>CM053581.1:440692298-440717035 GCA_028627135.1 Pseudochirops cupreus
TCATGGCTTTCAGGTAGTCCAATAATTTTTAAATTGTCTCTCCTGCATCTATTTTCCAGGTCAGTGGTTTTTCCAATGAGATATTTCACATTGCCTTCTATTTTTTCATTTGTTTAGATCCATTTAATAGCATCTTGATTTCTCATAAAGTCATTAGCTTCCATTTGCTCCACTCTAATTCTGAAAGAATTATTTCCTTTTGTGGGCTTTAGAAATTCTTCTTCCATCTGGCATATTTGACTTTTTAAGACATTCTTCTCCTCATTGGCTTTTTGGGCCTCTTTTGCCATTTGAGTTAGTCTATTTTTTAAGGTGTTATTTTCTTCATTCAGGTTGTTGACTCTCTTTTTATGATCTTCTTGCATCATTCTCATTTCTCTTCCCAATTTTTCCTCCACTTCTCTTACTTGATTTTCAAAATCCTTCTTGAGCTCCTCCATGGCCTGTAACCAATTCATATTTTTCTTGAAAGCTTTTGGTGCAGGAGTTCTGACTTCATTGTCTTCCTGCTGTCCCATGGTTTGATCCTTTTTGTCCCCAACAAAGGGATCTAAAGTTGGATTGCTGTGCTTGCTTTGCTTCCTTTGCTTGCTCATGTTACCACTCAATTATTTGATTTTTGAGCTCTTTGCCACAGCAGAACTCTGCTTCCAGAGAGGAAAGCTTTGTCCCAAATCACTGGGGTTTTTGCAGTTGCCAGAGCTATTAGTTGGGTGCCAGCTCTGCAGCCCCCACAAGCTCTGGCCAACTGGCCACCCACCAAAGACAGTGATCCAGATCCAAGCAGGTTAAAGCAAGAGCCATTACATTATGAATGGTCGCTTGGTCCCCCATCATCTGCAGGCCAAGAACTCTGAAGCAGCCACATGGAGGTGCTGCATGGCTGCTGTGCCTCACTTCTTACCCTGGGAGCAGGGGCTGGACCCACTTTTCCATCCCCCCCAGTTCCAACAGTGTTCCACACTGACCTTTTACTTTGTTTTTGGCATTTATGGACTGATAATTCTGGAAACTGCCACTGCTGCTGGTGATCCACTCTCTCAAAGTCTGCTCCAGCCACTACTGGTTGGGGCCACCCTGGGGCTAAAGGGGCTGGGCTCGGCTCCCAGCATGCTGTGATGGACCCTTCCTGTAGGTCTGCTGGGCTACCTTCAGTGGGAGATGTGTTTCTCTCTCTCACTCTCTCTCACTCTGTGGGTTTTGTAGCTCTAAAGTTTGTTTAGAGTCATATTTTATAGGTATTTGAGGTGGTTATGGGGGGAGCTCATGGAGTTTTCCTGCTTCTAAACCACCATTTTGGCTCCACCCCCATACATTTCTAAATCAACCAATTCTTCATTTCCTAAACCACAGCAGTATTCCAACCCATTCACATCCTGTCTGAGAGATTGTCTATGAAAAGTTTCTTGCCAATTTTCTGCATTCCTTCTATTCTTGGCTACACTGGTTTTATTTATGCAAGAAATTTTTTATTTAAAATAACTGAAATAATTCATTTTACACTGCAACAAAGATCTCACCCTATGATATAGTTTAAGATCTGCTCTCATGTTATAATATAAAAGTCTGGTACTGCTGAATCTCCTTCTCTTATATCTTTTTTCACTAGTTTCTTTGAAATTCCTGACCTTTTTTTCTTCAAAATGAACTTTATTATTTTTTCTACTCAGTAATTTAGTAATTTAGTAATTTAATTGGGATGGCATTGAATAAATAGATTAGGTAAAATTGTTCTTTTTATTATATTGGCTTAACCTACTCTTGAACAATAAACATTACTCCAATCATTTAAATCAAACTCCAGATCAATTGTTCTTCTTATGAGATGTTTGTAACAGTAATGAGATTTGAAGTTCCTTTTGTATTGCTAAGCTAAGAGGTACTTGACACCTAGTTCAGATTAAGCCTCTGTTAAAGAAACAGAAGGTATGAACTCCTGGCTCCTCCTGCTGGTGTAACAGGAAGGGGCTGAACAGGGAGGAACAATACTGTATATAAGGAAAAACCCAGAGAGAGAGAGAGAGAGAGAGAGACAGATCATCTTGGAGCAGGCCTCATGGAGGCAGAACCTGCTGCTGCCAGGGAGGCTGAGCAGGAGAGGCCCCCTAGGCTGAGAGAATGATTTTGATTTGGAGAACATGTATGAAGTGATTTTGATTCTGGGAACCAGCTGAAATTTCTGCTGAGTCCATGGGCCAGCCAGAGCTGCTGAGAATTTCTGAGAGCCAGTCAGAGCTGAGGGCCAGCCAGAGCTGTTGAGGCTGTTGAGGATTTCTGAGGGCCAACTGGAGCTGCCAAAGTACTGAGGAAGCATGACTGTGATGCTGGTATTTTGTATGAACCTGTTTATGGCTTTGTTTGGCCTTGACTTCCAGGAACAGAAACTGTAAAGGATCTGGAGTGGACTAGACACTCTGGGCTTCAGTATGGAACAGAGACTACATGGAGAGTTGGACAGGGACCTGGGAGCTGTCTGCCTTTGAATCCAGGTGACAGTTTGGTGAATCCAGGTAGGATCTGGGACCATGGAAGGGGATCCAGGGAATCTGAGAGACCACTCCAAGTCAAGCTGAAAGAAGACTTTATTTGGATACTGTGTACTGACTGAGAAACTATAACTTACTAGTGACCTAGGGGTGGAGGATCTTGTGTATTTTCTGATGATTGAATGGTGAATGATGAAGGATGATTGAATGATTGAGTAGACTGAATGATTGATTGGCTAAATGATTGTACTAAGTGAATGATGACTGAATAGGTAACTGATTTGTAACTTAGTATGCCCCATGAGTGGAGAACTTTCAACTATTGTACTTTATGTCCCTTAAGGAGGCAAACCTCCTTAAGAATGACTGAGTGATTGAGATGATTGAATGAATGAGTTACTAAATGGTTGTTCTTTGTTCAAAACTTTGTGATCACTGTGGTGGAAACTATGTGGCCATTTTCTGTGGTAAGTTGTTGTAAATGCTATATTTTGATTTTCTGTGATAAGTTGTAACATTGTGAATGCTGGACCTTGATTTACTGTCAATGTTTTTCTCTGATTTGTTATGGAATAAATAGAGTGTTCACTATACTGTGTGACCATAACCTTAAAAGCTGTTCACAGTAGCATTCTTCTGGAAAGCTGCTCATGCATGGCATTACATTTATTTACATTCTCTTATTTTTTCATCTTTTGATTTTGTTTTATTATTTCTTGGTATCTTATGATGTCATTAGCTTCTCCTTTCCTAGTTCTAGTTTTCAAGGAATTGTTTTCTTTTTTTAAGTTGTTTTTTTATTTCCTATTTCCAGTTCATTGATTTTCTTTTCATAATTTTCTTGATTTTCTTGGATGATTCACATTTTTCTTCTGATTTTTCCTCCATCCCTTTCATTTGATTTGTAAAGTTCTTTTTAAATTCTTCCAAAAACTCTTTCAGGGATTGGGACCATTTAATGTTTCTCACTGAAAAAGGAGTGGCTTTTTTAGCTCCACTGTCTTCCTCTAAATATGAACCCAGATCTTCTCTATCGCCATAGTAGTATGATTGGGTTCTTTGCTCATTTTTATTTTGTTTTTAGCAGCTATTAATATAATCAAATTCTAGTCCCGAGGTATGAGAAATGATTCTCCAAGCCTCAGGTCCTTCTTACTGTTATTTTCTGGGCTTCATGCCAGCATCCCATCTTGGGCACTTCTCTTCACTCCAAGGCCTCAGCTAGAGCCTCCAGTCACACTGTTCCACAAAAACTCTTGCTCCCTGTGGTCCCTCTGATGGCTACAAACTACAGGTATCCTCTCTGCTCAGGAACTGAAATCAGAGATTCTGTTCTCCTGCAAGTACCTGTAGCCAACAAGGTCCCCACTCCCCTTCTATTACACTCACCAGGTATATGCTGGCTCCTTCTCCCCTAGAGCCAGAGGCAAGAACCAGGTCAGCATAACTGTGATTGGCATCTCTCATCAGTGGAAGATCATTCAATCTCCTCCTACTCACCTATCTGACAACCCCCCCACCCAAATGTCCATGAGGTAAAAGTTCCTGAGGTTCAGGCTGCCTCCCAACTCCAACCACCCCTAGGGCTTGTTGTTTGTTGATTCTGCAGAGTATTTGCACTTCATTCAGGCCCAACCTTTGCCCCTAGAAATCAAGTCTTTCCTAGGGTCTTCTAAAGTTGTCTTAGGAGGACAATTGCTTTGCTCCAGTGTCTTATTTATGCTGCTCTACTTTCTCTCTGAAATGATGCTCTGTCTTTTTTTGTGAAGGAAATCTGGAGAGTAGAAAGTTTTCTGACTTACTCTGCCATCTTCCCAGATTGCTCTCTAAAGTAATCTTTGATAGTTTAATTGCTGTTATACTTAATCTGTAGGTAATATCTCTATTATTGGTATAGTCCAGACCAGGGATAGGGAAACTGCAGTGTGGAGGCCAGAGATGGCTTTATAGATCCTCAAGTGTGGCTCTTTGACAATGCAAACTTCACAGAATAAATCCTTTAATAAAAGGATTTGTTCTATAAAACCTGGACTCAATCAAAAAGCTGTATCCAAGGGCCTAGAACATGACATGTGGCCTGGAGGCCCAAAGGTTTCTCACCCCTGTTTGAGACACAAACAAGGGATTTCTCTCCAATTGTTTGTCTTCCCTCATTTCTGTAAAGGGTGTTTCATATTTGCATTTCTAGAAATCCTATAAGATAGGTTTACTCTCAGATGTTTTATATATTTTTTTGTGCTCCAGTTTTAATTACCAATATATAGAAAAGCCAAGGATTTTTACAAATTTACCCTGTAACTCTCACCCTCCCTCAAATCTTCCTGACATCTTGAGTATACCAACAGAAAATTCAGGAAAACTATCAGTCAACAATAGGTTACACAATAACCAGCAGGTCATCTCTCAGTATTGCCATGTGACCTAACCAGTTTCTATCATCTCTTTCTTTGATACTGTCCTTTATACCACTTCCTTGTTTGTAATGTGTTGAAATATGCTCACACTCACATGTCTATAGAATCATAAACAATATAGGGTATACGATGGTCACCACTACTTGGCTGGTTGTTGTCCTTCGTTCCTGAGGACGAGCAAAAGAACATCATTATGCTAAAGTTAAGTTTCAATGCGTCTAACTGTGGATGGTCACCTCTACTATTGTCATTCAAACATAAGTTTTATGATGATTACTATTATCTTCTTGTTTTAGTGGTTTTAGCAGTGAATAAGGAATGGAAATTAATGCCTTATAGAGTGGGGGAATGGGGAAGAAAGCATCATTAGGCATACATGATATATCCCAAGGGATCCTCAAATGGCAACAAGAAGCAAGAGTTGCTATAGTGAAGAAGCAAGCTTTTTTTTTTTAATTGGCACTGAAAGTCACTAACCATTGTAATGCAGGTATGCCTCTACCAAAGATGTTTCCTGTCTCTACCATGCTTTACTCTCCATTGGGAGGGTGAAGTCTGTTCACAGAGGTGAATAATAATAAATAAAATGTTTAATCTGCTCTTCAGTGGAGCCATAAAATGTGTTATGACAGCACTTTCACATAGTGAAAGCATTCATATCTTGTCTATTTCATGCACAATTTTAACTAGTTCACTTTAATAGTCCCATCTGCACAAAAGCCTTTTCAGCACTGCTGAAATTCCTCTTTCTCATTTTTTTCCTGTTGTATATCGCTTTGTTGCATTGAAGAACACAAAGGCAAATAACTCGCTCCACTGTGATCTCTGTCAAGTTGATTTTTCTGACAGTTACAAGGAGGGTCAACCTGTTTCCCAGTGCCTCCCTTTCTATTTCTTTGACTCTTAGGAGTGGATGCACAGCTCCGAGCCTAATTCATCAATTTTTCATAGCTCCTCCCAAACCTTTTTATGGTACTTTCAATGCGTAATAAATCCTCATTCAATATCATCTTGTCAAACACTGTCCTCCTTTGCTATTGCCCCATGATCAACACAGCATACCAAAAAAGAGACTTTGATGGGGCTTCTTCATTTCATGGGATCTTTCTCAAATTATAGGAAAATGTCTCTTTATTATTTATTTATTTATTATTATTATTTATTATTAATATATACCAAAGGGAAAAAAATGAAACTTATGACTGAGCTTAAATCCAAAAAGCAAAATGAAACAATGTATGAATGTAATAATTATTTTGTTCTCAAGTAGGTAATACACAATGAACATTAGGCTATTGAGGAGAAAGTGGTTGAGTACGTCAAGAGATATATTGTCATCTTGAAATCAGGATGGATTCCCATTATTACCAGTGCCAGGTGGAAAAGGCCAATCACACAACACAAAAAGGCAATCATCATTCAGGGGCCACTAGGTGGTACAGTGGACACAATGGGATTTACTAGCTGAGGTATTTACTAGCTGTGTAATCCTGGACAAGTAACAACTTCTCTGAGTCATTTTCCTTATTTTTAAATAAGGAGGTTAGACTTGAATGGTATCTAAGGTCCCTTCCAAATCTAAATCTATGATTTTTTGAATTACACTCCTTTTGGTAAGATGTTAGATGGAAAGAGAGAGAGAATAAACATATGCCTATTATGTGGCAGACATTGTGCTTAGTGATTTATAAATATTATCTCACTTTATCTTCACAATAACCCTTTGAAGTAGATGCTGCTATCATTCCCATTTTAGAGTTGTGGAAATTGAGGCAAACAGAGGTTAAGTGACTTGCCCAAGTTCCCACAGTTAGTATGGATAGATAAAAATAATTATTACAGTTAGACTGGATCTGAACTCAGGTCTTCCTAACTCTAGGGTCAGCTAGGTAGTATAGTGGCTAGAGTACGAGGCTGAAGTCTTATCTTCCTGAGTTGAAATCTGGCCTCACACATTAGTTGTGTCACCCTGAGCAAGTCACTTTACTCTGTTTGACTCAGTTTCATCTGTTAAATGGGCTAGAGAAGGAAATGGCAAGCCACTCCAGTATCTTTGCCAATAATACCCAAAATGTTATCACAAAGAGTATGACTAAACAATAATTTCTTGAATCTAAGCCCAGCATTCTATCCTGTGTCACCTAGCTGCTTAAACTAAGATAATTGGGCTTTACCATCTGCCCTGCCACTGAACCCTAAGTTCCACTGGATTTTGCCACATACCCTAAAACTACATCTTCTAAATCCCTCAAGTAATATTACCTCACCTATCAAAGTACTCTAAGAACCCCCAAAGACTCACTATCTATCCTGCAGTCATGATCTTAGGAACAGTAGACTCTTCCATCTACCCTTCAGTTGGGTCCTCTTATATGTCTCCACCAATTATGTGAGCTCCTTGAGAGCAGGGACTATCTCTATTTCACAACTTGTGTATTGCTTGAAACATATTAAATCTTTAATAAATTATTTTTCATACATTCCAAAAGCCTAGACTTATTGATCAGTATAGATGATTCAAGGAACTAATACAAATCATGCACCATATAACTGTCACAGCCTGCAAAAATTTAACACCCACCTAGCAAGACATGATTTGGTGGCTAGAATCATACACCAGATGCTCATTATCTTTAATAAATTAATAGACAACAAATTCTTGCACTACAAATACAAGTTTCAAAATATTTTTCATAATTCAGCAAATATATTTTACTGGAATTGGAGCATTTTCCCAGACAAAACTGTTGCCCACAATCATCTGGACACAACATTAATCCATAAAAATTTAAGAGCAATGTTTTTAATACATGTTGCCATGTCAAATACTCATAATTGCCAAGCTAAATGGAATGAAAAGTTTTCAAAATATAGACGCCTAAGCAGAAGAAACCAAAACTGTGTGAGAACAGGATGACGTACATATCCTCCCTGTGGGCTTGTCTGCTACTGGATTTGTTCTGAAGATGAATTCAATGAACCTACAGAAGATGAGCTGACATCAAAATACTTTTATTTGGTTACAAAAAGCAGTTATTTTATTCTCCAGTGCTATAGTCTGAAGAATTTTCAATAAATAAAGAATAATAACTAGGTATCAATTGTCCTAGGACCATTCTTTTATTATTTAAAATTATAAGAATGGGATTATTATTAGTTATAATAATCACATTTATTTCATGCTTTGTGATTTATACAGCACTTCCCTCCTAGAAACCTTCTGAGATAAGTAGCCAAGGATTATGACTACTATTTTGAAGATGAATAAGTTAAGGACTCCCTAAGACTTATCCAAGGTCATATAAAATTAGTAAATATCTGTGATGGGATTTGAACTTAATTCTCTTGACTCCACTTCCAGATATCTTTTCACTACTTCTTGCTACAAGACTGTGACTTGAGACTGTGAGACCATTAAGAGGTAAATCTTACTGACAAATCTCCATTCTTTAAGCAGGTAATAACTGTGTCCAGCAATGTTATGATTTAACAATGGTCTTAACACAGTGGAAACCATATGCCTAGAATCAAATAGGGCCTTCCTTGAAGAAACTCAATAATGTTCATTTGCTATGACCTCTCTCTGTAACAAAAAAAGATACTTAGGGACCATATGTCTGACTCCCTTGACCTTAACAATTAAAACTCACCAATACAACATGCATTTCTATATCTAGAATCTTTACTGGTTTAATTCTGATAAAGTTAAAAACAAATATAACAGGACACAATTTGTATTTAATTGGACACAAAAGGGTGTTGGGGACAATGTTTAGTGGGTGAGGAAGAGAAGTTGTTTTCTGTAGTGTAGTAGTTGTTTCATTTGTAGAACCAATAAAGTGACAGTATTAGTGATTGAAGCAGGTGGGAAAATTACAACTAGTAATGGAGAGAAGGAGACACTGTCTTCAATTTGGGTTTTGTTATATATCTAACAAGGACAATGCTCTTTGGACTAAAAATGACACAAAATGGTACTTGAAATAAAAGATAAATAGTAAAATAACTCTTCTTATAAATATCTGTATATAATTGTTGCATGATTTATTTTAATTATCCTCCCCAAAATGAAGTCCAGAGGATTACAACCAGGTGGGAAATAAAAGATGGAATATAGCAGATTAGTAAGGCAGTATACTTGTGCTTGATAAACTCAAAAACACTAAAAACACAAGTTGCAGAGAAGGTGTCAAACTGAATGGGTAGAGGTAGTTTCCTAAGCTGGGAATCCTCTATACCAATGAAATCACAGATCTAGTCCCTATCCTTAAGTTCCATTTTGTCTAGAAGTTGAGTAGGAAAATGAGACTGTGCTGAGAAGTCAGAGTGAGACTGAAGATGGTAATATAGGAAGGGAGGTTAAAATCATTTGATAAATTATTTTAAAGGACTGAATTTGCACAACAAAGCTTGAATGTGACCCATTCCCTGGAAAGCTTGGAAGAGAATATATAAAATAGGAGACTACAAAGTGCATTGGGGCATCATCGGTTTGTAGCAAACTGATGTAGCTCAAATTTCAAGTGCCACCTGGTGGCTTGCATGGCTATCGCACTCTGTACTAGCTGCTTCAGGTCATTCCTCAATGCAGAAATTACTATACCTGTTCAGGTCATGTGCCACATGCCCCAAATCTTTATAAAGAAAAACTGATCTGAAATATTTGTTCAAATTTAAATTGCACTGAGCTACTTGGATGATGAAATCAATGAATTGTGTCCTTTATGCTTCAGAATGATGCTACCAACAAGAATTACTATCTTTGTCTGTCCTGATGGCTAAAGAGTCCAATGTTGTACGGTTCTCTGTGCTCCAATTTACCTAATATTAATGATCAGAAGGTCACAGAACAATGTCATCCTTATTGTTATATATTTCAAGGAAACTCTTATAATTTTGATGTGTATGGAAGATCTCCATATTTTTCTTTTTTTTCACTTCACATACCAAATATTTTTCCTGTGTTGTAATAATGGTGATATAGAGAAAAGACAATTGGAGATGGAGTTAAAAAAATTTAACGTTGATCTATTTCATACTTCCTAGCTATATGACCATAGGCAAATCACTAACCTCACTGAGTCACAATTTCCTTAGATGAAAGATAGGATAATAGTTCTATTACATGGATCACAAGTCTATTGTGAGAAAAGTACTTTGTAGACCATAAAGGAGAGCCATTATTGGGTCTAGTTGATGGCTCATTCATTATTATCAAAACCTAGTCATTTACAACACCTTTTCACTTTTCAGAATGCTAAACATTCCAAGCATAAAAGAACAATTGCATGGTTTGTACAGTATAGAGGACCATCCACACATGTTACTTGGTGCTCTCTAACAAAGTCTCCTAACCTAGTGTCATCAGTCATTAGTACCTTGGAAACATTTATTTTAACCACTTTTTTTTACTCCTTTCAGTTGCTTGAGAATTCTGCTATTGTCCATTCTCTGTGTGTGCCCAAATCAATGGAGTGTTGTTGCTACAAACAACACTTTGATGTGGATAGACTGCCTGAATTCCAAGGTTTTACTGCTGGCGGTCCTGTAATGTCACTTAATATTCAGTACCTGAACTTCAGCACAATGTAATCTGTGATCAAGACCAGCTGTAGAACTTGACTATCTATAGGAATTTCTTCCAGTTGGACTCTGCAGAACATTTTCCATGACAATTGTGACTGTATTAGGTGAGTGTATGTACTCCTATTTATGCTTCTCATGTTCCCTTGCTTAATTTTGATACAAATCAGTGAATTTTTAAACAAAGTTATCTATGGCTGCATATGTTATAAGGTCTTCTATGATTTCAATATATGTATGGGAGATACCTTGTTTGAAAAGAGCTTTTTAAGACTTCACTTTCTTATACCAAGCCAAAAACTTTATTTAAAAATCAGCCAAAAAGACATAGTAGTATCATCCATTTTCTACTCCTGTCACATTGTGTGATAGAAATGAAGATATAGTACACTGTAGAAAATTGTCTGCAAAATTTGGTCTGATCCTTTCTTGGGTTTTATTCAAGACAGACCTTGGTGAATATAAAGGCAGCTCTCATAAAGATTTTTAAAAGATGAAAGTCAGTATATGAAGTGCCAGAATTAGTATTTCATCTCCAATCTTCACCTTCACAAAAGTTCTCTCCCTTTCTTTGACTCTTTTCTTCCCTTCCTCTCCAACTCTTAAAATCCTTAGCTTCCTTCATACTCAATTAAGGTAGCACCTCTCACTTAAAGCCTTTCCTGTTGTCCCCATTGTTAAATTCCTCAAATTAGCCTGTATTTATCTGGCTACATGTTGAATACCCCCAGTAGACTATAAGTTCTTTATGGGCAGGTCATTGAATTATTTGGAGATGGTAAATTATGAATAATTTTTTAAAAATTTTAAAGGCAAGTACAAAATTTTTCTTAGCACTCTTCAGCCCCTTTTACTTTCTTGACTTCCATTCTAGCCATTGGCCTCATACTCCTCTAACCATAAATTAAACTTTTACATGGAGATCTTGAGACTGGATAGGTGAACTATCTTGCCTTAAATATATGCCACCAAGGAATTCATGACAATTTCCAAACCAAGCTACTATAATCTAAACCCCCTCCCTTTTCCAACTCTAAGGATTAGCTTCTCCAATATAATATAAACTCATGAAGGGCAAGAATTGCCTTTTTTGCTTGTGTCTGTATCACCAGCACTCAGCACAGTGCCTACAGCATAGTAAGAGTTTAATGGATGCTTTTAATATGTTTATTCATTCTTCAGTGATGGTAACAGCATCAGAAAAGTTACTAAGAATCACACAATTTTGAACCCAGATATAAACTTTGACTCAATAGTTGTTACTCTAAATATGATGAGTAAGAGAATGCATTACTGGTGAAACTGAACCTTGTCAATCTTGACATTTTTGCTATAAATGTAACCAGAATAAGGAAAGAAGCTGCAGATAAATGGGAGGATGTCTTAAAAGCTTTCCATAAAGAGGCAAATAAAAAAGTTGGAAGTCTTGATTTTATCATGCTTCCAAAAGTGACATTTGTTCATCTCAAATGATAAGGATTTATAAAAAGTCCACCATGGAAATAATTACACTTATATGCAATACATCTATTGCAAAGGATGAAGAAGCAGGCAAATCCTATAAATAATTTTATAAGATCCTCCTAAGTAAATAAACATATGCTTTGATACTTGATGACTTTAGTGCAAAGATAGGCACAGGAATAGATGGCTGAAAAATATATTGGAAAATATAGGTCAAGAGTAAGGAGTGAATGAGGAACCAAACTTATAGATTGCAGAAAAACCAACCTTACAGATTAACATCATGAATACTTCATTCAAGAACAGAGATAGGTAGTGGACCTAAAATTTCATTGGTATAAGAAATTTCCAAGTAAAGAAACTGCCTTTACCAATGCTGCCCTGTACTTTGTCTGCACTTATAGACTTAGAGTTAGTTGCCTAGAGCACAGAGAAGTTATGGTCACATGGCCAGTATGTGTCAGAAGTGGGCCTTGAATGCAGACAGATCCTCCTGATGGTAAGCCTCCATCTATATTCATTCTGACACATACTGTCCCTCTTTTTCCAGAAAAAAAAATATTAGAAATGAAAAGCAGAAAAATTATCACATCACAGAAGATGAAACTGGTTATAGTTTAACAGAGAGGAAATGACAACTGATTTGGGCTAACTGTGAATGTACAATCAAACCATTGAATTTTTTTTAGCAAAAAGTCAAAACCTGTACAAATCTGGATTTTCTAAAAGTAAAATAAAGACATAACATGCAATAAAAACAACTCTATCGTAACCTATTTTAATGTCAATTACACTATTAATATTGACCAAATATTACAGACCAAATAAGCAAAATATCCAAAACCATGTGATCATCTCAATGGGTATAGAAAAAAAGGCTTTGATAAAATGTAACACTTTTACGCTAAAAATCTCACAAAGTAATGATATAAAGGGACCTTTTTAATATCATAAAAATCATCTATCTAATATCAAGAACAAGCATCAAATGTAATGGGGATATTCTAGAGTTCTTCTCAATAAATACAGGAGTAAAGCATGGATGCCTACTCTCCCCATTGTCATTTTATATAACACTGAAAATGTTAGCAATAACAATAAGATGAGAGAAAAGAATTAAAGAAATAAAGATAGGCAAAGAGGAGATAAAAACTATCCTTATTGGCTAATGATATGATGGTTTGCTTGGAAAGTCATAGAGAATTAATAAAGGTACTTACTAATTGAGATAATAGCTTCAGCAAACTTGCAGGCTACAAAACAAATTCTCAAACATCATTAGCATAATGACAAAGCACAAGAAACAATAACAAAAAGTGAAATCCTTTTCCTAATAACTACAAAATGCATCAAATAATCTGGAGATCTACCCACCAAATGCACACAAAAGATTTGTACAAATTCTATTACAAAATGCTTCATAAAGAACAATTTGAATACTGATGGAACATTTCATTCTCATGTCTTGGCTATGCAAATATAATAAAAATGATAATACTACCAACATTCATTTACACTTTTAAATCTATATCAATTGAATTACCAAAGAGACACTTTAGAGAAGTTGAAAAAATAATAATAAAATTTATTTGTAAAAGTAAAGGATCTAGAATTTCAAGGTAAAGGATGAAAAGAAGTAGGTACAAAGGGAAAATAGCACTTCCTGACCTCAAACTATATTATGAAGCATTTAGTCTTCAAAACAATCTTATCTTAGTTAAAAATATAAAGATAGATCAATAATACAGACTGGATGAGAAAGAATGAAAAACAATAGAACTCAATAACCTAGTATTTGATAAAGTGAAAAACATAAATTACCTAGGAAAACACTCCTTATTTTATGAAAATTTCTGGGAAAACTGGAAAATCGTCTGGCAAAAATTGAGCTTACATCAACTCCTTACACCACATATCAAAATATATTCTAAATGGATACACAAATTTCCTATTAAATTTTATAGCATAAAAATTCATGACGAGAAATAGATCATACACCTCTCATAGCTATGGGTAGGAGATGATTATTCTAAAATAAGTAAAAAGTAACTACAAAAGACAATTACTTGAAACCGGTTTCTGCATAGATAACAGTAACACATCTATGATAAGAAAGGAAGTGGTTGAACTGGGGAAAAACTCTTTCGTATCAAATTTCTCTGACAAGGATTTCATGAGAGCGAGACAGACAGACAGAGACAGAGAGACAGAGAAACAGAGAGAAAAAGATAGAGAGACAGAGTACTTAATAGATAAGTTGTCAGAAAATATGAACAAATAATTATCAAAAGAACTGCAAAATACTCAAATCATTTGAAAGAATGCACCAAATCTAATAAGAAAAATGCAATTCCAAACAACCCTAAGTTTTTGCTTCACATCCTACAAATTGGCAAACATGACAAAAAAAACTATAATAGTTAATTTTGGAAGGAATATGGAATGATAGACGTATACATTGGAGAGGGAGTTATAAAATGGTAAGCCATTTTGAAAACCAAATTGGAATTAAGCAAAAAAGATGAATAAAATGTCCATACCCTTAATACCAGAGACTCCATTTCTGAGCTTATATCCAAAAGAAGCTATTGTTAAGAAGAAAGTGCCTATATACTTCAAAATATTTATAGCAGCATTTTTGTGATAGTGAAGAACTGGAAATAAAGTAGATGTTCATCAGTTGGAGAATGGATAAGCAAACTGTGGTACATGAATACAACAGAATATTTCTATGTTTTAAGAAATGATCTGTGCAGTGAATATAGAGAAGCCTGGGAAAATCTATATAAACTAATACAGAGTAAAGTTAACTGAATCAAGAAAACAATATATTGTTGTTCAGTTATGTTCAACTCTTCATGACTCCATTTGGGATTTTCTTGGAAAAGATACTGAAGTTGTCTGCCATTTTTTTTCTCCAGCTCCTTTTACAGGTGAGGAACTGAGGCAAACAGAGTTAAGTGACTTGCCCAGGGTCACACAGCTAATAAATGTTTGAGGCCAGATTTTAATTCACAAAGATGAGTGTTCCTGATTCCAGAGTCAGTATTCTATCCACTATGACACCTAGCTGCCCAAGTAAACAATATATACGACTACAACAATGTAAACGGGGAAAAAACTTACAGACAAAAAAATTCAAAGTCATAAAGATAAAGCAGGACTCAAGTGGAGAGACATGAAAGGACACCCCAACCCAACCCTTTGTGGAGTGGGAGGTCCATAGATGTTACAGACTGCACATGTTTTCAGACTTTTTCAATGTAGTGATTAGTTATACTGATTTTTTTCTTCTCTAAAAAAATACTATTTGTTACATGGTGGTTTTCTGGGACTGGACAGGAAAGATACTTGAAATAGGTATGATGATGTAAGAAATAGATGTTAATGACACTAAAATCAGATACTGACACAAATTAGAAATTTAACCAATATATAAATCAACAGTAAAGAGCCCAAAGTACCAAAAAAGCCACTTTACTCAGGAAATACTAGATGCACTTGCCAAGTGAAGTGATTTAGTAGCCAACGTCAGCACAAGTTGAGAACATAAATTTGCTTTTAAAATGCTATGAAAAAGAATGGTGGACTATTACGAGTAGAATCATCTCATTCAGCAATAATAAAGAGTGGATGTAAAAAACAGTAAAGAAAGCTTGGGAAGAGACTTAACTAAACAAAGTCATCCTAAAGGAATTTGAGGATATAACTAAAATAAGGACAACAAACAGATGAAAGATGAAAAAGTTCTGCAAACATTTTTAAAAATAAGTTCTTCTTACCATAAAGGGGATGAGTCACCACATTTAAATACTAACAGGAAGATTCCAGACTTGCTGATAGACAAAATGGAAATATCACTAAAAGAAAGAAAGATGGGAAAAGCATCTGGAATAGATTAAGAAAATAGGAAAGAAGTCTGTTTGGAGTTGACATCATTGTAAGAACACTGAGAAATAGACGTTCAAGGAGAGTAACAAATAACTGGGTGAAAATCCCAAGCCATTACTTTAGTATTAAAAGACAACTGAGAAAGTATCAGTAACTACAAACCTATACAACTACTTTCATATTAATGTAAATTTTTTATGAAAATAATTTGACCACTCATCAAAGTCTTCTTTGATGAGGATATTAGCAAGAAATAGGCAGGACCTGAATGTTGTAAACTAAAAATAAAGAATTTTTAAAAAAAAAAGAAATAGGCAGATATTTACAAGGAACTTCTACACAGTATTCTGCCCAGTACAATATAACTTTACTATCATATAATAGAGTGAAAGATGAAAAGTATGCAATATTCCACTGTTTACTGTTTGTTGATAATTTACTTTTTATAAAGCATTTGAGAGATCATGGTCTAGGAGATGTAGTGCTGAACCTAGAATCTGGAATTCAAATTCCATATTTGACACTTATGTAAAGTTTATAAAGACTGAGGATCCTTATACCAACTTCCACTCTCAATCTTACAGGCCACTTGGGTCCCTAAGCAAGACTACATCTCTTCCTCAGGGTTTTAGGTATACCCCTGAGATGTTGGGAGCATACTGGCTCAAGCCAAGAGAATGCTCTTTCCAGCTCTTTTTTTTTTTTTTTTTTGCTTTTTGGAGGGGAGAAGACAGGGCAGTTGGGGTTAAGTGACTTGCCCAAGGTCACAGAGCTAGTAAATGTTGAGTATAAGTGACTTGCCCAAGGTCACATGGCTAATAAGTTTATCAAGTGTCTGAGGCCAGATTTGAAACAATGTCACTTAAACAATTAACATCAATTAGTTTTACGAAAAATATGTACTAAGCAGATATAGTAGGAACAAAAATAGGAGGGTACATGTGGCTTTCTAGGGCCTTGGGTACAGCCTTTTGACTGAGTCCAAGATTTAAAGAACAAATCCTTCTATTTAGAGGATTTGTTCTGTAAAATTTGGATTTGTTCAAAGGGCTGTACTTGAGGACCTAGAGGGCCATATGTGGCCTCAAGGCCACATGTTCGCTACCCCTGCACTATCTTGATCTCTAGGGAATGTGGGCTCAAGCTTAAGCAGTTTGTTCATAGTATTCACACCAAGTTAATTTCCGAATGTGGTAAAGCTCATGGAAAAGTTTTATTCCATTTCTATGCTGGGTCAAAGAGGTTTTTCAGAAATTTGCTTCTTACCAGCCATTGCTCTCTCCAAAATATGGCATAGGGTTTCACCTCCCAGACCTCTCTCTCAACCTTTCAAAACTCATGAAGTTGCAACTTAGTCAAAAATACCTATGAGTAAGAAAGAACAAGTTCAAAGAGGCAAATTACAGAGGCCAATATCCACTGTCATATGTGCACCTGGGAAGAATAAGGTAAAGGAACCTCTCTCCCCATTCAGAGGTTTGTATGTCTTCCATTGATCACATCCAAGGAAGGAAAGGAGCAAACCTGTCCAGTCACAGTGCTTTTGTAGGTATACCAATTTCTGGCTCAGTAGTTAACAAAAAGTCTGTTTCTTTATCACATGGTTAACAGACTGGAAAATAATAATAGTTTTGCATGCTCTGAAACTCACAGAAAGCTTGCTTCAGTCAGGCATGCTGCATATGCTCATAAGAGCTCAGCTTGGCCAGTCCCTCCATTACACTTACAAGTTCTGTGACTTTGGACAAGTAGCTTCACTTTTTTGTCTCAGTTTCCTCATATTTAAAAGGAGGAGAATTAAACCATGCATCCTCTAAGATCCCTTCTAGCTCTAAAGCTATGATTCTGTAATTTGGAAGAGCAAAAGGATCTTTTCCAAAAAGGTGTTTCCCATACATGTCAAAATTTTACAAGATCTTTTGAAAAATACAACAATAAGGATGAACGTATTTAATGACCCTACGACCACTAACATCAAACAGGACATAAGACCAGCAGATAGCCATTTGCCAAAGATACTTGTCAGAGCTGCAGAAAAGACCCAGCACAGAACCCATGTCAAAAAGGGATTCCTAGGAGATGGTGAAATCCTCCAGATGTTCCGGTTTGCAGATGACATTGTACAGATTGTATCAAGCCCCCAAATATTGCACAGTCTCCTAAATGAACTCCAGGATATGCCAAGAGAGTACAGCCTAACTATCCAAGTAGAAAAAAATCTAAATGAAGAATGACTATAGTCCAGACTATGATATGCAGTTGGATGGAAAACTCATTTAGAGAATTCACACTGGTCTACTTGCTTTTCCTCAAACACATCACAGTATCTCTCTTCTCTGTGACTTTGCATTGGTTATTCTCCACACTTAGAACATTTTCTTTACTCACCTACTTATTCAAATCAAGACTCATCTCAAATGCCACCTTCTACAGGAGACCCTTTCTTGGTCTCCTTCATTCCCTATAAGGTTATCTTCCACTTATTCCATTTGTATCTCATATAATCATAAACATGTATAATAAGTCGTTTGCATAATTACATATAAATTACATGTATAAAATGAATATGTACATACATAAATATCATATATATTTATAAAATGCTGTAACCTATTCATACCCATTAGAATATAAATTCCATGAGAGCAGGGACTGTTTTTTGTCTTTCTTTGTATCATCAACACTTAGCTGATCACCAAGACATAGTAAGTGCTTAATAAGCAATTGTTGATTGATTGACAGGTCTTGGATGGGTTCTGGGTGAGGTATGAATTTGTGATTCCATCACTGCAGAAAGGTCTTGAGGAAGAACTTTCTCTGCCAGTTCTGACTGGCATTTTTTCAGCAATTTCTATTCTTGGTTGGTTGATTGTTGCCCGTTCTCAAAGAGGACTAAAATGGCATCATTGGGTCAGGGTCTAGGTACATTGTGTCCAACTGCGCGTGATCAAACCAATATGAGCTCAAAAGGCTCCATTACAGGTCAGGAACATACAGTCCATATCAATATTTGGAGTGGAGATGTCTCTAAATGTGTGCAACTCACATTTATTTTGAGCAACTACAATTCTGCTTTGTTCACGGAGCAGTGCTTCTTCAATGTGGCACACCATGCCGGGTGGCCCTGTGCCAGTGTCTCCCATGCCTCACAGTGAATTATAAAGTTCTTCAGGGAGACTTTATGAGTGTCCTTGTATTGCCTCTTTTGATTTCAGTGTGAGCACTTACCTTGTGTGAGTTCCCTCAAAAAAATAGTCTTTTGGGTAAACATACATTTGGTATTTGAATAATGTGGCCAGCCCATCAGAGTTGTGCTCTCTGCAGTAGACTCTGAATGCTTAGCAGGTCAGCCTGAGAAAGGATCTCAGTGTCTGGTACCTTATCTTCCCTTATCTTCAAATCTTCCCAAGATGATTAATATGGAAGTAATTCAGTTTCCTGGCATGGGACTGGTATACTGTCCAAGTCTCACAGGCATCCAATGATGAGGTCAGCTCAACGGCTTTGTAGACCTTCAGTTTTGTAGGCAGTCCAAAACCTCTTCTCTCCCACATTTTCCTTTGGAATCTCCCAAACACTGAGCTAGCTTTGGCAATGAGTACATCAACATTCTCATCTATGCATACATCCCTGGAAAGTATATTGCCAAGGTGAATGAAGCTATCCACAGCCTTCAAGATTCCTCCATTTGCTGTAACTAGTAGTTCCACGTGGGTGGTGTGGTGCTAGCTAGTGAAGAATTTCTGTTTTTTAGTGTTAATTGTCAGGTCAAAACTAGCACAAACAGCAGACTGATTCATATTCTGTTGCACCTCAGTCTCAGAGAATGCATTGAGCGCACAATCATCTGTGAACAAAAATTTGCACACCAATTCTACTTCCACTTTAATCTTGGCTTATAGTCTTTTCAAGTTAAATAATTTACTGTTAGTGCCGTAGCTGACCTTGATGCTGTTTTCATCCTCATTGAAGGAATCTGGTAACATTGCTGAAAACATCATGCTAAAAAACATAGGAGCAAGCACACAGTCCTGCTTCACTTTATTGGTGACTGGCAAAGAGCAAGAATATTGTCCATTATCCAGAACCCAGGCAAGCATGCCATCATGGAACTGGTATACGATATTGATGAACTTCTTCAGGCAACCAAATTTTGCCATGATCTTCCATAAGACTTTATGACTGACAGTATCAAAGGCCTTCATCAGATCTACATTGTGTATAGACCTCTGTTCTGCTCCTGGAATTTCTTCTGGAGTTGTCGAGTAGCAAATACTATATTGACCATTCTTTGGCCTTTTCTGAAATCACACTGGCTCTCTCATAGAAGAGCATCTTCCTGTTGAAGGATCAGTCTATTAAGAAGAACTCTAGCAAGAATCTTGCTGTGAATGACAAAGAGAGAGATTGTGATTGTGGCAGAATAACCCATTTCCTTTTCCTTTATAGAGACTGACAATGAAGGCATCCTTGAACCACTGGAGGATAACCTCCTTTTGCCATATAATCCAGGAGATTTCAGTCAGCTTTGGTATGAGTAGTGAACCCCCTGCCTTGTAGAATTCTGCTGAAATAAAATCAGCACTAGGTACTCTGCCACATGAGAGGAGCCTAATGATATTCAAAACCTCTTCTTTACTTGGAAGTTTTACTAGAGTGGGCCTGACTTCAACCTGAGGTATATGGTCAATGGTTTCTGCATTGGTTGATGATGGTCTGTTGAGAACACTATGGAAGCATTCAATACATCTCTCCATGTTCATGTCATTATCACCAATTAATGTGGCTCCATTAGCATTAAATATTTGGGATGCATCATAGTTCCTTGGCCCATAAGTAGCTTTCAGAGCATCATAAAAGCACTTTGGATTGTTACTATTAGTCTAAAATTGAAATTCATCTGCCCTCTTATTGAGCCAAGAATCATACATCTCTCTAAGCTTCACTTGCACTTTATTTTTGATGGAGTTAAATGCTGCCTTCTTAAAAACAGATGAATTATCCTACTGATAAACTCTGTGGAGTTGCCTTTTTTCACTTAGCAGTTTCTGTCAAACCAACCTTGATGTTTGCAAGTGTTCTGGCCCAGATGAGTATATGTGGTGCTACACACCAAATTTGTAAAAGCTTCCCACTCTTTTTCTGCTCCACTGTTGCTGACCATGTGTTGGCTCAGGTTTCCCTTCACATTAGCAACAAGCTGTTCACACATAGAAGTGCTCTAATCTGTTCACACTGTCTTCTGGTAGTCATTTTGCCTTGGGGTCATCACTTTTGTAGATCATAAGTCTATGATGTGTCCAGCACTCTGAGCCCCATATCACCTTTATCACTCTCACATCCTGTCTGTGTCCTCTCCTTACAGTGACATAGTCTTTTAAATGCCAATGTTCACTACAAGGATGAATTCACAAAGTTTTATTGCATTTAAGTAAACATAAGACAGTGTTGATGGTGAGAAGGTCATGTGACACACAAATCTTCAATAGTGAGCATTGCTATTGCTGTTTCTGACTCCATTCTTCTCAAAGACTCCCTGCTATGTCTGATAGCCTGTGCCTATTCTGGTTTTAAAGTCACCCCAAATTACAAGCTTATCCTCATTCAGCACATTTATGATGAGAGTCTCCAGGTCTTCATAAATGTTTTTGTTTGACCTCATCAGAGTTTGTCATGATTGGAGTATATGAATTGATGATGCTAGCATGGTACTTTGCTACAACAGTATTATCATGAGTCTGTTATTAACTCCTTTTGGGAGGCATACAAACGTGTCGGCCAGATTAGTTCTGATTGTGAAAACTACACCAGTTTCACCACACTCCCCATTACTAAAACTACTCCAGAGAAATGGGTATCCATCTCTGATTTCAGTAAGTTAGCCCTCATTTGCCAGCCTTATTTCACCCAACAGTACCATTTGGAGATGATATCTCCTGAGTTCTCTTACAAGAAGGACTATTCATTTTTCAGGTCTAGCAGATTTTATATTGCCTATAAGTGTGTACGCATTCCATGTATCAGTGGTGAGTGGAATCATTTATTGGAGATTTTAATACATTAACATTTAATATTATAATTGTTTTTTCACCTTTTAAGTATTGTTGCTTTTTCCTCTTCTTTTAAATCATCGCTTGGTCTTTTCAATTAGTTTTGCTTATGCTAATTTGATTATAGTCTCCTCCCAAAGAAGCTTCATTCTCCTGGTTACCCCCCCCCCATGCCAAGCTTCTTTACTTTACATTTAATATTATTCTGTTCTATTTTTTAAATTTTTCTTCCTTCTTTTGTTCCTTCCTTCCTTCCTCCCTCCCTCTCTTCCTTCCTTTCTGTTTTCTCTTTTGGCATTTATTATGCATTTTTTGTATTTCAAATTTGTTAATCATATTTTCATTTCTTTAGAGGGACCCTCAATCATGAATTCATTTTTTTCTGTTTAATTTTAAAATTATGCATTGTGATCTCTAAGTTCTAACATATAGATTCATTTCTAATTTCTTCTCTTATGAATTTTCTCTTTTGAACCATTCTGCTGTTTCTTGGTATTGTTCCATGCTCCCTTGAAAGTCTGAAAGTTGTTGGGGGAATGGGATTTTTCCCACCAAGCTTTGGTTCACTTTCCTTTGCCTTTCAATATTTCTTAAGAGAGCCTTTGTCCTCTGTGAAGATTTATGACTTATCCTTCCTTGTGGATTTAGGATCCTCTCTATAAATTTATCTACTTGTGCTCTATTCTTTTTTTTTTCCTTGAGGGACATTCTCTTTAAATATTTGGTCTTTCAGCCTGGGAGTGAGGTGGGGGATATTCCATATATTACTCACATTATTGATCCTTCCCCTGCCACCTTTGTTGGTAGGCACATACCTACAACTGCCTTAGCTTCCTCTTTTGAGGAGATAAAGGATTAAATGGTCTGGGTTCCTACCCTGAGTACATTCTGTTGAGATATAACTGAATCCCAAAGAATTTCAGATTTCTTTCTTCAAGGATGGGGAAGCCACACATGCTATACCCTAACCCTGATTCTTCACTAGCTTCTCTTTCTTTCCTTCTTGTGACTGCACTGAATTAATAACGGCAGATTTTTATAGGGTGGAGGGAGGTCAGAGAGGGTCCTTCTGGCAGAGTCCTTATAGTCTTGTGGGGCAGAGCTCCCTAATATAGTACTAGTCCCCAGTCAGAAAGCAGCATTTTTTAAGTTAACTTTTTATTTTAAGTTTTCAACATTCACTTGCATAAGTTTTAAATTTTCTCCCCCTTCCTCCCCTTCTCCCTCCCCAAGACAACAAGCAATCTGATATAGGCTCTACATATACATTCCTATTAAACATTCCTATTTTCATATTAGTCATGTTGTACAGAAAAATTATAATGAATGAGAGAAACCATGAGAAAGAAAAAAAAAAGAAAATAATGTGCTTTGCTCTACATTAAGAATCCACATTTCTTTCTCTGGATGTGGCTGACATTTTCCATCATGTGTCCTTTGGAAATGTTTTAGGTCCTTGCATGCTGAGAAGGACTAAGTCTACCAAAATCAGTCATCACATACTGTGACTGTTACTGTGTACCATGTTCTGATTCTGCTCACGTAAGTCAGCATCAGTTCATATAAGTCTTTCTAGGTTTTTCTGAAGTCCACCTGTTCATTATTTCTTATAGCACAATGGCATTCCATTACATTCATATACCACAACTTGTTCAGTCATTCCCCAATTGATGGGCATCCCCTCGATTTCCAGTTCTTGGACACCACAAAAAGAGCTGCTGTGAATATTTTTGTACATGTGGCTCCTTTTAAAAGCAACATATTTTTAACTGGACAGAATCAGTATCGACCACTTGTTGATGGTAGTGTAACACCAGTCATTTCAATTGTAAGAAAGGTGAGCTCATGGTTCCCTCCCTGGACCTTAGGCAAAAACCTGCGACTCAGTTTGAGTCCCTGTTGTGGGCATATGGAGGGAGACTAGTGCTGAATATTTTAGGGGTTAGAGTTAGTTAGCTTTTGTCAGTTCATAAGGATTTTATCTTGTCAGAGTTCTCCTTCATCCTGTTGATTCATCTTTAACTGTTCTACCTTTGGTACCTTCTTCTCTCTTTTTTTAAGGGTTAGAAAGCAAAGGGGATTAGCAAAAATGGCTACACTACCACTTAGCTGGTCATCAGCTTACTGAAATCATCAGTTACTTAAACTGAAGGGAATTTAAGATGAAAAGATTATATTTGTAAATTGGAATTTTGGATACTAAGGTCAAAGGATTCTCTTCTTCCAAACTGGACTGTAAAATCTTTAAGATGGAGAAGAAGTATAGTCAGAGGTGTGGCAACCAAGGCATTTCCACTGGTATCAAAGTCAAGCAGGATAACCAGGTATATAGAACACGGTTACTCAAGGGCAGAAATCCAGGTTTCTGCCTGGATTTATAGTATTGGGCATTATAGTAATGGGCAAATTAGGGAGCACTCTCTCAAGAATCTTGCTGTAAATGACTGGGAAAGAGAGTGTGATTGTGGCAGGACAATCTGTTTCCTTTTCCTTTATAGAGATGGACAATGAAGGCATCCTTGAACCATTGGAGGATACCCTCCTCTTGCCATGTAGCCCAGAAGATTTCAGTCAGCTTTGTTATGAACAGTGGACCCCCAGCCTTGTAGATCTCTGCTGAAATAGAATCAGCACTAGGCACTTTGCCACATGAGATGAGCCTAATGGCATTCAAATCTTCTTTTTTTACTTGAATTATATGACCAGTAATGGGTGATCTAGGAAGACAAAATAAGCTACTTTGTAGAAACGCTGTCCATGGCTGGCTGTGGCCTGAGCACCATGCCTTAGTTTTATGACATCTTTTGGAGCTGGGCCATCCACTCCCTATGTGCTGAAATCCCACTGGC
>CM053581.1:440717535-440737073 GCA_028627135.1 Pseudochirops cupreus
AAGCCTGGCGCCACAGGCTCCACGTGATCACATTCAGCCTATTAGGGAACAGAGTATACTTTCAAATATCCAAGGGTCCTCAGTCACGTAGACACTTTAGCAAAGGGCCTAGGGGCAGGGAAGATCTTCAGATTCCCATAACAGGCAACAAATGGGAAGGCAGAGAATTTTGAACTCAAAATTTAAAAAGAAAAGAATGTTAAAAAAATAAAGAATTTTTAAAGGGCAAACCACTTATTTTTTTTCATCCAAAGTTTTTTTTTTAATCTGTTAATTAAGATACTTGCCCCAAATGATACTTAAGAACTCTTACAACTCTGAAATTCTGTTATTTCTCTTGTTCTTCCATGTTTCACAGGACTGGATTCAACTTAATTCACTACCCACCCTAACTTGTTCCTATATTTAGACATCATTGTAATATTGTCTTTAAATGTCAGCCTCAATTCTCTGTAGGCAAATTTTCTATATTTATTTTGCTTTTATGCCTTCATATATTTTATCAATTCACTTTAGATGCTTTTCTTCTGTTTCTAATAGTGAACTCTGCTTGACTTCATCTCTTCTTAGCTTTTTCTTCCTTATTCAGTCTTTCCTACTTTTTCCAAATATTTTGTTTAAGTAATCTGCAAAAATCCTCTTCTGATATCTCACTACAGTCAAGAAGTAAATCTAAGTTTTCAAAAATTATGCCAGTATGAGCAATTTTCATAAAGATTCTAACCAGATAAAAATACTTTTAAGCGGGGTTCCAGAAATGAATTCTGCCTGCTCTTTGACAGCCAGCCTATCAAATTACAGAGGGGTTCTTATCAGCAGAATTGCAACTGTGATGAAGTCTTTAGTTACAGTAACTAATGAAAGAATGAAAAATACAAAATGGCCTTAAGTCCCATGTAATCTTCTTATACTCCCTCAGCGGTGATAGCAAAGGAAAGGGGTAATATTTTGATTGTCTATAAAAGTTAACTGAACTGTTGGTACAGTAAATAACAAATTATTTGTCCAAAGTAAAAATAAATTTGGACCTGAACTACATTGATATTGCTAACCTCGGTATGAATGAAATCTGAAGACATTAAGGAGCTGCAGGTAAATGGGAAACTGACTAATGAGTTCTACTCAAAGCAGGGCAATGAAAGAGATGTCTTCATTGTGTGATTAAAGAAAAAATATATTAATGATGATGTTTTGCCATCTCTATCTCTGCCTCACCCAGAGATGGTGAAATCTTTGAACTCACCATCATTCATAACTATTCAACCTATATCACCCAGACTCTGAAATTCCTCTCTCAAACCATAACCTTATACTTCCATGTCTCTGCCTCACTCTTCCTAAACTGATTTTTTTTACCTCCATTGTGACTACTAGTCACTCCATCCCTCCTTCGTTTCCCATTTCTTTTAACCTTCCTCAGGCTTCACTTTCCTCACCTTAAAACGCTGTCCTTGCAGTGCTTGTCATATACTCTCAAATCCCTTGCCCCTTATCATGCCTTGCCAAATACCCACTGTGGATTATTTCCACCATCTAACTTTCTGTTCTTATTTGCATGAAAGAGGCCACTAGGTTGCACGGTGGATAGAATGCTGGAGTTGGTGTGAGGAAGACCTGAGTTCAAAAGTCTATGGTTATGTGATCCTTGGCAAGTCACTTAACCTCTCTGTGCCTCAATTTCCTCACCTATAAAATGGGACTAACAACTGTATTTAATTGCCAGGGTTGTAATAAAGATAAAATGAGATAATATTTGTAAATATTGCAGATCTTAGAACACTATCCAAATGCTAACCATTATTATTAATATACATGACATACTAATAGATGAAGTTACACAACGACACTAACTGGTTCCTGACTCTTGGGCCAACTCTGTGTCATACCGCTTCTAAACGGAGATTGGACACTAGGCATTTGTAGTGACCATGTTATCTCTATCGCCTCTAGGAAAAATACAAAATCCCATCAGCTTTTTAAAGGTCTTTATAATCTGGCACCAGTCTACCTTTCCACACTGATTTCACACTACTCCTCCAAATACACTCTACATTCCAGTCAAAGTGGCTTACTTGTCATTCCCTGTATATGACCTTCCATCCTCTCCCTCCCTGCCTCTGCACAGGCTGTCCCCTGTGCCTGGAACATTCTCCCTTCAATCAACAAGTATTTATGAAACATGTATTATGTGCCAGGAACTGGGCTAATTGCTAAGGATACAAGTTCAAAGAATGAAACAATCCTTAATTACAATAAGGTTCTTGTTTCAGGGAGAAATTTAAGGTGATTAAAATTTCCTAAAGGTAATTCAGCAGACCTTCTCTTCAATTTTGATCAGATCTCATTGTTCATGTGCAGTATCTGTCCAAGGTAGCACTCTAAAAGATGATTTCTGTAGACTATACAATCAACTTAATTTTTCTTGTGTAGATAGTCAGGAAAAAATCTTTTAAAAGATTATAGATCTCACTTAGAAGGCTCTGTTATTAAGGAACCAGCACAATCATTCACAAACAGCATCTGGAAGACGTCATCCCCTAAAAAGAATAACAATATTTTCCCCATTATGTAAATAAGGAAACTGAGACACTGAAAGGTTAAGCAACTTGCCCATAGTCACACATCTAGTAGATAGATATCTCAGCCAAGGACTGAACCTAGATCCCCCAACTCTGAGTCCATCATTCTTTTCATTATAACACCAAATTGAAAGAAAGGCTAAAGATGAAAAAAAATTTCTTCATGCAGCTACAAAAGTTCTAACTTCACCTACATCAGATTTTGTTGATTCTGAAATATGGGAAATGTATTTTTTTAAATGAGACATGGAATGATTGTTCCTTAGGGAAGTATAACCAAGGTAAAAATAATCACCTTAAAAGAGGTCAAAAGAGCTTAGAGACCACCTCTGACAGCCAATATCTGATCTCCTTGTCAAGAAGAGAGAGGTAGCAGCCAAAGGCAACACTAGTTTGGAGTATAAGTTCATGTGCAAAATATCAAGGAAGAATATGGCTGAAGATATGTGTTAAAGCCTCATAAAAAAGCAAAAAGCTGTGGAAGGGAAAATGAGCCAGGAGAAAACTTGAAACGTGACATAATTACATCAGATCATGCCAAGAGCAATTACAGATGGAACTTGAAGGAAAACAATAATGCTTTAATGCTGATGCTTCAGTAGATTTATTAATTTGGAATTCATCTGTAAATCAACTGTATTCAAACTGACCATCAAGTTGTTAAAGGTTAAAATTCAAAATTCTATTCAATGCAATTGGAGATACAAAGGAAAATGTGAATTCCTGTCTTAAACAGATTCAAATTCTTCTGAGAGGATACAACATGTTTAACAACAAATGTGTGTGTGAATACGTGTGTGAATGTGTATCTGTCTGCTCCCCTATGCATTTATATATGTGCATGAAAGACAGTAATGAATGGTATGCAAACAGATCTAACCTCATTGTCAGGAAGACCAGTGTCCAGGCCTTGCCACTGATAAAAACTAGCTGTGTGAACCCTACTCACTTTGCTTCTCAATGATCTAAGACAGTAGTGACAAACTCAAATAGAAATGGTGTCATTAAACCATAAAGATCCCTGTGGGGGTACATATTGACTTAGAAAACCATATATTAATTTTATTTTTATTATGTATTTGTTATTTGTTATTGTTTTCCATTGTGTTTTTTATTTATTTTTGCTAAATATTTCCCAATTATATTTTAGTGTGGTTGGGGCTGTACTCTGGAGTTTTGCAGAATGCTGTGGTATGTTAGACACCTATACTCTAGGAAATCCTTTAAGTCATTTAGTTTCAGAGAAATTATATTGGTAGAGGATGTGCCTCACTGGTAACTAACTCCCTACCCATGAAATCACAAGTCTAGTCTAGTCATTTTCCATATAATCTGAATCTTGGAAAAAGCTAGAAGTGGTAGAGATAAAAGTAGGCGGAAAGATTATTTCAGGCTTGGAGGCCAGCCAGTACAAAGGCATGGACCCATGACATGCAATGTTATGTAGAATGAACAGAAAATAAGCTAATTTGACTGTGAGAGAGAATAATAATCAGTCAGGAAAAAAATATACTGGAGTCAGACTGGGAAGGGCTTTAAATGTCATGGCAAGAGCTATATTTTCTCCTAAAGGCAATAGGGTGGCCTTAAAGGTCCTTGACTAGGGTTGTGACATGATAGAACTGGACTATAGGAATATCAATTCTATAGTTTGTGGAGAGTAGGTTAGAGAAGGTAGAGACTGGCTATACAGTGTGACTAATAGGATGCTTTTGCAATAATCCAATATGCTTGACAAGAAGAACCTATAGCACAGCACCTGAAGAATCACACAAAAGATTTAAAGGGCATCATCAGAGAGATGTATTCCTGAAGAACCATATGGTTTCTGGAGGAAGGGTTGGGCCAGTCAAGTAGAGAAAGCATTCTGTTGCTTCACTGGTATCCATGAAATATTCAGAAATCTCCAAGATGTTTCTAACCATGACATAACCATGCAAGTTAACCATAACCAGTTAACTATAACCATAACGAATTTAATTTTGGATATATTGATTTTTATTAGGTCTATGGAAGATGTACAGAAGAAAGTTAGAAATGTGAGAGCTGGCTATGCAGATTTGGATAATAGTTGAACCTACTAAAATTAATGAGATCATGTAAGAGCAATGCTACTTGTAGTTACTGTGGGGGTATAAGACCAATAACACCAACACACAGAAAGGGGGATAGCTCAGGTTCTTTGATCTGCTTTTCCAAAGGAAAGCAACTCAAAAGGGGCCAACAATCTTACTTTCATCAAACATATATATCATTTACTTAGTTCAAGGGGAAAAGTCAGCACCCTGAACTTAAGAGAAAATACAAACAGAAATTACAAGCAGAAATAATAGCATAAATACCAACAGAGAAGAAAACCTGGAAAAAGCTCTAGGGTACACTAAACTGTTAGAAAACAATGAATACTGCCATTACTTCCTTTCCTTTCAATCTCTTCTTAACTCTGCACATTCTAGCTTACATTTATCATTCAAATTAAACTGCTCTCTCCAGAGTTACTACTGATCTCTTAATTCTCAATACTTTTAATTAAAAAGATGTGTCTACTGATTGGTTAGGAGATTAACAAATCTAATGATCTTTTCTCACTTCTCATCCTTCTTGGCCTCTCTACAATCTTTGATACCCTTTTGATCATTCATCCTTGATACTCTCTTCTCTCTAGGTTTTTGTGACATTACTCTCTCCTATCTTTCTACCTATCAGACTGATCTTTCTCAGTCTCCTTTATAAGACTTTCATCTTGCATCCTCTACTGCCTATTAGACATCCCAAACTCAATATGTCCATAAGTGAATCCATCATATTTCCCCTCAAATTCTCCCCTTTTCCTACCTTCCTTATTTAACTTCAGACCACAATTTCTCACATGAATGGTGCAGTGTGGCTGGTGGAGGATCTCTGGTTTCTTAGTGTTGATTTTTAGGCCAAAATTAGCAGAGGCAGCAGAGAATCTATCCATATTCTGCTGCATCTTGGTCTCAAAGGTTGCACTGAATGTAAAATCGTGTAAACAAAAATCACACACCAACTCCCCTTCTACTTTGGTCTTGGCTTGTAGACTTTTTTCAAGGTAAATAATTTATCATCAGTGTGGAAGTTGATTTTGTTGCCATTTTCATCCTGGTTGAAGGAATACGACAACACCACAGAAAATATGCTGAAGTGCATTGGAAGTAAACACACAACCTTGTTTCACTCCACTGCTGACGAAGAAAGCACAACAGCATCATCATTCAGCCAGAATCCATGCAAGCATGCCATCATGGAACCACTAGACACAGTAAACGGAGAAATTTTGAATGTTATTAATAAATTTGTCTACCTTGGAAGTACACTCTCCAGGGTTATCCACATAGATGAGGTTGAAGTACTTATTCCCAGAGCTATCTCAGTGTTTGGGAGGCTTTGAAAGTGTGGGACCCTTTGACCCAGCAATACTGCTTCTAGGGCTGTATCCCAAAGAGATCATAAAAATGGGAAAAGGACCCACATGGACAAAAATATTTATAGCAACTCTCTTTGTGGTGGCCAAGAACTGGAAATTCAGTGGATGTCCAGCAACTGGGGAATGACTGAACAAGTTGTAGTATATGAATGTAATGGAATACAATAGTATTATAATTATAGTTATATTATAATGCTATAAGAAATGATGAACAAGTGGACTTTGGAAAAACCTGGATAGATTTATATGAACTGATGCTGAGTGAAGTGAGCAGAACCAGGAGAACATTGCACACACTAATAGTCACAATATGTGATGACTGGTTTTGATAGACTTGGCCCTTCTCCACAATATAAGGACCTAAAACAGTTCCAAAGGACTCATAATGGAAAATACCATCCATATCCAGAGAAAGAACTATGGAGTCTGAATGCACAGCAAAGAAGACTATTTTCTTTTTGTTTTGTTTTTTCTTTCTCATGGTTCCTCCCATTCATTGCAATTCTTCTATACAACATGACTAATGTGAAAATATGTGTAATAGGAATGTATATGTAAAGCTTATATAGGATTACAGGCTATCATGGGGAGGGGTTGGGAAGGGTAAAATTTAAAACTTATGGAAGTAAAAGTTGAAAACTAAAAATGAATAAATTTAAAATTAAAAAAGAGTATGGGAAAGAAGAGGCATCAGGTTGCATATCAAACTGAAAGTTTACAAAGCTACTGGGCTAACTATACTGTTGTATAGTGGTGAAACCTGGACAGTCTTAGTACCACACCAGAAAAGTGAACCACTTCCACTTGAATTGTCTCAAGAAGATCTTGAAGATTACCTGGCAAGATACAGTTCAAGTCACTGAGGTCCTCTCTAGAATGCCAAGCATTTGAATTGTGGGCTGGGCAAATACCCTGAATGCCAAATGCATGCTTACCAAAAAGCCTATTTTACAGAGAAATCACTCAATGAAAGAATTTATATGGTGGTCAGAAGCATTAGGATCATCATAGCTTTTAGGTAGTCCAATAATTGTTCAATTATCTCTCCTCAATCTATTTTCCATGTCAGTTGTTTTTCCAAAGAGATATTTCACATTTTTCTCTATTTTTCATTCTTCTGATTTTGTATTATTGCTTCTTGAATTTTCATGGAGTTATGAGCTTCAACTTGCCCAATTCTAATTTTTAAGGAGTTATTTTCTTCATTGAGCTTTTGTCCCTTCTTTTCCAGATGACCAATTCCACTTTTTAGGTTTTTTCTTCAGTGAATTCTTATTACTCTTTTTCCATTTAGTCAAATCTGCTTTTTAAGGAGTTCTCTTCATTGTTTTTTGTGCCTCTTTTACCATTTGTCCTGTTCTGTTTTTCATGGTGTTATTTTCCTCAGTATTTTCTGTGCCTCCACCAAATTATTAATTCTTTTTTCATGATCTTCTTGAATCACTGTCATTTCCTTTCCCAATTTTTCCTCTATCTCTCTAATTTTATTTTTTAAGTCCTTTTTGAGCTCTTCCAAAAATTCCTTTTGTTCTTAAGACCAGCTTAATTTTTCTTCTTTTAGGTTTTAGATGTAGCAGTTTTGACTTCGTCTTCTTCTGAGTTTTGTTTTACTCTTCCCTGTCACCACAGTAACTTTCTATAATTAGGATCTTTTTTGTTGTTTGGTCATTTTCCCAGTCCATTTCTTTACTTTTAACTTTATACTAAAGTTGTGCTCTGCTACTGGATTGGAGAGGGAACTGTCCCAAGCTTCAGATTTTTTTGTGCTGCTGTTTGCAGAGCTAGGTCTGGGGGTCTATAAGCTTTCAATTCTTCCAAGGTGGTGTGATCTAAGGAGAAGTGTGTTTACCACTCTCTTGGTCCATGCTCTGGTCTATGAGCAACCACAAAGATTATTTTCTGCCCTGGAACTGAGACCAGGGTCCCCACCTCCTCTACAGCTGTTAACTGTGGTGTGCTAGTGTTCCTCCTCACCCTGACACTATGACCCAGATCTGTGTATGGGTAATGCAACAGAGTCCTGCACCTATTACTAGAAAAGTGATTCCTATAATCATCTGATTAGTTGTCCAAACCCCTTACTATCTGTGGGCTGAGAGCACTGGACCCAGCAGTTACCACTGTTAATTCAGCCACCCCGAGGCCTGCTACAGATTTGCTGGGGTGGAGCCTATGGAGATGACCTCTTCACAGTCATGCAAAACTGACTGAGAGAAATGGATACTATAAGATCTTACCGCATTTATTATTTGCTCATTACAAAAACCAGACAGTTTATAAAGTAGCCTCTTTTTAAGAGAAGAGTCTTTAAGGCTACAATAGTTTTACTAATGAGGAGAGCCCTTAAAGTTATATGATCTTTATTTTGATACTATGGGATTCCTTGATGCAATAACCAAGATAACTTTGTTCAATATTCTGATTATCAGGGTGAAGTGAGGCATAAAATAGAAATATGCTTCCTCTTGCTATATGACCAACTCATCTTTTTATAACTGTTTTATGAGACACTTTACCTGATTCTTTGTCATTCTTTATTTTGAATGCTACAAGACTGTTATATTCTTCTACCTACCATTACTCTCTGAATTATATTCAGTTTCAAATCTTTAGAACCAAGAGTGCTTCACATTGTAGCCATATGCTATTATCAAAATAATGGGGTTTTAATATGGGCTTTTGTTTTTGGAAGAAACACTAGATCTTTAAAAGAACTTTGTAATTTCCAGGGGAAATTCCATCTTTCTCCCATCCTTCTATGCAACTCTAAATCCAGTTAATTATATTTTAATTTTTTATTATGAACTTAACAGACATCAACAAACATGATCATGTCCAAAAAAAGAACAGAAAAAGAGGACTGCATATGAAACTGTGTTTCTCTATAAAGTTCATTGTTAGTTTTTATTCATTTAGCATGTTAATTCTGTTCTTTGTCTCTTTCTGAACTTTCTTCTGCTCTCTTGTATATACATTTTTAAATGCTTCATTTTACCTCACTTCATTCTTTCCCTCTTATTTGGGGAAATCTCTAACATTACTACCCTATAACTCTCCACACCTCCTCCCCATAGCCCTTCCCTTTAGTAAATAATTAAAATTAATCAAAACTATTTTATACTTTGGCCATGTCTGGAGATATTTATCTTATTCTGCACATCTAATGTATCACAATGCTGTCAAGAGGTAAGAACATCATTGGTCTTTGGAAGTCATGGTTCATCATTGCATTGATCAGAATTCTTAAGTCTTTCAAAGTTGTGTCCATTTACAATGTTTTAATCATTGCATAAATTACTCACCTAGTTCTGCTTATTTCATACTTCAAAGAAATATGCTCAGATTTCTCTGAATCTCTTCTTTTTATCATTTTTTATGGTACAGTAATATTCTATTATTTTACTATACTATAACTTACTCAGCCATGCCCAAATGATGAGCATTTCTTTTGCTTCCATTTCTTTATTAAAGTATGAAAAAGCTACTATAGATATTTTTGTACATAAGGACTGTTTCCCTATTTCTTTGATATCTTTGAATTATAGGCCCAGTAGTGGTATTGCTGGGTCAAAAATTATTCATTTGTATTCATTTGGGAACATTTTGGGCATGGTTTCAAACTGCTTTCTAGAAAAGCTAGTACAATGTTGCACTCCGCATTCTATGTCATTCAGTACTCATATATCCCTTTACATATGTAGCAGCAAGCAAAGCCACTTTAGTTTGGGTAAAAGCCAGGTTAAATTTCTTTCTCTGTCTGCTTTGGTGTTATTGACTTGTTGCTTTTGTATTTTTTTGAGCAATATGCCCTATCCATTGATCTTTCTTCAGTTGTAGGCTGCATTCCCCCAACATTTGGGTATATTGTTTCCTTTTTATGTTCTTTTATTAGATGGTTTATTGTTTCTATTATTTGTTCTTTGACTCACAATTTTTTAGAACTAAATTATTTCATTTCCATTTAAGTTTTAATCCTTAATATAATTTAAATGGCCTTTATTGATTGGAATTTTATTTCTTGTGGTCAGATTTTACATTGATGGATATAACTGTTTAGGTTTTCCATCCAAACACATTTCAAATTCTGAAAATAAGTATACTTCATCCATGTACTTTTTCTTGTATGAATAATTAAGTTACACGTGTTTGAATGACTAAATGAAGCACATTTAAGAAGTTCTGAAATGTTCTTGGACTTGGTAAAAATAGCAAACAAACATCTGTTTGATAATACCATATATCACTTTTGACTTGAATTCTGTACTGAATCTCCTTCATTATAGTAGTCATCACCTTTAGCAAAAATATCATTTCCTTATTTAATGTCTGTCTTTCTTTATACCAATAACCAGAGGATCTGTCAAAACAAAATTATCTCTATTATTTTACTTTTCAAGAAATTTTGTATAATTCTGAAATATACACTGGAAACATTTTGCTGGAGGAAGACCTTTGAGGCAGCATTTTTTGTACCAAATTTAAAGATTTTATTCTCAAAAAATAATCACAGTGGCATATCACTTTGTCTATAATTTTCAGCCAATTGTATTAAAAGAAGTGCCATTTGTTGAACATCTTTCCTGTTTCCTTCTAATATTCTCATCAAATATTCCTTCAAAGGCTATAATATTATTCTCATAAAACCTTTATATGATTGGCAAAGTAGGTGATTAGTTACTATTTATTAATATTTTCCCAGTTACATCTTTGGAGAAATGGAATTTTAATGTTCTCTCACACATTGGTCATTGTCCCCTCACTTGGATTCCTTGATAAATATCAAAGATTAAATAATTCTTCAGCGTCCTCAAAATTGTGTCACCTATAGCAAAAACTATCTCTGTATAATCTTGATTTAGTCCAGCTATTTTTCCATCATTGTTCTTTTTTTCATTTCTCAAGAAACACATTTGAGACTATAATATTAGAATCCATATATGGTTATTATATTGAACTTAATAGTGGAATTTATTACAAAAATATTTGCAAATTTTTTCCCATCCAACAAACTGGATATCTGGTTGATATTTTCCTTTATTGCATCCTTAAATGTCCTTGGACTGACTTTGCTTAGTTGAATCTCTGACCAATCTTTCTTTGAATTTATTTTTCTTTCATTGCTTCTCACTATTTTATGAGACAGACCACTCAGGACATCTACTGTCTTTCTCAGCAGAATTTTACAAAGTTCAAATTGTAAACTGGTGAAAGAATGAAAGTTCCTTGTCAGTAAGGACTATTTCCTTTGTGTCCCTATATTCCCAGTACATAACATAATGCCTGGTGTAATAAATGCTTATTGTTTGATTCAATCAGTTAGTAAGCATTTACTAAGCACCTACTTTGTACCTGATTATGTAGGAAGTACTAGGGATACAAAAAGAAGCAAAAGAAAATCTCTGACCTCAAGGAATTTACAATCTAATAACAGATAATATTCAAATGTATACAAAGTAAATGGAAAAGACAGAAAGCACTGGAATTGAGAGAGATTAGAGAAGGCTTCCTGTACAATGTGGGTTTTTAGTTGGGATTAAAAGAATCTGGGGAAGTCAGGAGTTGGAATGGAGGAGGAAGAGTATTCCAGGCATGGGGACAGCCAGAGAAAATGCTTGGAACCAAGAGGTCTTCTTCATGGAAGAGCCAAGAGGCCAGTGTCACTGGATCAAAGAGTACATATTGCAGAGTGAGGTGTAAGAAGACTGAAAAAGTAGGAGGGGGCTAGGTTATGAAGGGCTTTGAATGTCAAATGGAGCATTTTGTATTTGCTTCTGAAGGCAACAGGAAGCCGATGGAGTTTATTCAGGGAGATGGGGTGGGGGGTGGCGGGTAGGTGTGTGTGTGTGACATGATCAGACCTATGTTTTAGGGAAACCAATTTAGTGGCTGAATGGAGAATGGATTGGTATGGGGAGAAACTTGAAGCAGGCAGACCAATGAGCAGTCCTATTGCAGTAATCAAGGCATGAGGTGAGGAGGGCCTATACTAGAGTTGTGGCAGTATGTAAAGCCAATGCAATATTCACAGTGCCCACAGTCACTATAAATATACTTGCATGGTGCTCAATCACAAAATATAATAGACTCTCTACAAAATATTTATTCAGACACCATAAAACCAAATCCCAAAACCAGTAAGCCGATTTTTATCATGGTAGCAAAGATGTTAATAAGCCACAACAACACAGAGAACCACAGCATCCTTTGGCCTTCCCACAAACCAACATTTACTCAGAAGCCTAACTATCTGCTTGCCTGCCATTCTCTCTCCTCCCTCCTCCCACCTTCTAGCTGTTCTGACTCCCAGCTTCCGGTGGGCTCTGCTACATCCTGCAGCAAATTCCTCCTACCACAGACTCCATGTGACTACATTCAGTCTATTAGGGGACATAATATATTTTCAAAACAGGGAAGATCTTCAAATTACCATTACCATTACCATTACACAGTATCATAGGAGAGATTGGGCCATATTAGACGGATGTTGCAGCAAACCTTGGCAACAGCTTAATATGGGAGGTAACAGATGATAAGAAATGAAGGGTGACTCCTAGTGAGCCTGAGGGACTAGGAGGATGGTGTTGCCCTCCACAGTAATTTGGAAGGGAGGACGTTTTCGAGGGAAACCTAATGAGTTCTGTTTTGGACATATTGAGTTTAAGATGTCTACTAGGAATCTATTTTGAGTTTCTGAAAGGCAGTTGAATAGGTGAGATTGCAAGTCAGCAGAGAGACTGGGGCAGGAAAGGATTTGAGAATCCTTACCACAGAGACAGTAATTAAATCCATAGAAGTTGATGAAATCACCAAGTAAAGTAATATAGAGGGAGAAAAGCAGAGGGCCTTAGGACAGAACCCTGAGGGATACCTAGGTATGACTTGCATGAGGATCCAGAAAACGAGACAAAAAAGGAACAGTGAGATAGGTAGGAGGAAATCCAGGAGACAGTAGTGTCCTGAAAACCTGAAAATAAAGGAGCAAGTTATCAACAGTGTCCAAGGCTACAGCAAGGTCAAGGAGAATAAGGGATGATAAAAGGCTAATAGATTTGGCTACTTTCATAGCTCCCAATTTGGTATGGAGTGTTTGATAACCATTGTGGTCCTTTTATTATTCTTCTTATGGCAATTTATACATGTTTTCCAAAACTTCAGGTAATTGTCATATTCAATTTTGATGTACTTTTCTTCATCCATTCCTCATTTTTCAGTGTCATTAACTTATTTAAGTAGATCAGATTGGAGTGGTTTTACTTGCATGTCACACACTCTTTCTCATTTAAATTTTTCTTCTAATTTTGTATTAATTTTTCTCTTTCCTCTAACAAGTCAATGAATTTAGGGGTACGGTAAATACATACTGCACCTGGATTCATAAAGATCTGACTTCAAATCCAGCCTCAAACACTTATCAGCTGTTTGACTCTGAGCAAATCACTTAACCTCTTCCTGCCACATTTTCTTCAACCATAAAATGGATATACTCTGAATGTTGTGAGGATCAAATGAGATAATATTTGTAAAGAGCTTAGTATAGTGCCTGGCACATAGTAGGCACTGAATAAATGCTGGTTTTCTTCCTTTCTTCTATAAACTCTAATTACTCTTACTACTTTAATATGTTTTAATTATTCTTCTTTTACTCTGCTGTCAATTCCGAAGCATCCCTTCCCTTTAATAGACCCTTCTCTTGTAATGAAATATAATTATCCTGAATAAAATAAACAAATGTCATGCCATCTTTACATTTTGAGTTTCAAATCCAGAATGAATATCAGAGATCTAATTGCCATCTTCTTCAGCCACTTACACAAACAGAGAAACTGGGGCCCAGGGACATGAAGGGATATCCAAGGACAGAAAGGAGATAAGGGGCCAAATCAGGATTCCAATCCAGATCCTCCCACTCACTCTTTAACATATTCCTTCAAAATACCTGCTGACTTTTCTGCAATATGTAGGCAGAATTGCTTGAAGATTAAAATAGGACTCTTAACTCCCTGCTCCATACCTTATGATTATTTAGAAAGGTTTGTATAGACACATCCAAGTCTGAGGAAAGTCATTTAAACACCAATTCCCTCTTGTATATGAGGAATATCCATGACCTTTGTCTGAGTTTTAGACAGTGTCAAGAACACACAAACATCTTCCAAAAATCACTTATCCTATTTTCAATACATTCACTCAAACACACCAGTGAAAAATATTTATCTTTATTTTACGTCAGTAGTTTACACATTTCAGAAAGCTGGCTCCACTATTATATCCTTTCTTATATATACACAGTATTAATCTTTACAGTGTCTCTGCTCTACATACTAATCCTAATATTTAAAGGTACAAAGGAAACATTCTTATATCCTTAAAATGCCTTTTGAAACTGAAACTGGTAGTCAAGCTTTAAACAAAAAACAAAAAACCTTGTATTGAGTCTTTGCAAAGTGTTTTCTTTGCCAATGAGCCATTTCAACCCTTGCACCAAAAAGCATGTACTTCTACCAAGAGTCTGCATCTACTTGAGAGAATGCTTGTATTATCTTCATGGTACTGTTTGGAGAATAAGAGCTTTGTTCTCACACTTGGGTTCAGAAAGGCATTAGGTAAGTACATTCCTGCCAGAGAAAATGAACCCTAAATGTTTCAACTCTCTGAGCTGTGCTCCACCTAGCACATACTCACACTCAGATTGAAATGTTTCTGCTTTTGGAAGAGGGACCAAGAGATCAACAGTGGGGCTGGGGGGGCGGGGGAGGGAGAAGCAGGAACAGTGTCAAGACTTGCTTGTGAATGACTTCTCCTTCTCAAAGCACATGCCCATCTGAAATCTTGCTTCATTTCCATTCAATATGGCCCTGGTCTGGAACTCTTGTCCACGTGGAACTTCACAGTGGTGTTGTACCTATTGTATAGAGATATAATTTCCCACTCCATCTCCAACCTTTCCTCTGAGATTTGAGGTAGGAAAGAACATTCCCAAACACAATGGAAGAGTTAGGCTGACTGTTTAAAAGAGTTATGGAGTGCAGGCTGGAAAACAGCAGACTTACATGTGTCTACAAATTTTTCTAAATAAATTCTTAGAACTAGGTAAGAAATGAGGATTATGTGTAGGTCTTCTCCTGTGCAGCTTTTCACATCTTTTGCAGCTTCTCATATGTGCCAGGTATATAATTGGAGTAGGAAAGTTTTACAGCAGACTGTTGCAATAGTACTTCAACAGTAGTAGTGCTGGTGGCTACTTTGAAATTTGTAGATTTACAATCTTTTTTTTTGTCTGATTTTGTTGCTTATCACAAATGAGCAGTACATAAAGGACCTCCTCAGTATGATGAGACAGTAAATTGTAGTAAATCCCTCAGTTCCTTCTAGGAGGCAGGGTAGTAGCAGCATCTTCTGGGAGGTAATGTAATACCTAGAGCCCTAGCCTTTGAACCAGGAAGACCAGGGTTAAGCCCTGTCTCAGACACTTATTAGGACCCACATAACTGTGGGTAAGCTGCTTTTAGTCTCATTTTCCTAAAGTGTAAAAGGGAGATATGTTAATAGCACCTACCTCAGAGGGTTGTTTTGGGGGTTTTTTAAGGATCAAATGAGAAAATATGTTTAAGCACTTTGCAAACCTTAAAGTGCTATATAAATGTTAGCTATTTGTTATTATTTCTACATTTTTCTTCTACTCATATGCTCCTCGAGTCGAGTTTATACTTGGCAAAAATCTCTCTAGCTTCAAATCAGTCAAGAAACATCACAGCCAAGCATGCTACAAAGTTAAGAAAGAAACAGCCCAATCCCTAGGCTGATCTTGAAACATGTAAGGGAGCCACCATCAGAGGCCTACTCAGCCATACTTTTTAGGTCTTTAGTTCACACATAAAACTGGAAGAATTAATTTGACTCACATAATATCAGTTATTAATTTTGTGACTGTTAAATGGCAAGTTAAGAAAAATTGTCACCCCTACTTGTAAAGCCAAGTATGAGCAACTTTCCAGTGGACTACTGCTGTGAACAGCTTTAAAGTTCTGATCACATGGTATAGTGAACTCTCTATTTATTCAGCAGTAAACTAAAGCAAAATATTCACAGAAACCACAGTACAGCATTCACAATGTTAAAACATAACAACTTATCACTGAAGTGGTCACATAGTTTTCACCAAAGTGGTCACATAGTCTTAAATAAAAGATATCATTCAGTAAGTCCTCAACTCAATGATCCTTAAGGATCAAACCTCCTTAAGGGACACAAAGTACAAAGATCAACATTCTCCACCCCTAGATCACATTGTCTTAATCTCTCAGTCAAAAAGTCTTCTTTCTTCTTGATTGGAGATTAGTTTCCAATTATCCTTAACTCAAATCATCCTTAAGAAGTATAAGGTACAGAGTACAAAGTTCTCCCACCCCTAGGCCACAGTAAATCAGGATCTTCTCAGTCTGCATTAAGTACCCAAGGACAGGCCTTTTCATTTTGACTCCAGTCTGGCTCTCAGATTCCATGGTTCCTCTTCCATGGTCCCAGCTTTCACCTGAATTTACTGACCTGTCACCTGGATTCTAAGGTAGGCAGCTCTCAGCTCCTTGTCCAGCTCCTCGTCCAGTTTCTTGTTCAGTTCCCATTCCATATTGAAGCTCACAGTATCCAGTTCACCTCAAGTCCTTCACTGTTTCTGTTTCTGGGAAGACAAAGCTTAACAGAGCCAAAACAACATTCATTCACATTGCTGACACCATCATCAATTCACTTTCTGCCTATGAAATCAACACAGACCCACAAAGTCTGAGAACTCAACACAAATTGTCAGTATAGTCCCAGGACCTCCAAAACCCTCCTCTAGGACTTCTGTAAACAGAAAACAAGAAAATTATCTTTTAGGGCTTCCAGTAAGGTCCCAGGGCTTCTGCACAAAGTATTACAACCATAAATCAACACAGACAGAACAGACAAAAAAATGTACCAGGACACCACAAGTTTTCTCCTTCTCAACTCTGCCATCACAAGTGTTCCCTTCTCAGTTCTGCTCTGTCCCAGCTTGTGCTTAGCTTTTCATCTGGTCATCAGCTCCTCCCTGTTCTGCCCCTTCCTGTTGCATCAGCAAGCTCCTCCCACTGTGGGTTTCACAAGTTCTGTTTCTTAACAAAGACTTGATATAATCATGGGCAGGGATCAAAAGAAACTTGAACTGGAACAAGGTGCTAAATAATTAAATAGCTGAAACAAGGCACTAAGTACTTCTTTGCTTGCCACTACACTACTCAATAAACTACATTGGTTCCTTGTTGTCTGTAGGATGAAATACAGACTTTTTTGTCGGCTTTTAAGCCATTCACAACCTGGGCCACACCGACTTATTAGGGTGCAGTCAAAATTGGCTTCTGTTTGTTTCTCACATTGAAAAGTCCATCACTCATCTCTGTGCCCTTGCATAGGCACTCTTCCCCATGCCTAGAATCACCTCCCTCCTCACCTCTAGATCTTGGAATATCTTAGTTAGCTCAAGTTCCATCTTCTACTTTCCTGATTCCCCTAATGGCTTGGTGCCTCCCTCCTTAAACTACTTTGTATTTATTATCTATATGTTGCATAGAAGGTGTCAACCTGCCTAGGTAAAGAACATTTTCTTACCTGAGAATTCCCAACAGTAATGAGATTGTATGTTGATGCCCATCATCTATCCCTTTCCATATGTACTTACTTATGTAAATAATGTCTCCCCTATAGAACATAAACTCCTTGAGAAGAGAGACTATTTATTTTTCTGTTTATGTCTCCTCAAAACCTAGCACAATGCCTGGCATATAGTGGAAAATTAATCATTGTTAATAGGCTAAAAATCACATGGAGAAAATTATGATTTGTAGTAATAGCTGACATTGATGTAGTACTTTAGGATTAATAAGCATTTTTTACATGTATCTGTGCCTTTTAGAACACTTTAGTTCTAAACCTAATTTCTGCCCAAATGCTTTCTGGCTTTCCCAGGTTCTCTAGCAAATTGGTAAATCTTCCTCAAGTAGTTTGTGTTCTTGAGTTTATCAAGCATGAATGCACTGCCTTGCTAATCCACTGTATTACATTCTTCATTTCCCACCTGGTTGTAATCCTATAGCCAGGTACCTTCTCCCCCTCTCTACTTCCAGGTTTTCAGCTTCTTTTTTATGTGTTGTCTTCCTTTGTTAGTTGTGAATTCCATGAGGACAGGAATTATCTTTTTGTGTTTCTTTGTATCCCCAGCACTTAGCACAGTACATAGCAGTAGGTAATTAATAAATGACTATTTACTGACTGCCTGGTTGACCACTTTTCTATTTCTTCACTAGTAGAATATGGTGATACTCTTACCCTGTTCATCCTTCATTATTTCCCTTGAAATTCTTGACTTTTTCTTCTTCCAAATACATTTTGTTTGTACTTTGTCTCATTCTATATGACACTTTTTTTTTGTAAATTTTTTATTCATTTTAAACTCAAATACAAAACAAGAAAAAAAAAAAAGAATGTTCCCATGTACACAGCAGAACATAGGGGAGGATTCAATATAAAATTTCTATTTCAAAAAAACCTATATAATAAATACTATACATTATTTTCAAAACTACCCAGCTTTTCTTTTCTTCCTTCTAGGTTTTCTTCTCTTTTCTACTGTGTAATTTTTGCTTTTTTTTTTCCTTCTTCCTCTGCCCACTCTAAAAAAGGCTACAATTAAACATGGATATATGTGTGTATAAATATATATGTATATGTGTATATATATATATATATGTATATATATGCACATACATAGATATCTAGAAAATACACATATATACACTCACATACATATATGTTAAACCATACTGTGCATATTTTCACTTGTCATCTCTTTTTCTGGAGTTGGATAGCATCTTCCTTCATTGTTCCAAGTCTTTTCATATGTTTCTTTTTTTTTTATCTTTTTTATCCCCCCCCCCCAATTTGCACTCCCTTCTATCATCCCCCTTCTTATCTGCTTCCCCCCTACTTTCTGTAGGGTAAGATATCCAATTTAGTGTGTATGTTATTCCCTCCTTAAGCCAAATTCAATGTGAGAGTAAGGTTGTTCCATTCCTTTTTACCTTCCAGTTCTTCCTCTCCTTTATAACACTTTTCCTTTGCCTCTTTTATATGATATAATTTACCCTATTCTGTCTCTCCCTATCTCTGCTCATTATATTCCTCTCTCACTTCTTAATTTTATTTTTTAAATATCATCCCTTCCTATTCAGTTGACCCTGTGCCCTCCATCTATGTATACCTGTACACATATATACATACACTCACATATGTATTCATACACACATATACCCTCCTATATAGATATATAGATGTATATATACATATATAGATGCATTTATATTCCCTGCAACCATCCTCATACTGAGAAAAGTTTCATAAGTTACAGTTATCATTTTCCGATGTAGGAATGTAAAGAGTTCAACTTTGATAAGTTCCTTACAATTTCTTTTCCCTGTTTACCTTCTCATGCTTCT
>CM053581.1:440737573-440753629 GCA_028627135.1 Pseudochirops cupreus
TTTTAGCTTTTGCTTTATCTGAGATAAGGATTGCTACCCCTGTTTTTTTTTTTTACTTTAAGTGAGGCATGATATATTTTACCCCAGCCTTTTACCTTTACCCTGTGTGTATCCTTCTGTTTCACATGTGTTTCTTGTAAACAGCATATTGTAGGATTATGGTTTTTAATCCACTCTGATATCTACCTCAGTTTTATGGAAGAGTTCATCCTATTCACATTCACAGTTATGATTACTATCTGTGTCTTTCCCTCCATTGTATTCCCTCCCCTGTGTATGCTTTTGTTTTTCCCCTTCTCCCTTCCCATTCTTAAGAGTTTTCCTTTTGTCTGCCACCTCCCTCAGTATTCCTTTCTTATCCATCCTCCTCCCTTTTCCTACCCTTCTCCCTGACTACGTCTTCCCTCCCTTTTAACCCTTGCCCCCTGTGCCTTCCCCCCTCCTATTGCCTGTAGGATATGATCGATTTTTATACTCAATGTTGTATGTCATTTCTTCCTTAGACCAAGATTGATGAAAATAGATCTCATGCAATGCTCCTCTCCCTCCCCTCTTTCCCTCTATTATGATAAATTTTACGTCTCTTCTCAATGGAGTCCTATCTTTAACTGGTTGTGTTATTCCCTCCTTGCACCAGAACTAGTAAGGGAAAAGCTCATATAATTCTCATCTTCCTCCCTTTTTTCCCTCTACTATACTGTTTTTATGCCTCTTTGTGTAGCATAATTTACCCTTTTCTACTTCATTCTTTCCTCTTCTTCCATTGCAGTCCCTTAATAAGGATTTTTATCTTTTTGCATAGTTTATACCCACACCCTCTAGTTGTCTATATCCCTTTTAGATGTTGCCATAGGTATAAAGTTCATGATATTAACAGTTATCAGCTTCCCATATGGGGATGTAAACAGTTTGCTCTTGTTAAATTAACAAGTTATGTGTATGGTTTTTTTTTTTCCTTATTTACCTTTCTATGTCTCTCCTGGTTCTTGTAATTGGAGGTTGAATTTTCCATTGAGCTCTCGCTTTTTCATCAGGAAGGTTTGGAATTCTGTTATGTCACTGCATGTCCTTCTCCTTGCCTGGTAGATTATGCTCAGTCTCGCTGGACAGGTGATCCTTGGGTGTAGCCCAAGCTCTTTTGCCTTGTGAAAAATCATATTCCAGTTTCTCTGATCTTTCAGTGCTGAGGCTGCCATATCCTGTGTGATCCTCACTGTGGTTCCACGATATCTGAATTGTTTCATTCTGACCACTTGTACTATTTTCTCCTTTACCTGATAGTTCTGGAGTTTGGCCACAATGTTTCATGGACTTTTCAATTTGGGATCTCTTTCAGGAGGTGTCTGGTGGATTCTCTCAATTTCTATTTTACCCTCAGTTTCTAGGATCTCAGGGCAGTTTTTCTTGATGAGATCTGGGAAGATATTGTCCAGACTGATTTTTTTCATTGTGATTTTCTGGTAGACCAATGATTCTCAGATTGTTTCTCCTTTGTCTGTTTTCCAGGTCAGTTATTTTTCCATTGAGCTATTTTACCTTTTTTTCTAATTTTTCAGTCGATGTTTTGTTTGACTGATTCTTGGTTCCTCATAGAGTCATTGGCTTTTTTTTTTGTCTTGCCACTATACTTTGGTGGCTCTGGAGGAGACATGAGGGTGACAATTTGTGCAATTCTCCCTTACTTAAAGTCATTTCACATGAGAGTCAATACATCACCCTGTGATACCACTGGTCCTCTTTGAAAAGGAAGGATAAATAACAGTAACAATAACTAACTTTCATATCACCATCTTTTCATCATTAGTTTTTTCTTTTCTGTCCCATGTGCTACTGTATCCCTATTAAATCCAGTTATTTATGATCATAAAGAAAAATGTTTAATATTGCCTGAAATTATGAGAAAGATATTTTAAGCATTATTCCTATAATCACAATTAAGTATTTACACAGGAGCCACAGGAAATTCAGAGTATACAGTCTTGGATATATGCTTTTCTATCAGTTTTATCATCTGAAGGTTTGGGGACAAATCATTCTTCTAGAATACTAGTACAATAAAAGAAGAAAAAGCAAATAAATTAAGAGGAGAGAGTTATGTCTACTTCAAAGGCAAGAATAAATCAACAGAAGGCTAATAACCTGCCCTGTTTAAAAAAAGAGATAAAAACCACTGGTTCAACCACTTGGGGAAAAAGGTGACTAGTTGAGCCAAACAAGATCATACATTTTAAACCTTATGGCAAGGCCAAAAGTAGATGGAGTTCATTTGATTCTTCTAGTGGTCCACCACTGTCATAATACAGAGGGGGAAAAAAACAACATAATTTGGCCAACTAATGCCCTTTTAATAATGTGCTAAAATCAAATAGAAGAGGTATTTAAAAACAACCAAAGGATCAGTGATTTTGAGGTCAGAGGATTGCGGTGTGAGTCTGAGCTAGCATACTTACTACCTTTATGATCATGGGCAAGTCTTTTAAAATCTCAGGACCTCAGTTCCTCATCTGGACAAGATGACCTCTAAGGTCCCTCTCAAATTGAAACATATTATCCTACAAATGTTTATCTAAAATTCTAAAGATTATACCATGATTCATTTCTTCCTATTTCTTATGCCTAAGTTTAAGTTGAACTTACATTCAACGTTATAAAATACTTCCCCTCCATAGGATCATAGAATCATAGGATCATAGAATTAGAGCTGGAAGGTCATTGAGTTCTACCTCCCTGTTTTGTAGATAAGAAAACCAAGATTGTGAGAGCTCATAAATATATGAAAAGTTCTCTCCCCCCACTGCCATCTCTCTCTCTCTCTTTCTCTCTCTCATCTCCTTCCCTCCTCTGTGTGTATGTCTAGATACATATATAGATATAGCTGTTATCATTCAGTCATTTTTCAGTAATGTCCAGCTTTTTGTGGCCCCATTTGAGTTTTCTTGACAATGATACTAGAGTGATTTGCCATTTCCTTCTCCAGTTCATTTTCCAGATGAGGAACTGAGGCAAATAGGGTTAGGTGACTTGTCCAAGGCCACACAGCTAGTAAATGACTGAGGTCAAAGTTCAACTCAGAAAGATGAGTTTTCCAGGCTCCAGGCCCAGCACTCTATCTACTGCACCACCCCTCTGTGTGTGTGTGTGTGTGTGTGTGTGTGTGTGTGTGTGTGTACTCTAATGAATTCATATATGTGCATGTGTGACATTTCATTTAATTGACATGTTTAATGTTGGAGTTTCCATGGAGGTATTTGGTTTTTTTTAAGTATGGAAAAAAACATATTTCTCCATCACCTTTATCCAATTAATACAAAAAAAAAAGTTTGATGTCAAAAAAAGTTTAAACCCTGACTTTGAATACATGTGGTTATTTAATTAAATAAGAATCTGAACTCTGCTTGCTCCTTGTTGTTATACCATATGTATTCATCAGAATTCCAGGGATCCTGCCTTCAGCTAGACATAATTTAAAACTGGGTGAGGGTGGGAGTAAGGGGAGGAAAATTCTTTAACTTGGCTATGTAATTAGCTGCTAGCAAATGGTTCATTTTTTTTTTATTTCCAAAGGGAAGGGGGAGCTCACAGTCAGTGCTGCATGTTCATATGCTTTTTATATAGTGTTCTCTGAATACTTAAATATTACTCAAGTTACAGCACAGCTCCTAAAATCCACAAAATGTTCAAGCTAATTTTTATGGATTTGCATGGAGAATTTGGGAAGTTGTTTTTTAATGGTAGTGTCCCCATCATAATTCTTTCCGATATTAGTTACAAAAATTTTTGGTTGTAAAGTGAACATCTTACATTCTTCTCAATTATTGACTGAAATAAGTTCCTGTTAAACCAAGACTATTCATTGCCTTTATAAGTAGGAGCTATTCACCTGAATCTATAAACACAATTTTAAAAAAAGTACAACTATTTAAATATGTCCATTTTCTTTGCAATCCCATATATTCTATTTTATAATCTTAAGACATTATTCTGAGAATGGGTCCATAGGCTTCACAAGACTACCAAAGAGACAGGATTACAAATTGTTTCTTCTTCAAAAAATTTAATAATCCCAATCTAGAGTAAATAAAATTAGTTTACATAGACTATGTTATTCAAAATGCTGTAGCACCAATGTTATATTCACAGCACTGATGGCAACTATAAAATGCCAGAGTAGTTCTGAATTGCAAAATATAACAGATTCTCCATATAGTAGACAGAAGCAAAATGTTTATTCAGACACCAGGAAACCAAATCCCAAAACCAGAAAACCAAATCCATCATGGCAACAAAGAAGTTAATATACCACAACACAGCAGAGAGCAATACCATCCCAAAGCCTCTCCACAAACACTCACAAGCGTAGTTGTCTCCTTGCCTGTGTCCTCTCTCTCCCATAGCTCTAACTGCTCTGACTCCCAGCTTCCTCTCAGCTTTGCTCCACCCTTCAGCAAACTCCTCCCACCACGGGCTCCATGTGATTACATTCAGCCTGTTAAGGGGCAGAGAAGATCTTCAAAGCAGGGAAGATCTTCAAATTCCCTTAGGCTTATTAAGGGGCAGGGAAGATCTTCAAATTACCATTACCATTACAAATGCTCAGAAAAAGTTTAGAGGCTTTCTGCTTCACTCAGAGTAACTAAGTTTTGTTTTTTTTGTAAATCTCTTCTTTCTAGAAGTAATGAAATTTGTGTGAAACACTGTCAAAAGAATCCGTAATCTGCTCTTTAAACACTTTGGCCAGATTCATATTTCTAATTAAGTATTAATTCTTAATAATTGAAAATCCTATGATTTCATGAAATTCTGCACAAATAGAAGACCTCTGGGTTTCAGATGAGAATGAAGACTTGACTGTATTTTCAAGAACACCCTCAGATACTTTAGGTCCCAAATCAACATTTCTCTAGGGAAGATAAATTTTTACATTGCGATGAAAATAATTTCCCTTAGACTCAAGCTCCCTCTCAACAGCATTGGAAAAAAAAACCAAACATACTGTTAGTCTAGTATATGAGAAGTATTAAGTGTCCACAAAGAAAATAAAATAAGCAATCAATTTACAATCATCAAATAGATCAGAAAAAAAATGAATCTGATTTTTAAAACCGATTCATTTAATACAACCATTTACGCCTTGCATGTAGTAGGTGTTTGATGAGTATTTATTCATTAGATCACTGATTCACTTTATTATCTAACATACTCTGATCTGGTTCTTTCCAACCCACCAAGAAATATGTTCCCCAGAGAGATTTGGAAAGATATAGTGAGTAAACTGTAAAAAGTATCACTCCTTTCTCCCATGCTGTGAGACTCCCATTATCCTCTTTACTTAGTTTCAAAATTGGAAGAAGAAAAAAATGTAGTAGTTGCAAAAATAGGACCATCCTCACATATCCTGGGGAATCAGGATATTATTTCTTTAAAAATAACTTTCTTGAGTGATTGATATAGTTTTACTTATCCTTTATTCTTTAGTTATTTTCATAAAGATATTTGAAATTTCATATTGCTCGTCATTTGGGGTTTGGGGAGTTGGTTTTTCTTCTATAGTTGTTAATGAAAAATACACATAGGGATGAAGGCAATTTGAGCCTGAATCTTTGAGTTTGATTTTTGTGGTTATTTGACCACAAAACAAAAGATGTTTTTCCCCACTCTTAGTTTTCTAAAAAGTTCCTGAGCTTATAGATTTAGAGTTAAAAGTTTGATGATATCTATCATCAAATCCAACTCTCATTTGACAGATGAAAAAAAAAAGAGTCCCAGTAAGATCAAAACACACTAAATGGCAGAGTCAGGATTTTAAAAGATCTGTATAGGTTAGATCATTGGGTCAAATATAATAACATAAAATTTAATAAGGATAGTTATAAAGTTTTACATCCAGGTTTAAAAATAAAATCCACAAGTACTATACAAGATGGGAAAGATATGCCTATGTAGCAGCCTGTCTGGTAACATGCTGAGGATTTAGTGGACTGCAAGCTCAATACAAATCAGCATTGTAATGTCACATTCGAACAAGAAAGATTTAGGAAGGACATTATAGTTACATTTAAGTATTTGGAGAACTGCCATATAGAATAATGATTATATTTATTCTGCTTGGTATGAGATTACAGAATTAGGGGCAATGGATACAGACTGCAAAGAGATAAATTAAGCTTGTTTTTAAAGAAGCTTTCTTAATAATTGAAGATTTTTTTAAAAAATAGAATGGTCTGCCTCTGGATATGTTAAGTTTCCACTCATGGGAGGTTTCATAGCATAGACTGGATAGATGCTTTCAGAGTAAAGGCAAGCCTTTCAGAGTAAGTATTGAACTATATTGCCTCGGAGTTCTCTTGTAATTCTGAGTTCTCTTATGTAATTCTGATTTCCAAATTTTCTTAATAACTTTTCAGGCTCGAAGAAGTTATTTTAATGGATAGATTTATATCCTAAGATTTTTTTTAAAAATTTGCACAAATATTACCTGGTATAGTAAAACCACATTGCTCTTTTTTAAAAATTTGTAGTAGACTTCAAAAGTATCATTTTTAACCATGTATATATACATGTTAATAGATATGCATATGTATAAAAACACTAGATACTATAGAGATTAGCTGTAATATAGACTCAAGAACAGTGGTTCAATACCCCAAAGTTCTTAGGAGACAATACTTGAGGAAGTAACCACTATCAAACCCCATGACCCTAATTGTTTAGGGGGGAAAAGCACAAATTATAGGCAGCAAGCAAAATGAACTAGAATTCCTAACATAAAGTGTTAAATTTGAATTCACAGGTACCACTGGGATTCAGCAGTATGACACCTAAGACTGGAATATATCTCTGAATGGGTATATTTTATTGAAATGAAACAACATAAGTAAAAGAAAACTGAGTAGTTTCAGAGAGACTTAAGTGAGAAATAGAAAATATTGACAGGGAAAACGTTGGAGATCAGTGAAGACAAATACATTAGTGATATTATCATCAGATTATACTATAGACCACCTGGACAGAAGGAAGTAATAGTTGAGGAAGTAAGGAAATAGATTACAAACCTGACTTAGAAGGATGATATAGAATTTGGGGGAGGGATTCAATCGTCTTGTCATTTGTTAGTGTTCTCTCTTTCTCTACTATCTTTTTAAATGAGCAGGAAGCATGAAGGAAAATTTCTCTTCTGGATCTGATTTTAACAGCAGGGATTAAATAGTATATCAGATGGTAACTTTAATGGGAAATTACTATAGCATTGTAAAATTTGTCATAAAGAAAGAGGTGAAGTCCAAGAGTAATTTGACATGAATCCTAGATTTGGGGAGAACTTATTTCAAAGTATTTCAGAGGAAGAATCAGTAAAATCCTATACCCATAATCTAAAATTCTACGGGAGAAGTCAGCCCAAGAAAAATAGAGTGTTCTGCAGAATTAGGTTCTCAGGCCGCCTTGAGAAATATTTTCAGTGATAAGGATAATGGACATCTTTTGAGAAGACTAATATAGATACAGAGGAAATTAGCCAAATGCTTAGATTTCAAAATGACAGATACAAAAGATGAAAGAAAGAGCAGATAATGGAGGAGGAAGAGTACAAAAATATGAGAGGTTAAAGTAAAAATGCTGATTAGTAGTACTAAAGCTCAGAGTGAGTTTAGCAAGGAAAGCAAAGGAATTTTTGAAAATTTTATTGGAGAAATGGAAAAATGGTCAAAGAATATGAACAAACAGTTTTTGAAAGAAGAATTAGAAATCCTTAACAATCATAGGAATGGCTGATCCATCACTAATAATAATGCAAATCAAAAGAGCTCTGAGGCTTCACTTCACATCCAGAAAACTGGCCAAGACAGATCACTAAAGATGGAAACAATCAATGTTAGGGGGATATCGGTCCAATCATTCCACAAATCAATTTGAAATTATGTTTGAAGTAATCAAACTATCCACACTCTTTGACCCAGAAATCCCACTCTTATGCATGTATCTCAAAGAGGCCAAAGATAACAAGAAAAGTTCAATATACACCAAATATTTATAGCAGCATCTTTTGTGTTAGCAAAAAATAATTAAACCAGTCAATTATGCAATGCCTAAAGAAATTGTAGCACAAGAACACAATAATATATTACTGTGCCATAAGCAATGCTGAATATAAAGAATTCAGAGAAGCATAAGAAAAGCTATATAAGCCAATGAATAATGAAAACCAAAAAACAACATACACATTGATTTCAATAATGTCAGTGAAAACAGAAACTGAATGCTGTATCAACACAGTAACTAAATTTGGCTCTCCTATTAACAGGGCTGGGAAATTATGCCTATGGAAGATTTCATATACAGTCAGGTGGGTGACATGTTGGTTGGTTTGGGTTAATTTTTTCCTACTTTTCTGATCTTTGTTATAAATGATGTCTTTGCTAGATAAATAAGTGGGAGAGAAATATTTGGAAATTAAGAGGTAAAAATGAAAGATATCAATAATTTTAAAAATATTACAGGAAAAGGAGGATCAAAGCAGATAAGAATGCTTCTTGGAATGTATGAGTCTACAGTAACGGACCACAGCAGCAAACTGCTCTCAACTCTTATTTTGCTTGTTTTTTCTGCCAAGGAGAATATTTCATACAGTAAATAACAGACAAAAAATGGTAGATAGCACCCAAGATAAATTAAGGGATAGTAAGAAGACACTAAGCTACCCTTGATAAATTCAAATTTCTTGGCCCAGATTATTAAACCTGAAAGATGTTTGTTTGGAAGGATCTTGGAGTCTGTGGCAGCGATTTTGAGAAATCTTGGAGACAGTCTGCATACCACATGATTGAAGAAGAATAAGTGTCCCCGTCCAGAGAAAGAGATGGGGAGATGGAGGAAAGGAGAGAAAGGGAAGAGAGAAGAGAGAGAGGGAAGAAAGGAGGGGGAAGAGAAAAAGGAGGAAGGAGAGAAAAAGAGAGAGAGAGACAGAGACAGAGACAGAGAGAGAGACAGAGAGACAGAAAGAGAGAGAGAGAGATGGATTTTAGAAACTATATGCATGCTATCTTGACTTTTTGATGCTTGCTCACTCATCAAACACCAAAAATTTATCAAGTGCATAATATATGTCAGGCATTATGCTATGTGCTAGGGATACAAAGACAAAAACATATCAATCCCTTCCTCAAGGAGTTTCCATTCTGTGGGAGAGACAACACGTATACCTATAAGTGTGTAATCAAAATTAATATAAGGTAATTGGGAGAGAAGGCACAAGTAGCTGGGGGATCAGCAAAGGCTTCATGTACAGTTAGTGCTTGAGCTGAGTTTGGAAGGAAAACAGATATTCTAAGAGGTACATGTGAGGACAGAGTATATTACAGGAGGAGGGGACAACCTGTGCATAAGCAGGAGATGATTCCAGAACATCAAGTAATACAGTTTGGCTGGATCTTAAAGTTCAGAAATTGTACCAGGCACTATGACTGGAATACAAATCCCTGTGATTGGACGCAAATACAAAAATGAAACAATTCTTGCTTGCAAGGGACATAAAAGAATGGTGTGAATATTTTGTTTAAAGCATTGCTAAAATTTAGGGAAACGGCATTGTTCTCCTCTACTTATTTAGTTAATCTGTCAAAAAATAGAGTAAGCATAACCAGCTATCACCTGTTCTTGATGAAGGTATGTTACTCTTTGTTCTCAATTTTTTTAAGTTATTTCCTAACCACATCTTTAATGATTTGTTCTTCAAAGATCTCCCCTTCTCTCTCTAACCCACCTATATCCCCCAATCTCCACCTCTTGAAATTCTTCCCTTCTTTTTAGGATTAGCTAATAGTTTGCCTTCTTCATATGCCTGCTGTTGAGTAAAGAACACCAGACTTGCCAAAATACAATCTTGTTTTATGTCAAACACAAACCTTGCAACTGTAGACCAGTCACCAAACAACAATAGGTCTTAGTTTCCTCATCTTTAAAATTGGATAATAATACTTGTATTAACCAATTTACAAGGAAAGCACTACATAATAATGAGACATTATTCTTATTTTTAATACCTCAAACTAGAAGTGATCTGTCCTTCTTAGATGACCATCTAGTATGTCTCCTATTCGATGGTTACATTCTAATTTTTATTACAGTTGCTTTTATATGTCATATCTCCTGTATTACATTGGAAGCTTGCTGAGGGAGGGGATTAGGACCTGCTTCACCTCTATACCTTCAGCATCCACAGTTTGTTAAATGAAGGAGAAAGGTGTAATGACATGTTCAGAAGTATTGTGAGGTTTAAATGAGTAATGAATGTAAAGTACTTTGCAAACCTTAAAACACTATGCAAGTGCCAGTTATTTATTACCATTAGCCTCCAATCACTAGGCCCCCAGTCTAGTGATGATTTCATGGCTTGAGCCTTGTACTGCTCTAGCCATGTTGATAGAGCAAAATAGGGTGTGATGGTAAATAGTTAACAATATGTTCACCAAAAAGAAAGAAAAAATGTATACACACATACTTAAAGTTTAATCAGCATTATCACAAGCTCTTAAAGCTAGACCATAAACAAATCAATAAATCTAGTCTTCATTTGCAGTGATTGCCAAAATCTGATGGGTAAACAATCACACTGAAAATTTAACAATAGGCTATCAAAGCCATTAGAGCTGGTTCCAGCACACCCCTACTTACATGAAACATTTCACTAAACCTCCTTATCCTATCTGGAGCCAAACCAATTGTGGGATTGGCCAGACTGAGGAGTTTATGGAGAAATTAGAGATCTAGACAGATGAGGATAGAGTGGGGCACAGTCTGAAAAGACAGGGACACATTTTCAGATAAGGCATATGTCTGGGGCTTGTCGTAAGAATAAAAAAGGCAGAAGCCTATTTCTATTATTTACAGGAACTTCAATATACTATCAGAATGAAACCAGACTGCAGGTTGATTTGATTCTGTGATGCTGACCCAGAGCTACTGCAAAGATTGGCTCTTAAGTTTAAGGTTAAGTAGAGCCAGCTGCAGGGCTGGAGGGATGTAGGGGCTGGGAGCCAAGAAAATCATTACACTTAGTGAGGCATGATGAAAAAGACCTTTATTTTTTAGTTTAGCGTAAATAAATCAGGAAATAAAATACTGTCTATGATACTGATAGTTATGTCATATGTATGCTATCATTTAAGATCAATAATTATGCATATATGCCAGATACACACACACACACACACACACACACAAATGCTAAGGTAAGTGGCCAGTGGAAGCAAAGGGAACACAAATAAATATGTTATGTACAGATTGTAGGCAGCAGATTGAAGAGAGGAAGCTAATATTTGCAATATATATTTAATATTCCCTTTCTTCTATTTGAAAATCCTCTCTCTAGTCTGGGAGTTAACGCATAGTTCTTACAGAAATAAGGAGGTTTTTTTTTCCTCTTGAACTAATTTTATCCCAAGAAGTTTCCAGAGCTGTAAACACTGGAGTTTTTTTTATTCCATAATATTTAAAACTAAATATCTAGCATTCCAGTTACATGATATCAGTGAAAATAATATATCCCAAAGTCCATGGTACACTTCAAAAATGAGACATGGTTTATCTGTGTTTTCTATGAATACATACACCTTTGACTTCATTGATGTCCCACCTACATTCTGTACTTTACCAATATTATAGCTGTATGAGGACAATAAATTGATACTAGAGCTAAATATACACAAAGTCAATTCAATTTAACTTAATTCTCTATACACAATGAACAGGACTAGGTACTGGTGATGAAACAACAAAAAAGAGTCACAGAATTTGAGAGTCAAAGGGACCTCACTGTGAGCTCCTTGTCAGCAAGGATTGTTTCATGTTTCTTTATATTCCCAGTGGTTACCTAAGTGTCTGGCACACAGTGGAGTCTTCTTACACCTTACTGCCTGAGACATACTCTTTAATCCAATGACACTGGCCTCCTGGCTGCTCCACAGAAAAGACACTTCATCTCTTGACTCTGGCCATTCTCTCTGGCCATCCTCCATGAAACAGTCTTCCCCACTGCAGCAACTATTCTTCCTGGCTTACTTTTAATTCCAACAAATGTCTCAAAATTGTCTCTGCTATTAGATTATAAGTTCCTTGAGGACAGGGACTGTCTTTTGCCTCTTTTTGTATCCCCAGTGCATGGTTCCTGGCACATAGTAGTTGCTTAATCAATGTTTATTGACTGACTGATATCAGCAGTCATTTAATCAAACCTACACTTGAAAAGCATTTCTCCACCTGGCCTTTGCTTGGAGATCTTGAATAAATGGAACTAAGTCCCCAAGTAGCTCATTTTACTTTTGGATGACTCTGGGTATTAGGAAGTTTTTCTTGACAATAAGCCTAAATAATGTTCCTTGCAACTTCCATCAAATGCTTCTGGTTTTTACCTTTGGAACTAAATAGAACAAGTTTAGTTCTTCTTCCACAATATAATAATCCAATGCTTGGATGCAGTTATCCTCTCCTCTCTGAGTCTTCTATTTGTATAGGATAAATATCTCTATTTCATTCAACTGATCTTCATATTATTTTGATTTAAAAATCCTTAAGCATCCTGGCTGCCCTTCTCTAGATGCTTCACCTTAAACAGCGGTGCTCAGAACTGCCCATAATACCACAGATAAAGCCTGATGAGAGAAAAGTGTTCTCATTCTCCTATTCCTGGATCCCCTGCCTACAACAATTCAAGTATTCTGAATCTATCCCATTTAACCATTCAGCCATCCATCTGAGTCATATCACCTTCTTCCATGCTGTAGCTGCCATGATTCTCCCCACTTAAATCAGCTCCTTCTAGGTTGAACCTAGAGAACCCATATCCCAGTCTCTGAGGATGTTAATCCAGATTTTGGGATCTCTGTGCCAGGGCAGGGAGCCTTCTTATTTTGTGGATTAAATAAGTGTGAAATTACTTAGCCCAGCATATCTACACAGTTTCCAGACCATGGTATTCTTCTCAGCCATATGTTTAGCTTTCCACCTGGGTCATATTACCATCTGCCTAATCAAATCAATAATAATCCTGCTTTTGAAAAGGATATGTTATTTGACTACCCTATGAATCAACTCACTGTCCTTATGACTTCACTGATTAAAACACCTTTGAGCATGAATTCCATATAGTTTTTGTTTTAGAACTATTAGAATGTAAGCTTCTTGAAGAGAGGGGCTATCTTGTTTCTTATACTTTTATACTCAATGTATATGTCTCCATCTTTTCTATGTAAATTACATGAGAAAATGCTGTGATTAAATCTTCATAAGCTGTATCTACATCATTATTAACCTTTTCTATTAGTTGACTAACTCAATCAAACAATGAAAAATGGTTCATCTTACATGATCTATTGATTAATATAGCAGGCCTCATTTTTTATCACAACTTCCTTTTCTAAAGATTTACTATCTCTTTAATGATACATTCTAGAATTTTCTTGGGAATCAAAATAAAACACAATTCTATAGCTTTCAGACTCTATTCTTTTCAATTTTTTTTTTTAAATTGGGACAATATATTTTTTCTTCAGGCTAATGTCATCATATTTAATCTTTCAAATATCAGTAGCAATGACTCAACAATCACATTTGCCAGTTCTCTCAGTATTCAACAGTGGATTGCATCTGGGATAAATGATTTGGATTAATGAAGGGCAGGTGGGAGCTTATTTATCTTGATTATTAATTCTCCGATAGCTATATTTGTTCAGAGAAAAAAAGCAACAAAAATTATACAGCTCTACCTTCTCTATAATGTCAGTTATCATCATCCCTTTACTCCCAATAGTGGTCTTATCCTTTCTTTAGTCATTCTCTTTCCACCAGTATAATTTTAAAACTAAAACAAATAAAAACATTCCTTTGGCTGTACTTAACTTTCCTCACTAGCTTGAGCTTTCCTGACACTTTTTTTCCCACTGTGTCACACTATGTTCATGTATTTGTTCTCCATTCTATTACATATCTCTGTTTCCATCTTCTGCAGAGATCTTTTAAAAATCTATGTAGATTGCTAAGTATCCTATCTACTTCAGACTATGTCTATTTTCTCCTTATTGGAACGTTTCTCCCATGAGAAGCTATTTTCCCCAAATTTAGGGTGCATATCAAACCCAGTTTGTTAATCACAAATTGGAGGAGAGAGTCAACATCCTTCTAAGGTCATTATCATTTCCACCCAGCTGCCTGGTTTTTGTTATTCTTAGATTCAGAGAATAATTCCCTTTTGTTAGTTTGCTCATTTTTTTGGAGGATAAAAATTTCTTTAAGGCGAATCAAGATGTGATTAGATACTCTTTATGGCTGAGAGTTCTAGCAGATGTATGGAGTTAAAAATTTCCCATCACTTATATATTATCCTTGTAATGCACATTTACAATATTTCCCAAATTCCTTTGCTATTTTTCCTTTTTGTCCAGGTGGTCTGTAGTACATTCCAATGACAAAACGGGTTCTGTTTCCCCCTCCATTAAACTTTATCTCAATGTCTCCACCATGCTTCCCTGCCCTAGTTCCTGGATTTCCTCTCATGACTATGTTTTTAAAGACTATGTAACTCTACTCCTCATTTATAGAATCCTGTTCCATTTGCAGAAGCCATCCTGCCAAGCCTCAGTGAGGACTGTGATGTCAAACCTGTAACCCTGTAATGTCCAAATTTGTAACATCTTCTTGCTTGCAGCCTTAACTTTCTGCATTTGTTTGTAGACATATGAACCCAGAGGTTTTAATGCTGACTCCTTCCTGGGATTTTGTCTCTTCTGAACTTCTGGGTGTCTCAAATGCTATTCTTTCTTCATTGTAACTGTTAACATATAACATCTAGCTTATTAGACTGACATATTTCTCCCTTCTGTATCCCTTTTATTTTAAAATCCTTTTGATTATATTTGTTAATCACTAGGTAAATGCACCCTTACCTGCCTTTATTAGGTACACTATTCCAGAACAAGAGCCTGTTTTCCTATAGTCCAGTAAACCAAAACAATTTTCATATACTATCTTCTCTTTTGCATACTTTTCCTTCAATGGGCAGAAATAATGAAAATATAACCTGTGATGGTACTTTTGAGATTCCTTCTTCTGTTGGCATCTGTGACCACATAAATCTCCTAAAACAATCCTTTTCAACAAGTCTTTGGATGCCTTCTATTATATTTTAGATACACATCTTCGGAAAATGACAGACTTATTTATTGGTATTTTATTATCAAATAGCTACCTTACTCTACCCCGTCAGGGCAGAGAGTCACAAACCACCACCAGTGTCTCTTTTTCCTTAGATTCTTACTGAATTATTTCTTATTGATCATTTCTGTGGATCTAATCGAGCATTCCTTGGAGGAGAAGCAGCTTCCTCCTCCTCATAACATCCAGCTCTGTGCCCTACAAGTAGCTTCAAATTTGTTGTTGTTGTTGTTAACTTCAAGTATAAAACTCATTTTCTTTCCCTTCCTCTCTGTGATGTTCCTCTCCTGAAAAGGATCTACATTTTTCTTCTCCACATTTCTTCTTCACATCCTTTTTAATTTTTCTCACTGAAGCCCCATTTCTATTTCTATTTTTTGGCAATAAACACTTAATTATTTATGATAACAAGGAATATTTAGAGGCATTCCTTTGTCTTTTCACCTCTTCTTGGAAAACCAGTCTATGCTTGTGTACTAGGGGCTGTTGATCAGGACACCTATTTATCAATTTATTTCCTCCCAACTCAGTTGAAATTACAGGTTGTAAGAGGCAAGTAACAGCGCTAATAGGATGTTAAGGTCTGAACTAAATGAAAAGAAGTATCTTCAAGTGTGTATCCCTTTATAATGTGTGAGGAAGTTCTTCAGTTGAGTTTAGAGGTATTAAAAGGCAGCAACCATTGCCAAGATGACAGATTGTCCAGGAACATGGTGGTTCTTTTATTTTTTTTTAATTTTATTTTAGTTTGCATCATTCATTTCCACAAGATTTTGAGTTACATATTTTCTCCCCATCTTTCCCCTACCCACCGCCCCAAAACAGCCATCCCAGTGTATCTCCCCTCCCCCAGTC
>CM053581.1:440754129-440787748 GCA_028627135.1 Pseudochirops cupreus
GCTCAACGGCTGCCCAGAGTCTCCTCTGGCCAAATCACACAACTCTTCTCAAAGTGAGCCCCAAACCAAAACCTCACATCAGGGCGTATATATAGCCTTCTCCTGGATTGGAGAAGGTCACAGCCCTCTAGACCCACTGCCCAATCACAAAGCTACAAGGCACGGGCATTCCTGGAAAACAAGCCTGGCGCCACAGGCTCCACGTGACCACATTCAGCCTATTAGGGAACAGAGTATACTTTCAAATATCCAGGGGTCCTCAGGGTCACGTAGCCACTTTAGCAAAGGGCCTAGGGGCAGGGAAGATCTTCAGATTCCCATAACAGCCCAGAAAGCATTTTTAGAAGAGCTCAAGAAGGACTTTAAAAACCAAATTAGAGAGGTAGAAGATAAAATGACTAATTCTTTTAAAATCAAAATTGCAAAAATAGAAAAAAACATTTCAATGAAGAAAGCACAGCTCCTTAAATGGAAAAAGAGGCTGAAAATCTAACTGGAGAAAATCTCTAAAAATGAAATCTGAACATATGGAAAAGGAGCTTCAAAAACTGAGGAAAATAATTCGCTAAAAATTAGAATCAACCAAATTGAAGCTAATGATTCTATGAGGCACCAAGAATCAGTCAAACAAAACATCAAGAATGAAAAATTAGAAAAAGAGGTAAAATATCTCAAGAAAAATAACTGACCTGGGAAACAGATCCAGGAGAGATAACCTAAGAATTATTGGTCTACCAGAAGATCATGATGAAAAAAAGAGCCTGGACAACATCTTCCAAGAGTTCATCAAGGAAAACTGTCCTGAGATCCTAGAACCAGAGGGTAAAATAGATATTGAGATAATCCACTGGACACCTCCTGAAAGAGATACCAAATTGAAAACTCTGGGAAATGTTGTAGCCAAATTCCAGAACTATCAGGGAAAGGAGAAAATACTGCAAGCAGCCAGAAAGAAACAATTCAAATATCGTGGAACTACAGAGAGGATCGCACAGGATCTGGCAGCTTCTACATTGAAAGATCTGAGGGACTGGAATATGATATTTTACAAGGCAAAAGAGCTCAGGTTACAACCAAGGATCAGCTATCCAGTAAATGTGAACCTAACCTTTCAGGCAAGGAGATGGTCATTCAATGATATAATGGACTTCCAGACTTTCCTGATGAAAAAGCCAGAGGTCAATGGAAAATTCAATCTCCAGTTACAAGACTCTACAGAGACATAGAAAGGTAAATCTGGAAAACACACACGCACACATGCACACACACACACACACACACATACAGCTTGTTTTTAATAAGAGCGAAGTGTTTATTTCCCTATATGGGAAGCTGATAGTTGTTAATATTGAGAATTATATACTTATTGTGACATTTAAAAGGGATATAGATAAGTAGAGGGAATGGGTATAAATTAAACAAAATGATGATAAAAAAGCATTGCACCCTTTGGGGTGCAAAGGGACTGAAAGAAAGGGAAAGAACAAAGCAGAAAAGGGTAAATTATGCCACACAAAGAGGCATAAAAACATATTATAGGAGAGGGAAAGAAGGGAGGGAGATGAACATTATATGAACTTTGCTCTCCTTTGGTCCTGGTGTAAGGAGGGAATGACATAATCAGTTAAGTATAGGACTCTAGTGAGAAGAGACATAAAACCTATCATAATAGAGGGAAAGAGGGGAGGGAGAGGAGCATTGCATGAGATCTATTCTTGTCAATGTTGATTCAAGGAAGAAATAACATACTACATTAAGTATAAAAATCTATCATACCCTACAGGCAGTTGGAGGGGGCAAGGGTGAAGAAAAGGGAGAGGGCTTAGAAGGGAGGGAAGAAGAAGTGAGAGAGAAAAGTAGGAAAAGGGAGGGGGGCTGATAAGGAGGGAATACTGAGCGAGGTAGCAGTCCAAAGGAAAACTCTTAAGGAGGGGAATGGAGAAGGGGAAAAATAAAAGCATAAAAGGGGAGGGAATAGGATGGAGGGAAAGACACAGATAGTAATCATAACTGTGAATTGAATGGGATGAACTCTCCCATAAAATGGAGGTGGAAAACAGAATGGATTAAAAACTATAATCCTACAACATGCTGTTTACAAGAAACAAATTTGAAACAGGGGAATATACACAGGGTAAAAGTAAAAGGCTGGAGTAAAATATATTATGCTTTGGCGAATGAAAAAAAAAAAGCAGGGGTATCAATCCTTATCTCAGACAAAGCAAAAGCAAAAATAGATCTAATTAAAAGAGATAAAGAAGGAAACTATATCCTGCTAAAAGGCACCATCAAAAATGAAGCAATATCATTACTAAACATTATGCACCAAGCAGTACAGCATCCAGATTCCTAGAGGAGAAATTAAGGGACTGAGAGGAAGAAATAGATAGCAAAACTATACTAGTGGGGGACCTCAGTCTTCCCCTCTCTGAAGCTGATAAATCTAACCTCAGAATAAACAAAAAAGAAGTTAAGGAGGCAAATAGAATCTTAGAGCAGAGAGATGTGGTAGACCTCTGGAGAAAAGTGAATGGGGATTAAAAGGAATACACCTTCTTCTCAGTGGTACGTGGCACAAACAAAAAAATTGACCATGTACTAGGGCATAAAAACCTCACAATTCAGTACAGAAAGGCAGAAATATTAAATGCATCCTTCTCAGATCATGATGCAATAAAAATTATATGTAATAAAGGGCCTTGGAAGTATAGACTAAAAACTAATTGGAAACTAAATAACTTAATCCTAAAGAATGAGTGGGTCAAACAAGAAATTATAGAAGCAATCAGTAACTTCATTCAAGGAAATGACAATAATTAGACAACATACCAAAACTTGTGGGATGCAGTAAAAGCAGTTCTTAGGGGAAGTTTTATATCCAAGAATGCATTCATAAATAAAATAGAGAAAAGGGAGGTCAATAAATTGGGCATGCAACTGAAAAATCTAGAAAAAGAACACATTGAAAATCCCTAAATTAGAAATAATGAAAACCAAAGGAGAGATTAATAAAATTAAATTTAATAAAACTATTAAACTAATAAATAAAACTAAGAGCTGGTTTTATAAAAAAAAAAAACAACCAATAAAATTGATAAACGTTTAGCCAGTATGATAAAAAAAAGAAAGAAGAAAACCAAATTACGACTATCAAAAATGAAAAGGGTGAATCTACCTCCAGTGAAGAGGAAATTAAAACAATAATTAGGAATTATTTTGCCCAATTGTATGCACATAAATTTGAAAATCTTAGTGAAATTGATGAATATTTACAAAAATATAAATTGCCCAGATTAACTGAAGAGGAAGTAAATTACTTAGATAACCCCATCTCAGAAAATGAAATTGAACACGCCATCAATGAACTCCCTAAGAAAAAATGTCCAGGGCCAGATGGATTTATTGGCAAATTCTGTGAAACATTTAAAGAGGAATTGATTCCAGTACTCTACAAACTAGTTGGGAAAATTGGTGAAGAAGGAGACCTATCAAATTCTTTTTATGACACAAATATGGTACTGATACCTAAATCAGAAAGAGACAAAATGGAGAAAGAAAATTATAGACCAATTTCTCTCATGAATATGGATGCAAAAATTTTAAATAAAATATTAACAAAAAGACTACAGCAACTTAGCACAAGAATAATACACTTTGGTCAGGTAGGATTTATTCCAGGAATGCAGGAGTGGTTCAATGTTTGGTAAACCATCAGTATAATTGATCATATCAACAATAAAACTGGCAGAAACATGATTATCTCAATAGAGGCAGAAAAGTCTTTTGACAAAATACAATATCCATTCCTATTAAAAACACTAGAAAGTACAGGAATAAATTTAGTCTTCCTTAAAATAATAGGTAGCATCTATTTAAAGCCACCAGCAAGTATTATATGTAATGGGGATAAGGTAGAAGCATTTCAAAGATCAGTGGTGAAACAAGGATGTCCACTATCACCCCTCTTATTCAATCTGGTGCTAGAAATGTTAGCAGTAGCAATTAGAAAAGAAAAAAAAAATCAAAGGAATCAAATTAGGCAAAGAAGAGACTAAGCTATCACTCTTTGCAGATGATATGATGATATACTTAGAGAATCCTAGAGAATCAAGTAAAAAACTACTTGAGACAATAAATAAATTTGGCAAAGTTGCAGGAGATAATATAAACCCACATAAATCCTCAGCATTCCTATGTATTTCTAACAAAATTCAACAGTAAGAGATAGAAAGATAAATCCCATTTAAAGTTACTGTAGACATTATAAAATATCTGGGAATCTATGTGCCAAAACAAACCCAGGACTTATATGAACACAACTGCAAAACAGTTTTCACACAAAGTCAGATCTAACTATTTGGAAAAACATCAATTACTCATTGCTTGGTCAAACTAATATAATAAGAAGATAATTTTACCTAAATTAAATTACATATTTAGTGCCATTCCAATCAATCTACTAAAAATTCACTTTATACAGCTAGAAAAAATAGTAACAAAATTCATTTGGAAGAACATAAGGTCCAGAGTATCAAGGGAATTAATGAAAAGAAATGTTAGGGAAGGTGGCCTGATCTGTATTATAAAGCAACAGTCATCAAAACTACTTTGTACTGGCTGAGGAATAGAGTACTGGATCAATGGAATAGATTGGGTACACGAGACTCAGCAGTCAATGACAATAGTCAGCTACTGTCTGATAAACTCAAAGACCCCAGTTTTTGGGATAAGAACTCAATATTTGACAAAAATCTGCTGGGAAAACTGGAATATAGTATGGCAGAAATTGGGCATAGACCAATATCTAACACCGTATACCAAAATCAAGTCTAAATGATTACATGATCTAGGTATAAAGACTGATACTGTAAACAATCTGGGAAAGCAAGGAATAGTTTCCCTGTCAAATTTATGGAGAAGGGAAGACTTTATGACCAAACAAGAGTTAGAGAGCATTATAAAATGCAAAATGGATAATCTTGATTACATTAAATTGAAAAGTTCCTGTTCAAACAAAGCCAATGTAACCAAGATTAAGAGGAAAATGGAAAATAGGGAAAGAATTTTTACAACCAGTGTCTCTGATAAAGGCCTCATTCCTAAAATATACAGGCAATTAAGTAAAATCTGTAAGAATACAAGTCATTCCCCAATTGAAAAATGGTCAAAGGATATGAACAGACAGTTTTCAGAGGAAGAAATTAAATATATCTATAAGCACATGAAAAAATACTCTAAATCACTATAGATTAGAGAAGTATAAATCAAAACAACTCTGAGTACCATATCTCACTGGTCAGATTGACTAAAATGACAAAATAGGAAATATATAAATGCTAGAGAAAATGTGGAAAAACTGGAACACTAATGCATTGTTGGTGGAGTTGTGAACTGATCCAACCATTCTGGAGAGCAATCTGGAACTATGCCCAAAGGGCTATAAATAATTGCATACCCTTTGACCCAGCAATACCAGTTCTAGGGTTGTATCCCAATGTGATCATGGAAGTGAGAGGAAGACCTGCATGTACAAAAATATTTATTTCAGCTCTTTCTGTGGTGGCAAAGAATTGGAAATTAAGGGGATGCCCATCAATTGAGGAATGGCTAAACAAGTTGTGGTATATGCATGTAATGGAATACTATTGTGCTATAAGAAATGAGGAGCAGATGGACTTCATATTTACCTGGAGAGACTTATACAAACTGATGCTGAGTGAGAAGAGCAGAACCAGGAGAAATTTGTACGCAATGACAGACACAATGTATGTGTGACAACAAACTTGGATAGACTGGACTCTTCTCAACAATGTGAGGTTATAAGACAACTCCAAAAGGCTCATGATAGAAAGAGATATTTACATTCAAAGAAAGAACTAGAAAGAAGAGAGTTTCAATACAGATTGAAGCAAAGTACCTGCTCTCTTTCTTTTTCTTGTTTGGTTTTGTTTCTTCTTTCCTGTTTTTGTTCCATTGGTTACAATCCTTTACAACCTGACTAATATCTTATGTGAAAGTATTTGCAGATCCTATACTTGATTGCATGCCACCATGGGGCTTGGGGGGGAGGGAGAAAATTTGAAACTCGAGGGATTGTGGAACTGGATCTTGTAAACTAAAAGTTAACAAGCAAATTTTTAGAGACAAAAAAAAAGCATGTCATGTACATAGCATAATGTAAGACAGGATTCATGATTTGTAACAATAAAATTTTAGTTCAAGAAAGCCTATATAATAAATAATACTCATTGTACAGAGAATTGTCCATCTTTGCTTCCTTGTAAGTTTCCTTCTGTTCTCTGCAGTACGCTTTTTTACTTTGTTCTTTTTCCCCCTCCCCCAATCCCCCTTTGCAGAAGACCACAATTAAGTTTATGTTTCTCTATAGCTGTAAATATATACATACCCTCCCCAATCCCCTGCAGGCTACAATAAAGTTTAGATACATTTTTTTAGTTATAGATATACATACATGTATACATATATATAGAGAGAGACATATACTTTCCCAAACCTATTATACTCCTGATCTTTGTTTTTATGTATATGCATATCTCTTGTTTCCTATTCCTCCTGCCTCCTCTACTTTACTTTTACCCTCTACCTTGCCCTCTTATGACTTGCGTACCCCCTTCAAGGATCCCTCCCCTATCCTCCCATTCCCATAAATCTAAACACTGTTCTATACCCCTGTTTACCTCTTCCCCCCACCCTCCTCTTTAAAGATCCCTCCCTTGTCCTCTCCCTGCTCCCTATGCCCCTACCTTTTTATTTCTTCTGAATTTAGAAGACTTCTATACTCTTTTAAATATATATGTATTATTTCCTCATCCACTCGTTCCCCATGAAAGCAGATTACCAGAACTACCAGCCCACCTCCACCATCTAATTCCTGTGTATCATTTCTTCTTCTTGCATCTCATTTGTATAAAATAATTATTATTTTTAGCTGTTCCTAAATGGTTTTACTTTCTGAATTCATATCATACTCAGGTTTTCCCCAATGTTTCTTATGAACTACCCAGGTATTAGTAAGAATCTCAGGCATATATTTTACATATATAATTTTTGGAAAAATTTCCTTATGGATCCCTTATAATCAGTGTTTGTAATGCCCCTTATGTTTTATTGGTTCTTGTATGTCAAATCCTCTATTAAGTTCAGGATTTTTTATACCAAAGTCTTGAAAGTCTAAGAGTTTATCAGATATCCATTTTTTATTTGTTCAGGATAATAGTTAGCTTTGCAGAGTATACTATTTTGGCCAGAGCCCCAGTTCTTTTTCTCTTCCATATGTTGTGTTTGAAGACCTGCAGTCCTTTAATGTCTCTGCCTCTGGGTTTCGTGTAATTCTAATTGTGGCACCATCATATTTAAATTGTTTTAATCTTGATGCTTTTAATATTTTTTCCTTGAGCTGGGGTTTTGGAGTTTGCCTATGACATTCCTATGAGTTTTCCTCACAGGATCTCTTTTAAGTGGTTATCAGTGGATTTTTTTTTCTATTTCTACTTTCACCCTTGTGCTAATGCTTCAGGACATTTTTCTTTAATTATTTCTTGTATTATTATGTCAAGATTCTTTTTTTGATCACAACTTTTAGTCAGATTATTTTAAAATTTTTTCTTCTTGGTCTGTTCTCCAAATCTTTTGTTTTTCTTATAAGATGTTCCACTTTCTCTTCTATTTTTTCATTATTCATATTTTGTTTAATCATTTCTTTATCTCTTATAATTTCTCTGGCTTCATGGAGCCCAATTCTGATATTCAAGGTGTCATTTTCTTCCTTAAGATTCTGGATCCCCTTTTCTAGTTGCTTGACTTTCCTTTCATACTCTTCTTGTTTCTCTTGGATTATTCTTATTTTCTTTTTTAGTTTTTCCTCCCTTGCTGTCATTTGAGTTTTGAAGTCTTTCTTAAAGTCTATTATAAATTCTTCTTGGGCAGATGACCATTTGACATTACTCTTTGAGGGTTTCTTTACTTCGATATCTTTCTCTGAAGATGAACACCAGTCATCTCTATTCCCACAGTAGTTTTCTATGGTTGGATTCTTTCATCTTTGCCTGCGCATTTTTTTTTGTGGTGATACCTTAATTATTTGTAGTCACCTCTAGCCCTGGGGTGTAGGAAATGGTGCCTCTTGCCCTAGATCTTCATTTCTCCCCTCTAACCTGAAAACAAATCCAAACCTCCAATCTCCTGTAAGTCTCTACAGCCAGGGGCCTTTTGCCCCACTTTTTCTGCACTCATATACCCGGGTCCCCTCACTATTCTGAGTGTAAAAGTTCTGGTGACTGGGGCCAGTGCAGCCTGAAGAGGCTTACCCCTTGCTGTTAAAATGAAACCTACCCTGGAGGTGTTTACTCTTCACAGGGACCAAACCTCGGCCTGGGATTTTTCTTCTGTTCTTCTCAAATTGTCCCAGGAGCACCCTGGTGATGCCTGTGTTTTTGCTTATCTCCACCCATACTTTGTTTGCCCTAAGGTGCTATTTTAACCCTTTTGTGGGGGAAAATCTTGAGAGCTTGGAATTTTTTGACCTACTCTGCCATCTTCCCAGAATCTTCTTTCTATCCAATGTTTTCAATTCTTAAATCTCTTGCTCTCTTTATAAACACCAACTCTGGATTGCCTTCTCCACTTGCCCTCTCCATATCTTGCTGGAATGCTACTAGTGTAAACACCACTGAAGCAAGTCATACAACTGTGATAACTGGGGTCACTACAAATGTGTCATCCATTTTAAGTGGGACCCCAATACTAGACTGCTACACATAAATAATTTTGCTTTCTTTTATTGACTTTTGATCAAACTCCCTACAATAGCTGTTCTGAATATTCCGTGCTCTCCTCAAGCCATTGAAATCATCTCCTACCCACTGTCTTTCTCAACACGGAGCCTGGTCTCATACTTCACTGAAGAAATTGACACCAATGGTCTGGGTGGGGTCCATAACTTGACCAATTTCCTACTTTGTATCACCTCAGCATCACTCTTTATTCATCAGAAGACAGGTGGCTCAATGGATATAGTGTCTACCCTGGAATCAGAAAGATCTGAATTAAAATCTGGCTTCAGACACTTAATAGCTAAGTCTGTTTCCTCAGTTGCCTCAGCTGTAAAATGAGCTGGAGAAGGAAATGGCAAATCACTCATGAAAAACAAAAACAATAAGAACAACAAACAAGCCCAAATCAAGTTACAGAGAATTGGACCACAACTGAAGAACAACCACAACAAAAACCTGGGGAAATAAATTAACCTGTTTGCCTCATTTTCTTTAGCTGTGAAATGGGGATAATAACATCACCTACCTTGTAGGGTTGTTGTGATGTTCAAATGAGATATTTGTAAAGTTCCTAGCACATAGTAGGGATGAGTTCAAGTTATGCTCTTGCTTGCCAGAAGACCTAGACCTTGAGAAAGTTGTTTATATGGTGGAGAGCTGAGGTAAAGGAAGAATTTCTCTTTAGTAGTCCTTTAAAATATTTCATACTTTAATTTTTAGAGTATCAACTTTCAGGGACAGTAAAATATGACTTCTAGGTTGCCATATCATTTAAGTCTTTGTTAACTTGTACCTATGAGTCTTTTAGGTTTTAAGCATTGTGTGTGTGTGTGTGTGTGTGTGTGTGTGTGTGTGTGTGTGTGTGTGTGTGTGTGTGAGAGAGAGAGAGAGAGAGAGAGAGAGAGAGAGAGAGAGAGAGAGAAAGACAGAGACAGAGACAAGGACAGAGACAGAGAAAGATGTTTTCAATACTTGATATACACTGTGCACACTAGACTTGAGATTTTTTCTAAACCTAAAAGGTTTTTTTCCAGATTACCCTAGGGTTTAATATAAATCTAAGTCTAGGCTTCTTTGGGATAAAGGGCACCCCCACCGTCCTGGGCTAGTACAGGTCTATTAGTCAGTATCTCCAGTGGTTATCTTTTTTCTGTGAAGAAGGTAGTTTTTTTCCTCTCAGATTCTTTCAGAATAAAATTGAATTTTACTGTATTGTCTAATCTCCATATTCATGAACTGAGCAAAAATATCTATAGGCAATAAATTAAAAAAAGCAAAACAGAGAATTTCTAATATAATCTGATAACCAGAAAAAAAAAACTGTTACTGTTCTGTTACTCCTGAAACTTGAAAAGAAATTTGCAATGTGAGATCATTTGTGTTGAAAGATGCTCAGAAGATTGTCAGCATCATTTTTACACCATTGGTACATTATTGTTACACTATTGTTAGGTATAGCTTTCTACAAAGATGTGCTGAATTTGCTAATTTGAAATCAGTGGGTGCTTTTTTTGTCTGGAATGTGAAATATTTAAATTATTATCTACAAAGCATAACATTCTTTAGGAATGACTTTGACTTCTTTATTTCTTATCATACAATTGAAAAAAACCTTTTATACCTTTCAACTTTTAATTTTATGAAAATGAAAATGAGTCACATCAATTTTAGTAATGTTAAAAATGTATATCTCTATCACTTGCCAATGGAATACTTCTTAACAACAAAGAATAAAAATCAAGCAAAAATAAAGCAATGCATTAGCAAAGTCTGAAAAGATAGGCCTTGTTCCATGCCTGAGGTGCCACCACTACTCTGCATAAAGGAGGGATGCATACTTCACTATCAGTCATAAAAAATCATGACTTGTCATTGCATTGATTGCTTAGAAGAATCCAGATATGTTTTAATGTTGATTTTTCTTACATTATTGAGGGCATTGTATAAATTATGCTTGCTGGTTCACTTTCTTTACTTTGCATCATTTTATACTTATCCTCCCAAGCTTCTCTAAACTCCTGATATTCACTGATTCATATAGAGCAATACTTTTTCATTATACTCACATTTTATTCAGTCAGTGGTTACCTGCTTTGTTTCCAATTCCTTGCTACTACAAAAACAAAACAAAGCAAACACCTTCAAGAAAGACAAGTAGATGAAGAGAGTACTGTCCTTGGAGTCAGGAAAATTTGAATTAGAGTTCAGAATCAGACTCTTACTAACAGTGATCCTGAGCAAGTAAGCAAGTTACTTAACCTATCTTAGCCTCAATTTCTTCATCTGTAAAATGGAGATAATAAGAACACTTGTCCAATAGAGCTGTTGTGAGGATGAAATGAAATTACAACTGTAAAGCACTGTCTGTTCAACCTTTCTAACAATCAATTCAAATAATTTCTATTTTTTGTTTTTAATTCAAATTTTTTCTAGTTATTTAATTCATTGACCTCTTTCCTTCTTTGTTCATATAAGGATTGAGAGATACAAATTTCCTCCTACAGATTGTTCTAATAGCAACCTATAAGTTTTAGTATTTTATCTCATTGCTAGAATTTCTTCAATCATTTATTATTTCTAAAATATGTTATTTAACCCAATCACTTTAGGATAATATTATTCTCCTTTTAATTCTGAAATATTTCTTCCAAATCCCCTTATTAATATCCACACTTTTCGGCATTTGTCTATGAGTTTCTTCTGGCTAGGCATAAGGCTACACAGGTTCTATTGAGAGCTTAAATTATATACATTTATGTAATACACACACCCATGTATAAAATGCATACACACATATATATCCCTACACATATACAATGTATCTATGTATATACATATGTAGACAGAGAAAGAGATAGAAATAGAGATAAAGATACTTATTTTGCTTTTCACTGAGTCACTGACAAATAGGTACTGTATCTAAAAATCAGTTTCTGGTACTTAGACTACAGTAGGTGTTAAAATGGAGAGAGCAGTGAACCTGGAGTTAGGAAAACCTGAATCCAAATCCAGTCTCAGATATTTATTTCACTGTTGAACTCCAGGATGATCACAGCCTCTCTCAGTTTCAGTTTTCTCATCTGTTTTTATTATTGTTTTTTTTTTTCCTCACAAGAAACTGGTTTTTAGTCAACAAAAATTATACATGAAATAAAAAAAAAATCTCATTGGAACAAGATGCAAAGAGTTGCTTCAACATTAATCTATGGTAGTTTTACTAAAGGAAACATTACAACACATTTACAACAGTCCAAATCAAAAATTCAACAGATAGGCTGAAAATTAGTTAGTATTATTATCAAGGTCAAGCACACTCCCAAAATTTGAAAGTGAGATGATAATAGTGTATCCCTCCCAGAGTGAGATAGTATTTGCAAAGACCTTTCCAAGCTTCAAAGTGCTATCTAAATGCAAGCTTATTATAAAATATTATATTCATATTCTTAATTTTTTTCTTTTTTTCTTATATTTTTCTCTTTGAAAAGGATACTTTTTTATCATCAGTGCTTTTCCATTTTATTCATAGCTCTTCAGTTATTTTTTTCCTTTAAATATTTGTGTTATACCATTTGTTACATAAATGTTTAATATTGATGTTGTTTCATTATATATGACGTCTTTAAGCATAATTCACTTTCCATGCTTCTCTCTCTCTCTGTCTCTGTCTCTGTGTTTGTCTGACCCTCTGTCTGTCTCTCTCTGTGTCTTTGTCTCTTTCTTTCTCTCTGTTTCTCTTTTTCTCTCCATCTCTCTCTCTGTCTCTGTCTTTCTCTTTCCTGTAGTCCAAGGGTTCACAAACTATGGTTACCAACTCAATCTGGTCTGTTGCCTGTTTTTCATACTACCCAGAAGCTAAGAATGGTTTTATTTTTTTATATTTTAAAATACAACAAAACTTTGTTTAAAAGAATAAAGAAAACATTTTTAGCTCACAGGTGGTACAAAATCAGTTTCTGGTACATAGACTGCAGTTTGCCATTCCCCGCTCTAATCTTTTTCTGCAATCACAACTGTCACACTGACTTTTTAATATTCAGCTGAGGCGTGATAGTTTCTACTCTAACCTCTTTAGCCACATTAAAACACTGTTTGTCTCCACTCCCCTCTTTAAAAGGAAAAGGGAAACAGAGAGAGGGAGAGAGAAATCAACAGTAATTATTTATATTTGGAACAATCTTCTCTTCCCTCCTCTTTCTGTAGACCAATGCAGATCACTGGGGGTGGGGTTTGTGTGTGTCTGCTATCTGCCTATCTTTACCTACCTTTTGCAATCAGGCTTTTCCTAGTCAGAGGTTTTTGTTTTTTGTTTTTTTCCCCCCTGCCTTTGACTAACCCTTCCTTTCCTGTATATACTTAGATCTCTTTCCTTCTTCACATTTTCAGCCTTATTCATTGCTTACTTTTTTGGGGATATTTTACACTATACATTTTCCTAACTTTTCCTTGCCTGACTCCCATCAATAAAATTAATGAGATACCTCCTTCCCTAAACCCTACCTCTTTGATTATTTAAAAAAAATATTCTTCTCTTGAAGTGCCCCAATTAGGAAGAGTGGTAAATTCCTCCTTTTAAATCCACATCATCCCTAATATATACTTTTAAAAACTTACCTTTTAAATAGCCCAGTCTTGAGTATTTATGTCTTTATTGGTTATTAGAACTAGTGCACTTCTGAAGAGGTGATAGTGACATTTCCCCCTTTCAGGGTAAAATTATTTTATCATCATTCAAATCTATTCAAGTTCAAGATTCTTTAACTTGTCTTTTTATTGTTAAGGTTTCTCTTGTCTCTTGTGCTTTGAATTCAAAGATTTTGCTCTGCTCTGGTTTTCCAAACAGGAAAGTTTGGAGGTCATTAAGTTTATTTAAACAACTATTCACCCCCAGCCACACCTACAACCCTTCTCCTCCCTTCCACACCTCCCCCGGCCCCTAGACTCTGCCAGATCACGATCTCAGAGCCTTGGCCCCTCCTAGTGCAATGGATGGACTTTCTAAGTAGAATCAAAGGGTCAGGAACCCCTTGACACTAGTTTAAAGTAGCTTGGCTGTGCTGGAGAGCAAGTAATTCAGGCTTTATTGTTCTGTTTTTTTGTGAGTGAATAGCAATGTGGGTGGCTTATGGAGTTTTTCTTTATTTAGATATTTTGTTTGTTGGTCTTTGTCTTATTTAGTAAAATTTCTTATTGTCCTTGAGGAAGTTTTAGAGAGAGCTAGGTTTTGCTGGAACTTTTGTCTCCTGTCTTTGCCAGAAGTCTAAAAAGAGTACTTTACTGAGTCAGGTGCCTAGCATGAATTAGATTGCCTTCAAAATTTGGCAGTTTTTATGAATAAACTTTTTGCTTGGAATCCTTTTATAGCCAGAAATGCTGTAACCATAGTTCAAATAAAGCTTGATCTTGTCCTTTTACAAACATTTAGTATAATTACATGCATTACATTTTACATAAAAAAAAGAAAAAAGCAAAGGAAAGAAGGAAGAATGGGATAGGGGAAGGGAGGGAGAAAGGAAGGAAGCAAGGGAAGAAGGGAGGAAAGAAAGGAAAAAGAAGTGGAAGAAAGAAGAGGAGAAAGAAAATAGTATTGGAAATGAATGTAATATAGATTGAAAACTGGATGATTTCTTAAAATCATGACAAATAAAGGAATTTCAAACAGGAATGCTGAACAAGAAAGCATTTCTTTAGAAATGTTTGTAGCCTTCAGGGTTTCATATCTTGTTAAGTTTAGCATGAACATCTTTTGAATGCAGGAGAAAAAGTAAACACACTATAAGAAATGTTTCGTTAACATTCAAATGAAGGATGAAGGAAATGCGGTGAGCTTGGACAAATAATACAAAAGCAGTTTAAAATATTGGCATAAAAAAGAAGAAGAAATTAAATGTACACACACAGATTGATACCTTAGAGAAGATAAGGTTAAAATGTATACAAAACATGGAAAACAACAGTGCCAAAGACCCAGAAGGAGAAATGATTAGAGACGCATTTGCAATTTAGGCTTAAATAACTCATGCCAGAAAAACTTGGAAATTAAGTGTTTGGAGATTTGTGATTTTGTTTTTTTAACAAGAGAGATGAAATTGGTTCTCAAGTATCTTTGTCCACCAATACCTAGTTCAGTGTTCAGTTCAATTTAGTAACTGCTTAGCAGCAAGGGAAACCAAACGCCAGATTGTCTGCATGTGACAGCATATATAGCATTCCACGTCCATAGTCACTAAGGGGGGAACTATATTTCCTCATTTCTTCTCCTGGAACAGGATTGGTCATCATAATTATACAGTATTCTGCTTTGTTTTATTGTTCTTTTCATTTACATTGCTGCATTCAATTTGTATTACGCACACACACCGACACACAAACACATATATATGTATGTATGTATATATATATGTGTGTGTGTATATATATATATATTTATGTTTCCTGGTTTTGCTTACTTGACCCAATATTAGTTCATACAAGCCTTCTCATGTTTCTCAAAATTCCTTGAGTTTATCATTTCTTCTGGCCCAGTAATATTCATGTGCCACATGTACTTTTATGTGACACAATTTGTTCACCTATTCCCCAACTAGTGTGGAACTTACTTTGTTTCCATTTCCTGTCTAACCCATATACAAAAGTGCTCACATGTTGTTGAGGTTTAGGGGTGCTGAGACCCCAAAATAGGGACACACCAGGTCCTGCCTGAATGAATTAGGTCCAAGACTTCTTGCAGCCAAAGGAAAACAAAGTTTATTAAAGATCCATCATATTGGGTAGACTCTTAAGGAATCTGAATGTTTATAAAACTTGTATTGACAAATGGGCCAGATAGAATCTGAGCTATGTTGAATCTGAGCACCTTCATCCTGTCAAGATGGATCATATATACAGAAGGACTTATGGCAGGGATCTAGGGGTGGTCAAGTAGTCTGAGGTGACTGGAGGAGGGGTCCAGGGAGGGTCTTGAGAAGGAGTCTAAGAAGGATCTTGATGGGAATGGTGTGACTAGAGTTTAGAGGCCAGGAACCAAGAGAATGGGATTTTGATAGGATCAAGGGTGGGAAGTAGCAGGAGGCAATCTGAAGATAGATAAAATTTGGACATTGAGATGATGAAAAGCTTTTGGCTTCAAGGGAGTGCCAGATCAAGTGGGAAGATTGAAGAAGACTTTGAGAGGGTTCCCAGAGCCTGTACCCCATCATTGTAATGAGTATTTTGGTACATCTGGAACCTTTGTTTTTATCCTTGACCCTTGGTTTTATGCCCTGGCATGATCAGGATCTCTAAGTCAAAGAGTATGGGCATTTTAGTTACATATTTGGCATGATTCCTAATTCCTTTCCAAAATTGCTAGACCAATTCTTTTTTTTTTTTTGAGAGGGGAAGGCAAGGCAGTTGGGGTTAAGTGACTTGCCCAAAGTCACATAGCTAGTAAAGTGTGTCAAGTGTTTGAGGCTGGATTTGAACTCAGGTCCTCCTGACTCCAGGACTGGTGCTCCATTCACCGTGCCACCTACCTGCCCCTAGACCAATTCTTGTTCCTATTTTCCCATGGAACTTTTCAGCATTAATCATTTCCATCTTTTATCATCATTCCAATTTGCTAGATATAAGGTAGATCCTCTGATTTATTTAAAATTTTCACTTTTCGTATTATTAATTATTTGAAGCACTTTTTCATAGAGTTGTCAATAGTTTGTAATTTTTTAAAAAGAACTGTTTATTCATATCCTTTGACAATTTATCTACTGGGGAATGATTATTGACTTTATGTACTATATATTCCCTGTATATCTTGGATATCAGATCCTCATTAGAGGTAATTAATGTGAGACTTTCCCCTAGTTGACAATTTTCTCTCTAATTTTAGCTGAATTTATTTTACTCATGCAAACATTTAATGATCCAGGACACAGACTGTATTCATACCCTTGTCTGTACCCACTTATCTGCTGAAGTCTTTGGACAGGAGTCTGGGAAGTATCTGTTATTTTTGTTGTTGTCTATTCATTTCAGTTGTGTCTGAGTCTTTGTGATATCTTTTTGGCATTTTCTTGGAAAACATATTGGAATATTTAGCCATTTCCTTTTTTCAGTGGATTAAAGCAAACAAAGATAAGTGATTTGTCCAGGGTCACACAACTAGTATCTGAGGCCAGATGTGAACTTTGGTCTTTCTGACTCCAGGCCAGGCATTCTATCCACTGTGACACCTAGCAATTTTGATGATTACCATTTTGTAATATAGTTTAAAATCTGGTACTTATAGGCTACCTTTCTTCACTTTTTCTTCCTTTGATTCCATTAATATTCTTGACCTCTTGTTCTTCCAGATGAATTTTGTTACTATTTTTTTTCTAGCTCTATAAAAATCATTCTATGGTTGTCTGATTGGTATGGCACTGAATAAGTAAATTATATTGGCTTGGCATACCTGTGAGCAATTAACATTTCTCCATTTGTTTAGATGAGTCTTTATTTATGGGAAGTGTTTTGTAATTGTGTTCCTATAGCTCCAGGGTTTGTCTTGAAATTTGTCTCCCAGGGTGTTATGAGAATAAGATGAGATAATATTTTCAAAGAACTTTCCAGACCTTGCAGTGCTATCTGAATGCCAGCTTATTATGAAATGTTATTTTTGTTTTTGTATGACCTGAATTTTACAAGATAGCCCTTTTTGGTTTCCCCTCCCAGAGGTTTTACACATCAAACAAAGGATAAAAAAGAGGAAAAAAAAGTTCAGCAAAATTAACTTAGACATCAGAAATATTTACTGCTGTATATAGTGTTCCACATCCATAATCCTCCCAACTGTGCAAAGAAGGAGGTGTCTTTTCCTATTTCTTTTTTGGGGCCAAACTTCAGCAATATAATTTCAAAGCATTTAATTTCATTTGTTTTGTCGTACTTTCCATTTCTGTTGTTGTCATTGTATATATTGTTTTCTTGATCTTGTTTGCTTCACTATGTACCCATTCATATAAATCTTCCCATGCTTCTCTATATTCCTCATATTCATAATTTCTTACGGAATAGTAATATTCTATTTCATTCATAAAACACAACTTTTTTAGCCTTCCTGCAACCTCAGTTCTTTGCTAACCATAGAAAAAGTAGCTATAACAATTCTAGTGTATTTTTTGGGGAGGGGAAAGTCTTTCTTTTTTATCATTATCTTCCTTGGAAGATATGTGTAGCAGCAAAATCTCTGGGTCCAAAGATATGGTCATATTAGTTGCTTTCCTTGTTTATTTATTTTTTTTAAAATAAATTGCGTTTCGAAATGGTTACATCAGCTCAGAGCTCCAACAGTGTATTAATGGCCTCTTCTGTCCAAAAGCCTTCTAATATTGGCTTTGCACATCTTTTGTAATCTTTGCAAATTAACTGGGAATGAAGTAAAGTCCCAGAGCTGTTTTGATTTGCATTTCTATTATTAGTTAGAACTGATACATTTTTTCATATGTGTAATGGTAATGGTAATTTGAAGATCTTCTCTGCACCTTAATAGGCTGACTATAATCACTTGGAGACTGTGGTGGGAGGAGTTTGCTGAATGGGTGAAGCAGGAAGGGTGGAACAGAGCCTAGAGGAAGTTGGTCACAGAGCAGTTAGAGCTGAGAGAGAAAGAGAAGATGCAGGCAAGGAGACAGCTAGGCTTGTGAGTGTTTGTGGAAAGGCTTTGTGATAGTATTGCTTCCTGCAGTGATAATATGTGTTAACTTTTTTGTGGATACAATGGATTCTGTTTTCTGGCGTTGGGATATGGCTTTCTGGTGTCTGAATAAATTTTTTGCTTCTGTCTTCTATGTGGAGAGTCTGTTATATTTTGTGATTCAGAACTATGCTGGCATATTCATAGTCATAGTCAGTGCTGTGATTATTGCCTTGGCAATACATTTGGTGACACCAACAGGATTGCAAGGTATCAGATCTCTATTTGGAAATAGAAGGATTTTAGAGGAAGAAATAGCTATCCCAGGATGGGAGAATTTACCTTATTCCTCCCTATCAAGGGAATGGGGTAAGAACACTGGACCCTATGAAACCTGGGAACTGAGGCTACACAAGAGAGAACCTAGAAATTGAGAAAGATTTTTGCAAGGAATACCAATAAAACCAGGTAAAGAACTGTCAGGAATGTGTAGAAGAGGCTGGGTTTTACTAACAGGTTAGTATATTATATGCAAAAACAAAGACAAATTGCTGTAGGAAAAAACTCAGATGGAAAGGAAGTTAGCTGATTTGCACAAGAAACTTTCTGTGTTACAGCATTTGGGCTCTCAGAAGAGCAAGTTAGAGAGGTTCAGTTGGTAGAAGAACAAATTATTGTTTGGGAGTTGACTGATTTGCATGGGAATCTTTCTGTTCAATTAGCTAGAAAGAAGTGAAAAACTAGCAAAAGGAATGTGCATGCAGCCCTTTCATAGCTGCGTCTAGTTGCCCTGATGACTGCCAGGAGAATGTATGGGAGGAGAATGAAATAAAGTCAGATGAGGAGGTCTTGTGAGGACACACTTTTTCCCCATACTGAGAAGAAAGCAGGAGAGCTTGGGTGAAGGAGGGGGTAACACAGTCTTCAGGGAGATAATTGAGGATTTCACTTAGCAGGAGGTTACTGGTATATTAACTTGATTTACCCAAAGGATGGGAGAATTGTTAGTGTCTTGGATGGTGAGAATCAGTGATGAAGGGGCTGGAGGAGTATCTATAGATAACATAGATTGCTTGAAAGTTATAGGTATTAGAATCCTTTTGTACAGCAAACTTTTAGGGATCATCATATGCAAGGAGGTAACAAAATGAACAATCTGTTAGCTTTAGCAGCAGATGGATGCAATAGGCCATATGCTACTGACTGTGGCCTACTGGGTGTAGACCCTGGTATTTACTTAGAGACTGTACGAGAAAGTTAAAGGAGGAGGTAATGAAGACAGCTATTATGGTCAGAGATGCCATTGCTTATTATAATATTCTCTTAGCAGTTTCTTATAGAAGTATCACAGTGAAGATGGCTCCTCCTGCTTATAAGCACCTAATTCTGACTCTGAAATAGGGAACCCTCTTTTGGAAGTACTGGATAAGATTTCACAGCTGGGTGACTTATGGGAATGGGAAGAAGATGAATTTCCTCGAGAAAGAGCAAATGGCCAGTGGATTCAAAGTCAGAACAGATTGACAAGAAAAGAACTGTTTACTGCTCTGTTGGGAGCAGGGGTAGATTTTGGAAGAATAGATGTTATTCCAACTAATGAACTATATAAAATGTACTGAGAAAAGAGACTTAATATTAGTTGCAATAGGGAAGTAAGAACTACCCCTACAGATCCTCCTGAATTATTGTATCCAAGTTCATCACACCTGCAGGGAGAATAGGAAATTGGCCAGGCCCCAGCTCAGATTAAATAAAGTATATCTCTAGCCAGAATGATGATCCTAAAGTTGCAAATTAGAAAACAGTAAAAAACAATGAATAAAGCTATGATAGTGAGTTCATGGACTCCAGAAGCATGACTGACCCTATATCTACCCTGCTTCTGGTTATTGTCTCCTTGTTTCTTTTTGGCTTTTTGTTCCCTAAGCTTGTTTGCTAGATTTGTTTCCTGCAAGCTTAGCAGCCTCTACCTGCAGATGCCTGAGTTCTTAAACCAGATATTACTCCCTGTCCATGACTGATGTGTCACCCCTGGACCTGGTGTCGACCAAGCTCTGGATGCTAGTTAAAGAATTGACCTCTTGAATTGGACTTCTTGGGGCAGGGACAGCTCTTTGTCCAATTTCAGCAGGATCTATGGAAGAAGTCACCTTCACCCCTTACCCCTAGATTTTGGGCCCCATACATTTGAGGGAAGAATGATGGAGTGCTTGTGCTCAAGTCCCCACCCTAAGATATTGTTTTATGTGCTTTTTTCTGTTATCCCTGTTAGATTGTTGTAAAGTTCAATTGACACCAGTTATCCCTAAAGTCCCATTGACCTATGTCAGGGACAGGAACGATCTTGGGGTTGAATGTAATGGTAATGGTAATTTGAATCTTGCCTGCCCCCAATAGGCTGAATGTAATCACATGGAGTCTGTGGTAGGAGGAGTTTGCTGAACGGGTGGAGCAGGAGGGGTGGAGCAGAACTGAGAGGAATCTGGAAGGGCAGTGGGAGAGAGAGGATGCAGGCAAGGAGACAGCTTGGCTTGTGAATGTTTGTTTGTGTAAGGCTTTGGGATAGTGTTGCTTTCTATAGTATCATTGTCTATAGATTTCTTTGCTTTTGTGATGAATGTGGTTTTCTGGTGTTGGAATTTGACTTTCTGCTGTCAGATGTTTTGCTTTTGTCTTCTGTATGGAGAATCTGTTATATTTTGTGATTCAGAATTATGCTGGCATGGTCATAGTTGCTATTGGTGCTATGAATACCATGTTGGATCTACAATATGTGGGGTTGATAATAAATAGTTTGTGATCTTTTTTTTTTGGTAGAACTACTAATTTATATCCTTTTGTCCTATATTTATTGGGGTATGCCTTTTGGTCTCATATATTTTGGTTACTTATATCTATCACATATTGATATATAGGTATATAGATATATGCATACATTTATACATAGAACCAAAATATAATATATGATTATATATATATATGTATATATTCAGATGCTTTTCAGAGATTTTTGATAGAAAGATTTCCCTCTTAACTACTTCCCTTATTATCCTAATTTCAGTATTCTTACTTGTATAAAAGTTGTTCAAAATTCATGTAATAGATTATCTGTTTTATTTTTTATAATCGCTTCTACCTCTTATGCAGTTAAGAATTTATCCCCTAGCCATAACTGTGAAACGTACCTTTGAAATTCATTTCATGCATTCATATTGAGCTTATTATGGTATATTGTATAATGTAGTAGTCAAAACCTAATTTCTGCTAGATTGCTTTCTAGTTTTCCCGGAAATTCTTGTTAAATAGGAAGTTCTTTTCTAGCTGAATTATGTTTTGGTTTCTATTATAAACTGAGTTGGATTTAAATTATCTTTGACTCTTCATTGTCTAGTCTGTTCCATTTATATATATTTCCATTTTTCTTATTTAAAAAGATTTGCTGTTCTAAAAGAATTTTTCTATTTTGTTGTTCTATAAGCTTTCCCATCGTAGTTTGGTTGATATAGTATTAATCCTATAAAACCATTTAGATATTTTTGCTTTTATTATATTGATCTGGCATAGCCCTGAGCACTATATATCATTCTAATTATTTAAATTTTCTTGATTTACTTACAATTATATCTCTGGATTAGGGTATGCTTTTTTTAGATTGACTCATATGTTTTATTCATTTTTTAGTTATTTTGAATGGAATTTCCCTTTTTATTATTCCTTTCTTGATTTTGCTATTGTTATATAGGAGTGCTATTGCTTTTTGTGAGTTTAGTTTGAATCCTCCTACATTATACTAAATCTATTGTCTCAGTTAGTGTCTTTGCTGATTCTTTGTGATTTTCCAAGAGAACTAACATCTTCAGCAAATAGGGATAGTTTTATGTTCTTTTTGAATATTTTACTTTTATTCCCTTTAGTTTTCTTCTTGTCTGTTTGCTATTTCTGGCATTACTAGAAATATATAAAAGAACTGTGAGGACTTTACTTATTCTTTTAAATAACATTCTCCTAAAGCATGTAAATATTTGTCTATAGATTATTGATTACTTAGTATACTTGTATGAGAGCTAGGACATGGGATAAAGTTGGAAGAAGAAATATAGGAAAGCCTGAAGATAAAGTGGTGGGAGCTATTTATACCAAGAAGAATCAGACATGAAAGAAAATATCTGAAATTACACTATAAATCAATAGAAAAAAGTATTTGTTTAAAATATAATTAAAAATAACTTCTCAGGACTAAATGCATTGTAAAATTGTAAAAGTCTAACATGCTTATATGATGCTTCTTCCATGCAAAAATTCTGCATTTGAAAACATTAATTAGTATTCTCTAGATTTCACAAAACAAGGTAATAAGCAAGAAATTCTTTGAGGATGGTTTTCATACCTTCCATCTTTATTCAGGAAAACATTTAAACTTAGAAAAATGTGAATATCTTATTTTTAAAGACCTCCACAAAAATTGATATCATCCCTTTTCAAAAGCAAATTTAAGGAGAAGTCTTTTAACAATGCAGGCTGTTCAAAAACAGAACGAAATGACTTGAGTTATCAATGTAGTGAATTACTTATCTGACAGTGAAACCAGAGGCTACCTGACTACTTTCTAGGGATATTGTAGAAGAACTTGGGACCTGGGGTATGGTTGGACTTAATGACTGCTGAAGTCCTTTCTAGATCTAAGACTTTATAATTCCATTTGCTGACATTGGATACCATTTCCAATCTTTATTAACCTTTAGTAACATAAAATTCTTCATGTTAGCCCTAGAGTGCTCTAAAGTTTTTGTACTGGGTTGTCTGGTTTCCCAATGCCATTAAATATTTGTTCAACCTTCTTTTTGATTATTGAATTATCACATGTTTATAAGTGTATTTTTAAAGAAAAGGTTTGGAGACCAACCTGAGTTTTTAACCAGCAGCTTCATATTCAGAATACACATTGCTAAACAGAATAACAACCTATATTCTACCAGAAACTACATAATCTTTTTCTGTATAAAACCAAAATGCAAGTCACTTAATCATTCTGAGCCTTCTTTTTCTCATCTGTAAAATGGGGTCAGTAATAACAACATATAGCTCACAGGATTGTTGTTAGGATCAAATGAGATAATGTACATAAAGTTATTTGCAAACTTTAAAGTGCTACAGAAATGTCAGCTATTATTAAAATAATTTCTTTTCTCATTTTAGACTACAAATTAGAAAGTACTTGGGCTTTTTTTTGGATAGGAATTTGAACTACGTTGTCCTTCACATGGCTTGAACAAATATTATGTCTTAGATGGTTTAAAAGAATAAGTTCCAAAGCAAGCAAAACAACAACATACAACAAATTTTTCTTAAGGAATAAAGGCCAAGAAATTGTCCAACTACTAACTATGAGTGACCATTTGTTGAGATTTTATGAAACAATTGTAGGTTCTATAGATGATTTTGTTATGGGGAAAATATGTACTTCCATGGTAGTTGTAGTTGGTTTAAGCCCTCCTGTTATGTTTACATAGTGAAATAATATCCTTAAAAAAAACAACAGGTTGTTTTCTCAACTTCATGGTGGAAAAGAACGCTGGAAATACTGCCCTTTCTTACGATATATAAATGCTGTGTCTTTTAATAAGACTTTCACTTTTTTTCTTCCAGGAGTAAGTTACATGGTAAAGTATTCTGCTGTGTTCTGTATCTGTTACTGATATATTAGGAGTTTTGAATTGTGATAAGTCATCCAAAACTCTGAGCTTACATTTTTATATTTCTTCATCCAGGGCAAAGACCCAGAAACAGTGAGTCATTTTGATTGTATTATATGTTCTGCTAAGTAAATTCGTGACTGTTTTTCATTTTTGAGTTTTGATTTTCCTAAAGAAAAAGAAACTATTATTGACCACTATAATCACCTGGACATTCTTCAAGGAGCTAAACAGTTAACATGACTGATCATCACCACTAAATATAAGTATGTTAACTAGGAGTTATTACAAGGTAAATGGAAAAGATGGGAAAACCTGATAGTTCTTTAGTAAGAAAGACTTAGCAGTTCTTGGTTTTCATACTGAACAATTTATTAGATATTTATTAAGAACCTTTTATGTGCCAGGCATACAAAGATAAGACAAAGCAGTTTCTGTCCTCTTGAAGCTTATATTCTTCTGGGGGAAAATGACATGTACACATATTTAATGGGGAGAAAGCATCTGGTACATGGCCAAACAACCTAAAATGGCATTATCCATATGGAAGACACTAGAGAACCTGCTTCTAGGAGACTGAGGGACTGGGACATACATGAAATTCTTTGTAAGCCTACCATATGGTTGGGGCAACCATTTTTTCATTGGCCTCATAACATATTTTGCTGCATAATTGTAGCTACCACATAATTGTTGCACTCTGTTTTTCAGTCCAAAAACTGGTTTATAACCTTTTATCGCATAATTGTCACATAATACAATTTTGTCTGTTACACCACTTAAAAGGTAAACAGAGCAGCAGTGTATTTACCAGTGGCATATGGATATGCATTTATCTCTCATGCATTGCGAGCTGCAAGTGTAGAATTTTCAGCAAATGCACATTTTCAGTATATTTATGAAAGCTGACATGTATAGTTTGTTTAGAATGCTGCAGTACTAATAGTATTGTCACTCAATGAAGAACCAAAGGGGCAAGAGGAATGGGTAGGCAAGGGAAGCTGCCATGATTAAATCACTTGATATGGTAAGAGTTGCATCATCCTGGGTTAGCTAAACTGTACAGTTCATCTGCCAGTGATACATTAATGTGTTAAGCATTTCTTCTGACTGTAGATAAATACAAAAACTATTCTGTGGACTTCAAGCTGAAAGTGATTGTGTTCACTGAACAGCATGGGAGCAGAGCTGCAGAAAGGCAGTTTTCAGTGAGTGAAAAGTTAGTGTGAGGTTGGTGGGACCTAAAAGACAAGCTAAAAAACACAAACCTATAGATGTGCATTTAGAGGTCCTAAAACAGGCAAATTTCTACAAATCATTGAAGAAGTGTTTGTGTATGTCAATGAAATGGTTAACAGTGGCTGCAGCATATAATATGAGATGTTGTAAATGAAGGCACAGGAGGTATTTTTCAGACCAGGAAAACGTCCCCTAAACTGTCATGAAGAAATGATGTGTGTCAATTTGGACTATTCAGTTTTAACACATATTCATGAGTATTCCCTGCATCCTGATCTTGAATCAAAGACAGTTTACTAGTAAATGATTTTTAAGTAATACTGGCAGAATTAAAAAGTTTCACATAATGGTCACATCCCACTTTTTTGCAAAAAATTTGGCATAGAATCATGCAACAAGTTATGTGGTGAAATATAGTAACTCTAACTGTACTGAGCTTCAAAATGACCTGATGCAATCACATTCGCATTTGAGGGAGGAGGTGATTCCTTCATTCAGAATTGGTATAACCTTATTATCTTATGGTAAGGCAGGAGCATTCTAAGTCCTCTCTCCTTCTCTTCCTCCCCCAGGAGGATAAGTTGGACCTGGATCTTTGGTCTTTTTGTTTTAGATGTAGAAAGTGAACTCTCTCATCTGGCCTCTGAGGACTATTCCACAGGGAACTTGGAATTCAAGAATGCAGGTTAAATATTGCAGTGAGGCCAGCAGTAATGCCCTGAGGAACAAGGGTTCCCTGGTCCCTAGCCTAATAGAAAACAGTAATGCAGACTTTGGACATGAACTTGGTAAGCCTGAGAGGATGTAGGAAGTAAATTAAAATGTATATTCAATCCCTTCCACTTTCACTCCTTAACCCACTAAGGTGGTGTAAGGAAAGACTACGACCCTGAAATATTGCAGAAAATGATGATTTGTTTGTTCTTACTGTAATTTAAAGTAATTATCTCTTTGTAAAAGCTAATCTATTGCTGTTATTAAATGGAACTGATTGCTAGCCATTGGGCCCCTACAAATGAGAACATAGCCCATGGAAATAAGTCTAAGGCAAAGGACAAAGACTCCTCAAATGCATCAAGGGGGTGAGGGTGGTGATGGTGGAAAAATATAGCAAGCCTGGCCCTGAGAGAGTGGGGCTAGATATATAAGAAAATAGAAAAACATATAAAGTAGATACAAAGTGATTTTAATGGAAATGGAGAGACAGAAATAAGAATTGGAGAGGTCAAGAAGACTTCTTTATAGGTACTGATTCATGAGCTGAGTCTTGAAAAGAAGGCAAAAAAGAAAAGGAGGCAAAGATGAGGAAGAAAAGTATTCCAAAAATGGAGGCTAGCCTAAACAAAGGCACAGTGGTGAGAGATGGAATGTCATGTATGGGAAATAACAAATAGAGCAAGTTGAGAAGAACATAGAATCCAGGATTTGGTTAATGTGAAATCAGTTTAGGAAGATAGATTGAAGTCTTTTGTAGGCTTTAAATGACAAACAGAGAAGCTTATATTTAAATCTGGAGTCTATGGAAAAACCACGGAAACTTCTGGAGCAGAGGAGTGACAGTTTCAGATTTGTGCTTTAGGAGTATTTATTTGGCAGTTATATGGAGGATGGCCTGGAGAGTAGGGAGACCAAAGGAAGGGAGACTGAATAGGAGGTTAGTGAAATAATCCAAGGGAGATATGATGAGAGTCTTACCTGGAGTGACAGATGTGAGTGGAAAGAAGGCGACAGAGGTGGGAGATTTGAAAAAAAAAATTAGCTAGCAATTGCTTGAAAATGAAGAGTTGGGCGTGACTCCAAGATTTTGAATCTGAGGGACAGAAGGATGGTGCTTTCAATATAAATAAGGATAAAGCACTCTTGATCCTTGGCAGATGAAGACAGAGTAGACTGTAATATATTGTTATCCCTTTTACCTCACAACTTTTCCCATCATGGTTTTGATATATCACAGGTTGGCATTAGAAATTAAATGGGATTTTTTGGGGAGTTCTGTGAAAGCTGAAGATGATGACCAAAGGCTAGTAGATGACACAGAGCCTATGACCAAATACTTAATCCAAATTTTACAATAAAGCACTGTAAACACCCCATAAAAGAAAAAGAAAAAAAAATTCAGACTTCTCTGGTACAAAGGGAAGGTCAAAAATTTTTACTTGGATTTTCCAGATTGCAGGGGTGAGAGCACCCATAACCTCCTGCTATGTGGAAGGGACAACTCTAGTATTTGGCTTTGTGTTTTCCTTTTTCTAATCTCTATGTTTTAGTATCTTCTAAGGAAGAATAATTTAGGCAAAGAGAAGCCATCAAGCACATTGTATTTACTTCCCCCTCCTACCCTGAAACAGAATGGATTACGATGGTAGTTTTTATTATAGTTTGTCTAGTCTAATTTTTAGTGACTTAACTATGGGGCTTCTACCACTTCCCCTGAAAAACTTTTTCATAGTTTTATGGATCTCATCACTTAGGAATGTTTCCTGAGGTTCAGTCAGCAGCTTTGTCATTTCCATATATGGAGAACACAAATGTCCACAATTTGTGGCTTGATGCTGCGGTATCATCTATGGATAAGAGTTAGCTTCAGTTTTTAGTCATTACATTGCATTGCAACAGTGGCAGTCCCATCGTTTTCTAAATGTTTCTAGCAATTATTACTCTGTCAGACTATTGGTTATTAGATTGTATATTTCTAGTTCATCTCATTTAAAAAATTCATCTATACATTTCTACATTTATAATTTATTTTGTGCACATCATTATCTTCTATTGTCTGTGTAAGACCCTCAGCACTGCTATATACGAGGATAGAAAGACAAAAACAAAGCGTGTCCTCAGTTCAAGATCATTAGTTGAATTCAGCATAATGAATTAAATGCTGGACTAATGAAACATCATTATCCTTTGTAGATCATAGATTTGGAGGTGAAAAGACCTTAGAGGTCATCTAATCCAGCCCCCTTAACTTATAGAAGAGAAAATCAGTGCCCAGGAAAGTGATCTGCACAGGGTCAGAAAGTATAATATCTACTAAGTGCTAAGGCAAAATTTGAACCCAGATGTTCCAAACCCTAAGACTAGTACTCTACCCATTACACCATGCTGTCTTCTCCAATTTTATGCTGTAGTGTTTAAGAAACTTAGATGTTATTTAACATTAGACTTAAATAAACGTTTCTTGCCCAGTCTTATAACTGGATTTACTGGAATTTTGATTTATCTCATCCAAACTTCAGTTGTGTAAAACCTTCATTCCTTTTTCGGTCATGCAAAACATTTTTATATTAGCCATGCAACAAAAAGGAAGCAAAAGTGAAAAATATGCTTCAGTCTGTACTCAGGGTTCATCTGAATTCATCTCTCTCTGGAGGTAGATAGCATTTTTCATCATGAAACCTTTGGAATTGTCATGGATCATTTTATTGAGCAGAATGTCTAAGTCTTTCACAGTTGATCATCATTATAACATTGCTGTTACTGTGTACAGTGTTCTGATCCTGCTCACTTCACTTTGCATCAGTTCATATAAATCTTCCCAGGGAAAACCTTCATTTCAGCAGAAACTCTCTCACCTTTGATATGTGAGATTTTAAAAATATGTAAACAAATAAAATCCTACTGTTCAGAATTTTATTTTGTTAGTGTATTCACATCCTTTAGTATTTTCCAAGATTAAATACGTTACCAAGTTTGCATCTACAAAGATATGATTAAGAGAAATGAAGGAGAATTGTTTTGGATACCTTACCTGGAGTTCCCCACTTGTAGCATAAAAGGGTAAGGATAAGGTGAAGGCTTTCTTTTTGTAATATAAATTCTCACAAATTAGGCAAATAAATAAAGGGGCCAGGAGTGACAATGAGTAGATGGAGCCTATGTGTGACAGCTGTTGGTATAAGTTTGCTTAGGTATGTAGAGACTGTTTAAATGAAGTAAAGAGTTGGGCTCTAAGCAGGGAAAATTCCCAGCTGGTGACCAGCCACAATAAACTGCAACTTTGCTGCCTCAAGCTAAGGCAGCAGCAAGCCACAGCATTAGAGCAAAAGCACAGAGGCTTAGCAGCTCCAGAGCCCAGAAACATTTCCCAGCCCTTACCTTGTGAGGTTTATTCATTCCAAGCCCATATTTGCCTTATGATGCAGTAGAGTAGATAGGAAAAGCATTGGGACTGTCCTTGTGATTTTATTACTATAAAAAATTCATTCTACAAATGTAGATCATTACCTTCTCTGAAAAGTTTTGGAGATTTACTTAGAGCACTGAGGTTGTTGGTGTCCTGCAGGGCTCCATCATGGGCTCTCTTCTCTTCTCCCTCTGTACTGTTTTACTAAATGATCACATCAGCCCCTATGGATTCAATTATTGTTTTGATGCTGATGATTTTCAGATCTATTTATTTAGTCTAACTTCTCTAATATTCAGATTTGCATCTCTACCTGCTTAGTGGCCATTTCAAATGGGATACCTTATGTGCATCTTACACTAAACATGCCCCAACTGAATTCATTATCTTTCTCCCACCCCCTCAAAATATCCTTCCTTTCTTCATTACCTCTGTATTATTATTGAGGGCATGACTATCTTCCCAGTCCCTCAGGCTCACAACCTAGGTATTATCCTTAACTCATTACTCTCTCTCTACACCCCCACACCCACATCCAATCTGCTGCCAAGGCCTCTTTATTTAACCTTCATAACATCTCTTGTATATGGACCCTTCATTTCTAAGACATTGCCACCACTTTGGTGCAGATCCTCATCCCTCTCCAACCTGGACAATGATAATAATTTACTTGTTGGTCTTGTTTTCAGCAGTGCCTCCTCATGTTGGTCATCCTTTACTATACTAAGTGATTTTCCTAAAGTGAAGGTTAGACCATGTCATCTTCCTACTCAATAAACTCCAGTGGCTTCCTATCATCTCTAGAATCAAATGCAAAATCCTGTTTGACATTCAAAACCGTACATAACTTACCCTTCCCCCACCTTTCAAGTCTTGTTACATCTCAATGTCCCCCACTCCTACCATGTACTTTGAGATCTAATGACACTGACCTCATTGCTGTTTCTTACACAAAGCCCTGCATCTCCCAACTCTAGGCATTTTTCACTGGCTGTCCCCCATGCCTGGAATTTTCTCTTTTTGTTTGTGCTTCCTGGCTTCTCTGACTCACTTCAGGTCCCAGTTAGAATTTGACCTTCAAAACACAGTTTTTCCTGATCACAGTTAATTCTAGTACCTTATTTCTGCTCATTATTTCCAGCTTATCCTGTGGATGGTTTATTTCTATATAGTTGTTTACATGTTGTTTTGTTGAGCTCCATGACAGCAAGGGCTGTCCTACCTAGCACATAGTAGGCATTTAATAAATATTTATTGTCTGAATGACTTGCTCAGGGTCACAGAGATAGTATGTGTCATAAGATGAGGCCAGCTCTCTTTTTTATATCACAGTCTATTTCTAGAATAGTTAAGGCAGGTATAAAGGTATTATAAAATATTACGAGCAAATAGGAGAGGTAGAAACAATATGCTATAAAAGTTCAAAGGAGGGAAATAGCATTTTTCTATAGGTGGGATCAAATGAGATTTCATGGAGAAAGTAGCATTTCAATTAAACCAGGAGAAATGAATGTCATAAAAACCTAGAGAGGAGAGAGCATTCAGAAGAGGGGAATTGACAATGTCAGATGCTGCAGAGAGGCCAAAAAAGATGAGGATTGAGAAAAGCTGATTTTGCAATTAAGAGATCATTGATAAGTTTCACAAAGAGGAGGTCCACAAGACATACTGTCTAACATAAGCATCTTCACTTACACTTTATTGTATTATTCTTATGGCAATTAGAAGCAGTTGGAAGCAGTGGCCATAAGTCCCAATATTATTTAGACTTCAGTGATAAGCTTTCTTAGATATAGTTACTCTCCAGGGCTACTGTTCCAAGGGTGAAATCAGCCAACCATGTTTCAGGTGGAAAATATCTATTACCACCACCACTTCACTCAAAGTTGGTTTGCCCAGGAAGGATAACTTTCTTTTTTTATATCCTGGAGTAACCGACTTCCATTATAATGTCAGGCAAAACCTGGTCTTTTCATTGACCAGTTGTCTCATATTTGTCATCCTAGATTATTTCAGAACAAGCCGTCATACAAAAATGCAGGGAACAGATACTATTCTGGAGCAAGTGAGTTTACATTGTATAAAAGATGGATGTATATCTGAAACCATCCTATCACAGATGATGTCATGAACAAATCCTCAAGGATCTCTCTTCTTAAGAACTAGGAAAATCAGAAGGAAGAGCACACGTGTGATAAAAGACATGTTCAATTTAGAGCTTAACTCAAGAGAAGTTTTCTGACATTTCAATTAGATCACAGGATAGTGGGGCATCTTGTAGCTCTGCCTCATGGACTGTAGCCACACCTATTTTTGTCATCTTTTAAGACAGAGGAGGATTTCTAATGAGTTTTGAGGTTGGAAAACACTATCGATTCTTAACAGAAGAGCTTCCCTTTGTTATCCTACAGAAGGATCTGATAAACAAGTTGCCTTTTTTCCTTTTTCTGCCCTTTCTGTCTTTTCTACCTTCTCTCTTCTTTTCAGTTAACAGAGCAGAGTGCAGTGATGTGGACTTATAGTCTGGAGGGAGGAAAACTGAAGTGTGACCAAACTCCTTGCCCCCATGAACCAGCAATTGCAACATTGGGGCAAAAACTTAAGGAAGTTACTCATGCTGGCCTGTGTCTTTCTTGTTCAATCAACCAGAAAAAAGAGTAGGATTTTTTTAGAGTAATATTTCTGAATTCAAGAAATGATAAGAACTGGAGGGGGATGGAGCTAAGATGGCAGCATAGAAGCAACAAGGTTCCAGAGCTCCCACATAACCACCTCAAACACTCATAAAATAAGACTCTAAACAAATTTTAGGGCTCCAAAACTCACAAAAATACACTTCCCACTGAAGGCAGCTCAGCAGGAAGGGCTCATTGCAATGTGCTGAGAGCCAAAACCAGCCCAGCCTGAAACCCAGGGTAGCCAGGATGAACTGCAGCTGGATTCTTCAGGAGAGTGGATCAGCAGCAGCTGTGGCAGTTTCCAGAATTATCAAGCCATAAGAAACAAGGACAAAGTGGAAGGTCAGTGGAACTCAGCTAAGTTTGGGGGAGAAAAGGAGTCTGGCCAAACTGTCTCCAGGGCAAGGAAGCAGAAGAGGTGGCAGCCCTGCAGCCCCCTCCAGGTGGCTGCTTCAGAGCTCCCAGCCTGCAGACTGCAGGGGGGCCAAGCAATCGTTCAGAGGCTAAGTGCTCTTGCATTGAGAGGCCTGGATCTGGATCGTGATCTTGGGTGGTGGTCCTGGGGTGCATTTTCAGTGAGCCAAAGCTGGTAGGGGCTGCAAAAAAATGGCAGCCTTTCAATAGCTCCAGCAACTGCAAAAACCCTAGTGATTTGGGACAGAGCTTTCCCCTCTGGAAGCAGAGTTCCACAGAGCTAAAAAATCAAGTAATTGATTAGCAACATGAGTAGACAAAGGAAGCAAAGTAAGAACAGCAACTGAACTTTAGATTCCTTTGTGGGGGACAAAAGATATCAAAGCATGGAACGGGAGGAAGACAACACAGTCAGAACTCTTACACCAAAAGCTTCCAAGAAACATGAACACTTCCTACAAGCCAAAGATCAGCTTAAGAAGGATTTTGAAAACCAAATAAGAGAAACGGAGGAAAAATTGGGAAGAGGAATGAGAATGATGCAAGAAAATCGTGAAAACAGAGTCAACAACTTGACTGAAGGAAGTAACACCTTAAAAAATAGATTAACTCAAATGGCAAAAGAAGCCCCAAAATCCAATGAGAAGCAGAATGCCTTAAAAAGTTGAATTTGCCAGATGGAAAAAGAATTTCAAAAGCTTTCTGAAGAGAATAATTCCTTCAGAATTAGAGTGGAACAAATGCAAGCAAATGACTTTATGAGAAATCAAGATACTATTGAACAGATCCAAACAAATGAAAAAATAGAAGGCAATGTGAAATATCTCCTTGAAAAAACCACTGACCTGGAAAATAGATCCAGGAGAGACAATTTAAAAATTATTGGGCTACCTGAAAGCCATGATCAAAAAAAGAACTTAGAAAGCATCCTTCAAAAAATTCTCAAGGAAAATTGCCCTGATATTTTTGAGCCAGAGGGCAAAATAGAATTTGAAAGAATTCACTGATCACCTCTTGAAAAAGATCCCCAA
>CM053581.1:440788248-440823855 GCA_028627135.1 Pseudochirops cupreus
GGGAGGGCAGTTTGTGGGGGGAGGGTTGTTAGAAGCACACACTTCTGTAAAGGGTCAGGGACAAAGTAGAGAATAGAACAAGTGGGGGGCAGAATAGGAAGGAGGGAAATATAGTCAGTCTTACACAATATGTCCATTATGGAGATGTTCTGTGTAACTACACATGTACGGCTTGTATTGAACTGCTTGTCTTTCCAATGGGGGTGGGTGATGAGGGAGGAAGGGAAAGAATCTAGAATTTAAAGTTCTATAATCAAATGTTAAAAATATATGTGTATATATGTGTGTGTGTGTGTGTGTGTGTGTGTGTGTGTGTGTGTGTGTGGGTATATATATTATTATCATTATTATTATTTACATGCAACTGGGAAATAAGATATACAGTACTGGGGTAAGGAGATCCATCTTGCTGTATCAGAAAGTCAGAGGGGTGATGGAGGAGGATATAGGAAACGGCAGATTGGGAGAGGGGGTATACAGTGGGATTGCTGTTTTGAGGTGGTGGGTAAGGGAAAGATGGGGAGAAAATTTGTAACTCAAAATCTCATGAAAATGAATGATGTAAACTAAAAATAAACAAAAGTTTAAAAAAGCAAAAAAAATTTTAAATTTTTTAAAATGAATAAAAAAATAAATAAATGCTGAGGGGAAAAAATTTTAAAAAGAAAGTATTTGGGACAATTAATAATTTCAGCAAACTATCAGGTTGTACAACAAACCTACAAAAATAGAAAGGGAAATTCCACTCAAAGTAACTGTAAAACACATCAAAAATCTTAGAATTAACTATCAAAGCACCTTAAATACCAACAGAACTATAATTAAAATACTATTTTAAAAAATAAAAACCCCATTGATGTCCCATAGCATAGAACCTCTTCTGGGCATGTGGTATGTTGCTTGACTCTGTACTATTGGACCTCTGGTTGCTTCTAGCCATGGCCCTTGTTGTGCAGGAGTTACAGATCTCATTGTTATTGTTTTAATAATTTCTTACTATGACTAGATTACTTATCTGCTTTTTGCTATAGCTCATTCAGAAAACAAAAACCTAAGATATTCATGCAACAGATCTTGAAAAACATGCTTAGTGAATTCTCCCATTATGACAGGATGACTTCATGTGTTTCTCTAATCTTTACTGAAATGTGCTTTTACTCTTAAGAAGGATATTTCTTTGCCACTGGTGTCACATTCTTTTAAATATAGTATTACCCCCCCCCTCAACTGACTAGTGTCTTAAGACTTAAGTTTATTTTTTAATTTTGACTTTCTGGACATCTAGAGCAGCATATCTTCCAGAAGTTTCATTCTGACTTTTAGTTATAAATTCCTTGTTACTTCTTGCTAAATTTCCACCTATTAAAATAGTTAGCATAATTTTAGATGCTACTCCTCTAACAAATTTTCAAGGGTTTTCTGTATTTGGATCCCTCCAGTTAAGACTTTTTAGGTATTTCATGTAGCACGTTCTCTCGAACTATTCTCTAAACCACCACTGATCAAAGCAAACAGGATTTCCAGAGAGTGGCAACTATATCCCTTCAGAGCAGTAGGGACATCCCTGTAGGGTTAGAGATGGTGATAATACTATATTTCAGTAGGGACATCCCTGTGGGGTCAGAGATGGTGATAATACTATATTTTATAATTACTCACTAATGTGCTTCATCTCATGATCATCACTTAATATCAATTATTCATCTAGATGTAATTAGTTTTTTAGAAACAAGACCTTACTACCATGGTACAATTGGTATATGCCCCCAAACACTACATTTTCCCACAATTACATACAGAAGCCAGAGGAAAGAAGGCTCATGCTCGGGGGAACACTTCTTTGAAGTACTTTTACTTGTGGAGTACTCAAGATGTTCTCTCTAGGTATATTACAGTTGTATCTCTTTTGATAGACTACTTGTAGAGCCTTGAATCTGCTTTTCTGCATCTTGTCTAGCTTATCCTTATCTCTTGATACAGACACTATTACCAGTTACCACTGCCCTGGAGAAACTATTAATGAAATAAGTCCAGATCCTCTGGTCCTATAAAGTTCATAAAGTCCATTTCTGGCCAAGGGGCTGGAGAAAGAAAAGATGCTCTCCTTTCTAATGAGAAATTTCTTATCAGCATATTAGCTGGAGGTTTCACCCATCAGGCTCTTAGATGCTTAGTACAGTCTGAATTCTGAACTAGTGTGTTATTTTATGGATGATCCACATGGTATGATCAAGTTTCCTACACTAATCCAAGTACAACTCCTGTACAATATCAATCCAGTACAGCTAATGGTTTTCAAAGACATCTAAATTGATCAAGAGTTTTTGTACTTAGTCTAAAGTCTATGATTGACTGATTCAAATAGAAAAGTGTTCTCATCTATTTAAGATACAAGTACATAGCATCTTGACATTTTAAGTACAATGGGGTGATTTTACTGATTTACTCAATTGAATACCAGCCTTACACATACAAATGAATGAGATGGACAAAGAAACAAAATTAAGTCCATGGGGACAAGATCATTTTAATTTGTCTGGTTAGCTAAATACTTACCTGTAACATGGACATGCAGGGACGACAACAACACAGTAAAATTGATGAAGTGATAAGGTATTCAAGTGATAATTTTCTACATTTAAGGTTTTAAAAATTAGTTGTAGATTTAATATATATTGAAAATGAACCATCAGTATAGGCAATTAGTAAGTTAGAAAAAAATGAATAGGTATATAGATGTATATATACATATATGTGTGTGTTTGTGTGTGTGTATACATACACACACCTAGGAAACATAGGATGTCTATATCTCTATTCTACATAAAAAGTATATAAAACCACAGAATTTGAGAGTTGGGAGGCACTTTAGTGGCCATTTAGTCTGACATAAATGAAAGGAGTCCTATTATAACATACCCAACAGATGGTTCTTTGGTCTCTGCCAAATAACTCCAAGCAGAGAGAGCAGCACCATCTTTCAAAGCAACACCTTCTACTTTGGGATGATTCCAATTATTCCCTCACATTTACTCTACATGTCCCCCTTTGCAACTCCCATCCATTCTTCCATATTTTGCCTTCAAGGACCATAAAGACCAAATCTAATTTGTCCTCTACATAACAGCTTTTCAAATACTAAAAGTCCACTATAATGTGCCCCTTGCATTTCCTTTTCTCCAGCTTAAATGTGCCCAGGTCCTTCTACTGATCCTCATATGACACAGACTTGAGGCTTATTCACCTGGACAGAATTTAGCTTAGTAATAGAAATTATATGGAATTTTTGATTTGCATAAATGCACTTCAATGTAAACTGCGTAATTTTTTTCTTCCTTTCTTTCTCAACTTTTTAAACTATCTCATTTCACGCCTGCACTTCGCATCTTTTACTCCTCTTCATGTTCTGATATATTTAGTGCTAATTCATGGGAAAATATAGTGTTGAGGAGAAAAATTACTTCTGAGTAAAGAAAAAAGTAATATATTAGATGCTGAGTTATGCTAACTGGTAAAAGATGTAAATTATTTTTACTCTCATTGATGAATATTTTTGCTGCCAAAAGGAGTAGGGAAAGAACTATGATTTTTTTGGTTCTATTTATTTATTTATTTTTAGTTTTCAACATTTACTTCCATGTGATTGTGAATTACAAGTTTTTTCCCTGTCTTTCTCCTACCCCCATTCCAAGATAGCGAGCTTTCTGAATACCCCTTCCCCCATCTATTCTCCCTTATATCCTCCCCCATTTCCTCCCCTATCTTTCTAGTAGGGCAAGATGGATTTCTGTACCCCAGTGTCTGTATAAAAGAACTACAATTTAACAAAAAATTGAAGAAATAATTTTAAATGATATTTAAGTAGTTTTGTTCATAAAATGCACTGTTTAGTAAATATAAAAACTAAAAAATCCTTATAACTGATGTAGGGTGAGAGCAGTTTCATGATTTTAAGAGAGAAAAGAATGTTCATTCATTAGAAATTAAAAATATGACTATGAAGAGATACAATTTCAAAGACATAAAAATGGGATCAAGGATGTATTGAGAACTTGAAATCACAAAGCATTATGGCTCATTATCTTATTTGCTTATAGCAGGTTTAAGACTTAGGCTAAAATCAGGGACAGCTAGGTAGCACAATAAATAGAGCACTAGGGCTGGAGTCACTGACCTCAGATACTTAGCTGTATGACCCTGAGCAAGTCATTTAACCTTGTTTGCCTCAGTTTCCTCACTTGTAAAAATGAGCTGGAGAGGGAAATGGCAAACTACTCTGGTATCTTTACCAAGAAAACCCCATATAGGGTCACAAAGAGTTGGGCATGACTGAAAAACAATTGAACAGGGTAAAATAAAACAAAAAAAGTAAGTATTATTTAAGTATTTTGTGACCAATGTATGGTTCTAAAAAATTATCAGTTTTTTAGGGGAATTTTTAGGGGTTCTTATTTTTTAAGTAAAACGTCAGTCACTCGAGTTCCAGTGGGCTCTGGTTTAAGCCTCTGGAAGATAAATAAGTTACGGGTCTGAGGCTAACACCGAAGAGGAAAGAACCTGGTAAATGAAGACTAAAGAAACAGAAAGGGGTCAAAAGCAGTTCTTTCACAGCTGTCTATAGGAAGAAACAGCAGCAGATACACTTCAGCTATGTGATCACCCTGACTGGTTTTCAAGAAACTTCACTGGATAAGAATTCCAACTCTTGATAGTGCTTTTCAGCACCCCACAGAGACTGAGAGGCAAAGAAAAGGAGAAAAAACAATGAAATACAAGCATACCTTGTGTTTATTGCATTTCATTTTATTGCATTTGAAAGACACTGCATTTTTACAAGTTGGTTTGTGGTAACTCTGTATTGAACATGTCTATTGGAACCATTTTTCCAACAGCATATGCTCACATCCTGTTTCTGTGTCACATTTTGGTAATACTCACAATATTTCAAATTTTTTCATTATGATTATATCTGGCATGGTAATCTGTTATCAGTGGTCTTTGATATTACTATTGTAATTGTTTTAGGGCAGCACCAAACACTCATATAAGACAGCCAACTTACGCGCTACCCATAGGCCACTCCTAATCTCTCTCTCCTTGGTCCTCCCCATTCCCTGAGATGGGGCAGCAATGGCACTTAAATTAAACACAAAGGGGGCAAAAAGCACAAAAAGGCAGACACAAGTGGCAAAAAGTGGTATAGAGGCAAATGGAGGCAGTGGGACAGAAAATGGGATGGTGCACAAAGACAGCGTGGGAAAGAGAATGAAGAAGGAAAGAGGTAGAGAGTGTCTCTCCCTTAACCGTGGATTAGAGTTGGGAACATTAGATAGCATGGACTCTAAAGAGATGGAAGAATGGGGGAGGAGTTTAAGGTCTCATTTTTATTGGGTTTTTGAAACAGACCAACTTCTATCTCTGCCACCTTGAGGATAATTCATTAACATATATAAAACATCTCAAAGTTATTAGTAAAACTTCAAGGTCTTTATCTCAAGTTTATCAGCATCTTTTTGACATTCTGCTGGTCTGGAACTGTGGAGATCTGAAGTTTGTCTGGATTTTACAAATCATAGGACCAAACCTTAACAAGCAGTACCTAGATGGTTTCCCTTAATTAGACACATATTACCAAGATGTGAATTTTAGTTAATGTATCATATAATTTGTAAATTATGCTACTTCAATTTTTGAGACACTTTTCATGTCACTTCCAGGTTATACTGGTTGCTGACTAGAAAAGGAGGTGGCCAAGGGACCAGAACATGATATACTTTTAACACAATATGTGACAAGGATAGAGTGGTACTTAGATTCTCTGGAGACAGCCCCCTTAATCTCATAGAAGCATATCTTATCAGTAAGTCATCAGGGTTTAACAACAACTGTCGTCTCAGGCACCCAATAAACTTGAGAGGCCCTGACTACAGAAGTCTGTGACCTTTCTGTCCCCAGTACAAGAACTTTTACCAGGAAGGCTGGGATAAATCAGGTTTGTGGAGAAAGGAAGCTGTTTCAAAGAAGTTGGGAAAGTTAAGGAAGCTATGTCAGGTGGTCCTATCACAACAGAAATGTTTGTTCAATATAAGGAAAACATAATACAGAACAGTCAATATTAATAACAAAAATAATAAAAATCCATTTGACTATATCAATATATATACTATAAGGACTTTTGGCAAAACAACACCTTTTTTTGTTCAAAACACTGGAAAGCATAGAAACAGATGGAATTTTTCTTAACATGGCAAGTAGTATCTCTCTAAAACAAAGGACAACTATATACAATGGAAAGAGATTCCCTATAAAATCAAAAGAACAGCAAGGATACCATTATCACCACTAGTACAGAAATATTACGTATGGCTATAGAACAAAAAAAAATAGAATTTGAAGGAATAAACACAGGCAAAGCTAAAAGAAAATAATTGATTTTTTGATAATGATATGATGGTCTAACCTAGAAAGAACCCTAAAGAGTTAACTAAAAATTAATTATAACAATAAATTCAGAAAAGTTGTATTCACAATGAGAAAAAATCACCAAACTGTGAATATCCTTTGACCCCAAGATACCATTACTGAGCCATAATGCCACCAAAGAGATTAAAAGGAAAAGGAACCAAATGTATGAAAATATTTACAGCACATTGTTTTGCAGTAGAAAAAACTCTGGAAACTTAGTGAATATCCATCTATTGGGAAATAGTTAAACAAATTATAATATGCAAATGTGATGGAATGGAATGTGCAAAAAAAAATAATGAAATGGATGGTTTCAGAGAAACCTGGACAAATTTGTATGAACAGAATCAGATTATCTACTTATATAATAACACCAAAACTATAAATTAAAACTTTGAAAGGCTTGAGAATTTTGATCAAGTGCACTGCCAACTATGATTCTAGAGGACTAGAGTTAGCTATCTGCCTCTTGACAAACAAGTCATGCAATAAAATACATAATTTTGCATACAGTCAATGTGAGGATTTCATTTGCTTCACTGAATATATTTATTTTAAGAGCTATTTTTTTTCCTTTTTTTCTCCCAGTGAGGTTGGAACCAGGGTAGGTAGGGCTTGGAAAGGCAAGGGGGAAATAATAGTAATAATAATAAGGTAGTAAAAGGGGGGAGAGAAAAAATAATTATTTGAAGCATTTTTTTTTATTTGAGAGAGGAAAAAAAGATTGAATCAGCAGGATAGCTTTGAAAACTATAGATTGATCTTATTCTATACTTGAAAAGCAAATCAAACATATTAGAGACCTATACTTTTATGTAAAATCCTGTTCTACAACATATTGGCAAATTCTATTCTATTTGGTCTTTTTAAAGTTCAAAATTAAAATAAAGTTAATTTATAAAAAGAAAAAAAAGATCATGGAGAATCGAAGAGGTACCCCAGTAATGGAGGAAAACAAATGACCTGATGTTGCAGAAAGAGAAGAGGATGAAGTCTTTAATTATAGGCTACTGAACTTCGGTTTTATTGGCCAAATTCTAGAAACAGATTATTAAAAGGATGGTTCACAAACATCTAGAAAATGAAGTAGGAAACACAAAGTGCTAGCTTGGCTTCATTAAGAAGGTTAGCCATGTAAGACTAATATAATTTCCTTTGTTGATAGGATCACTAGAGTGAGAAGAAGAGAAAAATAATAAGTGAAGACCTAGTCTTCAGCAAAGCTATTGACAAAGGAATTCATTCTCTCCAATTGACTGACTGGTTATGGACAATACAGAGAGATGTGAACTAAATGATCGTTCAGTTACATTGGTTCAGAATTGGTTGAATAACCAGACCAAAAGAATATTAAAAGAATCATTCCAACTCAGAGGAAGAATTCTAGTGAAGTTTTCCAGGGATCAACCCCAAATTCTTATACCTTTCCTTTGTGGCAACCTTTTCTAGGAAAAGGTTCACTTAACATACCTTACTGTTTTCATGTTCTGTTTAAAATTTTTATCAATTATTTGGAAAAAGCAATAGATGCCAAGCTTACCAAATTTTCAGGTGTCAGAAAGTTGCAATAGTTTGTTAACCATTTGGTTGATAGTGCCAACCAAACACTACAACGTGCTAGAATGATGGGCCAGATCTAATGAAATGAAATTTAATAAGAATAACAGTACAATTTTCCCACATTAAGAATTTTAGTCAACTCAAGTATTCTACTTTTTTATTCCTTAGTTTTTCCACATGAATAATGGAAGAATTACTAATAATCTTTCCACCTTAAAATAGTAATATCAAAATGAGGACATTTATAAAATATTTTGAAGCCCCTAGGCTAAAACAAAGTTTGTCTCATGCTTTGGGACAGTGCTTTGAATTTCTTTATCAGGTTTCTGAATGACCAACCCTCAAGACAAGGACAACAAGATCACACCCGGGAAAAGCTGTGCAGAACAGAACACTTGAGAAGAAGTACGAGTAATGAGGTAATACAAACTATAAAGAAAACCAGGCAAAGAGCCAAAGAGAGTTCATGCAGAAGGAGGCTGGAGACAATCAGCTCTCACATACACACAGTTCCAGTTCCTTCCAAATGACTAGAGAGATGGACTTTGGCAATTTTTAAAAGTCAAAGCCAAACAAACTCCCTTCTCTTCAACTGCCTTTATAGGATATCCCATTTTAGTCCCTGTGGGTATCATACCACTGGTAGTGCTGACATCATTTGTTCACACAATACATATATTTACGGTTTGTGGAAACATTAATTTAATTTCTAATTAATCTAGCTTTAGGGTTACTCTCCTAAGCAACTATAAATAGAATAATTAAAGGTTAGGGCATTTCCTCCCATACTTTCAGCTTTAAAAGGCTTTGAGATTTTGGAGTAAATTTCAAAAATCAGTAAGCCAATATCACACTACCAAAAAAAAACATACAGGGAGACCACAGGAATAAAAATGTAAGCTTTGCAGTATTAGGGGGAAATGGAATCTGTAGATATTTTAGCACAATGAAAAGTTCAGTTCTGATGTGACTATATAAGTTCTCTCATAATAGTGTTCATTACAATTATGTCAGTATAAAATGTTGATTTCCATGATTTTTCATTTAATCACTTTAATAACAAACAATAACAAAATATGAAGAAAGCTACATTTAATTTTTTAAAGATCAGCTGACAAACCACATAATAGTTCATCAAAAAAACAAACTTATTCACCTTTCATTAGTCAAAACCATCTTTGAGATTTCCACATTTTTATAATAGCCTGTGATTATCAATTTCATTCATTTAAAATATGGCATTTTTGATTTGTTTCAAATATAACATTCAAGAATACAGTGGAGCTATAATGTGGGTTAAGTTTGAACAACCATAGTGGAAAGACTGTGGACCTTCAACATTAATGTTGAACATTAATTAATCAACAAAATTAAAATAAGTTCTTCCCCACCTATTAAAAGGCCTCAGGGGCAGCCCATTGCAGGAGGGATTTGCCTAAGGAGGACCTTGTAGGAAGACTTCTAAACTTTTTGGTACTAAGTTGATTAGGCACTGAGTCACCAGGGTGGTGATGCTTTCTGAGAAGCATATATATATACATTCTGAGTTGGTATTTTGTTTTGGGTGTTTGCTCATGAGAAGGATGCTTTGATTTCCTGGTCTAGACTGGGTAACCATATGTTCAGAGCCCCCTAACCACACAGATGTCTGTGTTTCCTCAACTCAGTGATATATGTAAAGTGTAGAACAATATTGCTTTACTTAGACAGTTGGAGCCCTGTCTGTTGGTCTTTATCCTAATTTCTCTGCTTTTATTTTCTCTGACTTTCAGGGAGCTGATCTTTCCCCTGAACTAATGAATGTAATTAAAAGTAGGATTGTTAACCCCTATTTGAGCAGTCTTTCCTAGAAAGGCAGATCAAAGAATCTGTGCTAGCAGGCTATCCTGGGTGTGAGAAGGTGTTTGCTGTTACAGGAGCTTGGAGCCAAAAGATATGGATTTGAATCTTGACTATTTCATTTTTAGTTGTATGGTTACGGACAGGTAAGTCACTTAACTTCTAATTTTCAGTGGAGAAGGGGATTATCATGACAAAGGGATATTTAAAGGTGAGGAGACCCCTCCTCTACCCCTCAGGTACTGGGAGACGTTCCAGGGTGAAACTGTAATAGGAATATTGTGCTAAAGGCCAGAGAGGCAGAAGCAGAAGTGCAGAGCTTAACACTGTGCCTAGTTATATAGTAAGTGTTTAATAAATGTTGATTGGTTAATTGATTGATAAGAGGGGAAACATGATGTTAATACTTGACAAAGACAGCCGAACAGTCTGGAAACCAGGTACTTAAAGAGACTGAAAGTCATTGCAGTTAAAATGAGTTCAGTTCAGTTATCATGATCAATTGTATCTTTTTTTTCTTTTTATTTTTTTTTGTGAGGCATTCAGAGTTAAGTGGTTAAGTGTCTAGGGTCACACAGATAATAAGTAAGTGTCAAGTGTCTGAAGCCAGATTTGAACTCTGGTCCTCCTGACTCCAGGATCAGTGCTCTATCAATCAGTTCTTTCACAATAAAAGATTTCTCTCTTTAAAATGGTTTCACTAGAATATTGATTTGGCTTCCTTTCAGATCAAAGGACTTATTTTTTTTTCATTTAGCATTTGTTTTCCTTCTTTTGTTTTATTCTTTCACTAATAATTTTAGCAACCCAGGTTAATTTATTGATAATGTCATCCTAATGAAACTAGCCATCCTGAACTGCTGATTATCAGCCCGAGTTTCATCTTTATATGGATTACTTAGAAGACTAAACAAGCTTCTTGTTCCTCACCCCCACCCACATCCCTTACATAACCTCTGAGAACCTTCTCTTCTTCTACTCTCTTCCTTTGCAATTCTGCAGCTCAAGTAGCCACATTCCCCTTTAAAGTAGTGGTTTCTTCCTCAGACTATAAAGATTTCATAATAACATAATTTACATGGGGAAAAAAAGTATTTCTCAAAGGTGGTCCTGGAGAAAAGTTGACTCATTAAATAGAGAGAGCAACTGAGTTTTCAGAAGCAGAAACAACAACAACAAAAAACAAATGCTACTTCCGTTGTCATCTCTGTACTGACTTCAGGGAAAAGGTCTCAATGACCTAATGGAGTCCATTTTGTCTCTAACATGATTTCAAACATATTGCTAATGGCCTGAGGCATTTATACATTTCAAGGAGCTCTCCAGTCTTCTCTTGAGTTAATTCCTTCCAGAACCTCTGTACAAGTGTGAATCATCACTTTACAAAGAGATTTCCTCCCTTCGCTCTTCTTGCCAAATGTCTAGGGCACGTCTTTCCCACTGGAATATTGCCATTTCTTCCACATATTTGACGTAATCCTCTTACTAATTGTTTCTGTGCGTCAGATTTTGTAAAAATTCAGACATGAAAGAGGAGCAGAGCTCAAAGTCCTAAAATATAACTACATGTAGCAGATCCCAAATTTAGAGTTGAAAAGGACCTTAGGGGTCATTGAGTTAAACAACATCATTTTACAGAAAAGAAAACAGAAGCTCCAAAGGAGTTAATTGAAGAAACTAGCTGGCATTTTGGATAGAGTATTAGACTTGGAATCAGGAAGACCTGAATTTAAATCCTGTCTCAAGACACTTACTAGCAATGTGACTCTGGGCAAATCACTCAACCTCGTTCTACCTCAATTATTTTTCCATTGGCAAAATAAGGATAATAAATAGCAACTACCTCACAAGATTTTTGTAAGGATCATATAAGGTAATATATGTAAAGTGTTTTGCCAAACTCGAAGTGTCATATAAATTATAGTTACTATTAGTAACAGTAGTAGTATCAATATTACTACAACTACTGTTGTACCCGTAGTACTAGTAGTGGCAGCAGCAGCAATAGTAGTAGTAATAGTAGTGGTGGTGGTGGTGGTGGTGATAGTCCAAAATGACATAGGTAGTAAATGACAGAGCCAGGATTTGATCCTAAAATTTCTGAAAAGAGCACTATAAGATGCTGTCTCTCTCCTTCAGTCAGATTAGGCTGTTGCCTGCACATTTGGTTCTTAGGTGGCATCTGAAGCCTGGAAATAGAGAAAATGTGACTTTTTTTTTGTTTTAAGTCAAAGGAGAAAGACCACACAGAAGTCATGTGGAAGAGGTAAAAAATAAAGATTGAATGACTCTTCCGGGGGCAGAGCCAAGAAGACATAGTAAAGGAAACACTCAGCCAACCTTCCCAACATTCTCACTAAACAACTTTAAAATAATGTCTCAAATAAAAATCTGGAGTAGCAGAGCCAATAAAAGATCAAGGTAAGACATTTTTCCAATCGAAAACAACTAGAGAAGTTAGAAGGAGAGATCTGTGACATGGGGATGGATACTGGTCCAGAGACCACAAGGATGAAAAACCAGTGGTAGGAATAGATGGTGGTGAGAGAAGGAGCAGCAGCTTTAGGATCCCTAAAGCTAGATACAGTAAAATGACCAGGCAACAAGGCAGAAAGAGATTATAGGTGATGCCTGTGCTAGTACTAGATGCAGGATTGGAAGCTTTTTGACAACTCAATTACCTATACAGACTTCAGGATTCAAGGAAGGAGAGGAGCACTTCAGGTCAAGAGGGCGCAGGGGCCCTGAGGAGCAGTATTGCTTCCAGTCCCAAGGGAGCAAGGACCCTGAGGAGCAATATCCTTTGCAATCACAAAAAATTAGGTATCCTTATTGGGAAAGGGTCAGAAAGCAGACCAGGAGAGCAGTGACCCCACCACTCCACAGATCATACTACTCTGGAAGAACATAAAACTTCCAGACTCCCAGTAGTAGCTCTGAAAACAACATAAATTTAAAGTCAAGAAACAGGCTGAAAAAAATTAACAAACAACAAAAGAGAACCTGACTATAAAAAGCTACTATGATGACAGGGAAGATCAAGATATATTCAAAAGAAGACAATGAAATCAAAACAGCTACAAGCAAAGCCTCAAAGAAAAAGAAACTGAATTGGACACTATCCCAACAAGAATTCCTCGAAGAGCTAAAACATTATTTTCAAAATCAAAGTGGAAGAAGAAAAAAGAAAAGAGCAAAAAAGAAAAAAATTATGAAAAGATAATTAACAGCTTGGTAAGAGGCATACACACACACACACACACACACACATATACATACACACACACACCCCTGAAGAAAGTAGTACATTAAAAATCAGAATTTCCAAACCAAAAAAGAGGTACAAAACTTCACTGATGGATATAACTCCTTAAAAACCAAAATTAACTAGATGGAAAGAGAGACATAAAACTTCACTGAAGAAAAAAAAAGGCCTTAAAAATTAGAGTTGGGAAAATGGAAGAGGAGACACAAACAAAAAAAAAAACTAATAAAATAAAGTCAAAAGAATTAAAAATAGAAAAATGTTAAATTTCTCATCAGCAAACCAACTGGAAAATAGATCAAGGAGAGACAATTTAAGAATTATTGGACTATGTAAACTACAAAAGAAAGAGTCTGAACATCACATTTCAAGAAATTATCAAGGAAAATTGCCCTGGTATCCTAGAACCAGAAGGTAAAATAGAAATTGAAAGAATCCATCAATCACCATCTGAAAAAGATCCAAAAATGAAAACCTTTAGTAATACTGTATTCAACTTTCACAGCCCCAAGGTCAAACAGAAAATACTTCAAACAGCCAAAAAGAAACCAAATATTGTGGAGGAAGCCACAGTCAGGATCACACAAGATTTAATAGCTTCCATGTTAAAGGAATGGAGGGCTTGGACCATGATATTCAAAGGAGCTAGCCTACAATCAAGAATAAACTATCGAGCAAAACTCAGAATAAACCCTTAAGGGAAAAAAAAATTACATTTAATGAAATATTGGACTTTTGAACATTCCTGATGAAAAGACTAGAAATGAAATTTGAGTTTGACGTTCAAATATGAGACTCAAGAGAACCATAAAAAGGTAAATATGAAAGAGAAATCATAAGGAACTTAATAAGGTTAAATTGTTCACATTCCTGTTTGGGAAAATGAAACATGTAATTCCTAGGAACTTTATCATCATCAGGACAGTTAGAAGGATTCTACATAGTTCTACATAGGCAAAGCATATAGTAGTAAGCCAATAACGTGGGGATGATGTAAAAAAAAATGGATTTCTAGAAAGTGGGATGCCTTGGAAGAAGGCGAGGAGAGGAAGAATGAGGAAAAATATCTCACATAAAAGAGACACACAAGGAAGAACTTTTATAGTAGAGTGGAGAATGATACAGGGCAGAGGGAGGAGGTGGCAATGCTAGATTCCGTCATCTAAATTTTTTTCAAAGACAGAAAAAATACACACACACACATACACACACACACACTCACTCAATGGGGTATAGAAATTTATTTCACCCAACAGAGAATTAGAAATAGAAGGGAATTTGAGAAGGGCAGGGGGGGGAGGGTAATGGAGGGAAGGGAAAGGAACATGGGTAAAGTAAAGCAGTGATCAGAAGAAAAACAGTCTTTTGAGGAAGGACAGAACAAAAAGAGTGAAGAATAAGAAAAAAAAACCCAGGATGGAGGGAAATGCACAGTTAGAAATCATAAATGTGAATGAAATGAACTCACTCATAAAGCAGAAATTGAAAGCAGAATGGATTTGAAACCAGAATCCAACAATATGTTGTTTACAAGAAACACATTTAAAATGGAGAGACACATACAGAAATAAAATAACGGGCAGAAACATATTATGTTTCAAATTAAGTAAAATAGGCAGGGGTCACAATCATGATCTCAGACAAAACAAAAGCAAAAATATACCTAATTTAAAAAGATAAGCAAGGAAAATACATCTTGCTAAAAAAGGAACATAGATAATGAAGTAATTTAAGCATGTGTGCACTAAATGGCATAGCATCCAAATTCTTAATGGGACATTTAAACAGTTACAGGAGAAAATAGTAAAACTATAATAATGGGGACCTCAACTTTCCCTTCTCAGAGCTAAATAAATCTAACCATAAAATAAATAAGAATAAAGGTAAAGAGTTTAACAGACCCTTAGAAAAGTTAGATGTGATAGGCCTCTGGAAAAAACTTGATAGTAATTAATATACCTTTTTCTCAGCTGAACATGGCACCTTCATAAAAATTAACCATGTATTATGGCATAAAAAACTCAAAACCACATGCAGAAAAGCAGAAATATTAAATAATATCAAAATACTAAAAAGTAGATTACAGCAATATATGAAAAGATCACCTGTTATGACCAGGTGTGATTTATACCAAGAGTGCAGGGCTAGTTCAATATTAGGAAAACTATAAGCATCATAGACCATATAATTAACAAAAATAACAAGAATCATAAAAATCATATTACTATGTCAATAAATGAAGAAAAAGTCTTTGACAAGATGCAACACCCATTCCTATTTAAAAAACAAACAAACAAACAAATTGGTAGAAGGCACAGGAATCAATGGAACTTTTCTTAAAATGTTAAGTTGTTCATTTTTTCAATCATATCTAACTCTTTGTGACCCCAGTTGGAGTTTTATTACAAAGATACTGGAGTGTCATTTCCTTCTCCAGATCATTTTACAGATGAGGAAACTGAGGCAATCAGGATCAAGTGATTTGCCCAAGGTCACAAAAGTAAGTGTATGAAGCTGAATTTGAAGTCAGGTCTACCTGACTCCAGGCCTGGAACTCTATCCACTGAGCCACCTAGTTGCCCATAAAATGATAAATTGTCTCTACCTAAAATCAAGAGTAAGCATTATCTGGAATGGGAATAAACTTGCAGCCTTCCCCTTAAGAAAATGGTGATGCAAGGTTGTCCATTATCACCTCTATTACTCAATATTGTATTAGAAATGCTAGCTAAAGCAAAAAGACAAGAAAAAAAATGGAGGAATAAAAATAGACAATGAAGAAATAAAAACAATCTTCTTCACAGAGGATATGAGAATATTCTTAGAGAACTCTGAAGAATTAACAAAAAAAAAATTGAAACCACTAACAACTTTAGCAAAGTTGTAGGATAAAATGGTATGGTCAGTCATTTCTCTCATGTCTGAGTCTTCCTGATCCCATTTGTGGGTTTCTTAGCAAAGATACCAGAGTGGTTTACCGTTTCCTTTTCCAGTTCATTTTACAGATGAGGAAACTGAGACAAACAGAGCTAAGTAATTTGTCCAGGATCACCAGCTAGTAATGGTCTAAGGCCAGATTTGAATCCAGGAAGAGAATTTTTCCTGATTCTGGGCCTGACACTCTATGCATTTTGTCACCTAGCAGCCCATATGATACAAAACAAACCCATACAAATAATTACCATTCCTATATACTACCAACACAACCCAGCAGGAAGAGATAGAAAGAGAAATTCTCTTTAAAATAACTGCAGGCAATATAAAATACTCAGGATCCTACATGACAAGAGGAAAATGACAAATGCTGGAGGGGATGTAAAAAAAATTGGGACAAAAATTCACTGTTGGCACAGTGATAAATGAGTCCAATCACTCTAGAGAATAATTTGGATCTACACCCAAAGGGTTATAACACTATGCATACCTTTTTTTGTTGTTTATGTTGTTGTTTATAAATATCATTTTATTTTTCTAATTACACATAAAGATAGATTCGAACATTCATTTTATAAGATTCTGAGTGCCAAATTTTTTTCTCCCTTCCTCTCTCTCCTATTCCTCCTCCCCAAGACAGTAAGCAATCTGATATAGGTTATATATATGCAATCATGTAAACATATTTCCACATTAGTCACGTTGTGAAAGAAGAAACAGAACAAAAGGGAAAAGTCACCAAAAAGTGAAATAATATGCTTCAATCTACATTCAGACTCTTCAGTTCTTTCTCTGAAAGTGGATAGCATTTTCTATCGTAAGTCTTTTTAAACTGTCATGGATCATTGCATTGATGAGAAGACCTAAGTCAATCATAGTTGATCACTGCACACTGTTGCTGTTGTTGCTATGTACAATGTTCTCCTGGTTCTGCTTGCTTCATTCAGCATCAGTTCATGTAAGTCTTTCCATATTTTTTCTGAAATGCACTTGCTCACTATTTGTTATAGCACAACAGTATTCCATCACATTCATATACCATAATTTGTTCAGCCATTCCCCAGTATATGAGTATCCCCTTAATTTCCAATTCTTAGCCATCACAAAAAGGGCTACTATAAATATCTTTGTCAATCCTTTTCCTTTTTTTAATGATATTGTTAGGGTATAGGCCTAGTAGTGGCATTTCTGAGCCAAAGGGTATACACAATATCCACAAGGACCTAGCAATACCACTCCTAGACTACATCCCAAAGAGTTTTTATTTTAAAGGAGAGGGAGGAAGGATCTATATGTACAAAAATATTTATAGCAGTTTTTTTTTGCAGTGACGAAGTGGAAATTGAGGGGATGCCAATTAATTGCGGAATACCCGGAAAATTTGTGGCATACAATTGTAATGAAATACCGTTGTGATTTAAGAAATTGTGAGCAGATTGGTTCCTGCACACACATTCCTTTTTCCTTAATCTTCTTGGGGTTTTAAGGAAGGTTTTGGTGGCTGCACTTTTAAACAATAAAATATAAAGACAGTTTTTTTAACATTCATTTAAAACAACTTTGAGTTCTCTAATTTTCTCTCTTCCTTCCTCACCAACCTCTTCCCTGAGACAGCAAGCAATTTGATAGGGATTATATGTTCTGTCCTGAAAAACACTACATATTAGTCATGTTGTGACCCAAAGGGAAAAAAATTTTAAAAAAAATACAGACTGTGAAAAATGGTATGTTTGCATCTGCATTTAAAATCAATCAGTTCTTTCTCTTCAGGTGAATAACATTTTTCATTATGAGTCTTAAGAAATTGTCTTTGATCATTGTATTACTGAGAATAACCAACTCATTCACAGGTGATCTTCATACAGTACTGCTATTAAGGTGTACAGTGCTCTGGTTCTGTGTAATTCACTTTGTCATATAAATCTTTCCAGGTTTTTTTTTTACAAATCTGCTTGGTCATCATTTCTTACAACATAGTAATATTCCTTTATAATCATATACTCCAACTTGTTCAGCCATTTGCCAATTGATGGGCATCCCCTGGAGTTCCAGATTCCTTCCATTCCTTTCTTCCCTCCCCACTCCTGGAGAAGGCAAGCAATTTGATGTAGATTAGATGTATATAGTCATGTTGCCAAAGAAAACATGGACACAAAAAAAATAATCTCTAAAATAAGGTAAATTAGATGTTCTCCAAGGTTGCTTTCAGCTCTAATATTCTCATTGAGACTTGTTCAAGGTGACACAGCAAGTTAGCAGTACATCACCTCTGTGTCGGACATTCTGGATTGGATTACCAAGTCACTAAACACATGGCCAAGGAGTTCCCTTCTAGCTCTGTGCTTGTGTGATTTACCATTTGGGGCCTAGGCTTTATCCAAGAGACAATTTTATTTTGTTTTTGTTGTTAATCTAATAGGGCACCATCCTATAATTGGTACTTTAAGCAGGACACTTCTCAGTGACTTGTGCTTTCCAAGTAACTTTATCTCCCTACTGTTATCATGTCCTCACTTAATTGGGCAAATTTGGCTTCAAAGTCTGGCTCAGGATTCTGGACTGAGCCAAGGGGGTTGACATTGTCAGTCAAACAGGGGAAATGAATTTCCTTCCTGGGTGCCCAAGAGATCATATGCAACCTTATTGTCAAAATGCTAACCTCTTCCTCCATCCCCATTTCTATGTCCATGCCCTGTTTGAGCTTAGAATCAAGTCTTCCATGAATTTGCTGTGTGGCCTTGGACAAGTCACAATAAGAATGTAAGAGCTGCAGGTAACCTTAGATATCCTGGAGTTGGAGGATTCTTAACCTTTTTTGTATGCACCCCACGTATAAACCTGTGTGCCCCTTCTCAGAACAATGTTTTTTTTTAATAAATTAATTTATTTTAAAAAAAAAAAGAAATTATGACCAGGATGGTTTCAGAAAAACCAGGGAAGATTTATATGAACTGATACAAAGTAAAGTGAGCAGAACCAGAAGAACAATGTACACAGTAAGAGCAATATTATAATGAAGATCAGCTATGAAAAGCTTATGATCTCATCAAGACAATGAGAATTCCAAAGGACTTAAGATTTTTAAAAACTGCTGTTTACCTCCAGAAAGAACCAATGAACCCTGAATGCAGATTGAAGCATGTTTTTTTTAACTTCATTTTTCTTGTTTGTGTGTCTGTGTGCTCTTTTCTAAAATGGCTAATATGAAGATATGTTTTGCATGATTTCACATGATTAATCAGTATCATATTGCTTGCCTTCTGAAGTGGCTTGATAAGACATGGAGAGAGAGAATTTGGAGCTCAAAATGTAAAAAAAAAATTACATTTTCTACATGTAATTGGGATGTATTTAAGGAAATAAATTAAAATATATCATTTTAAAAGAATGAATGACTAAGTTAACTGGAGAAGATAAGAGGAAAATGTTTAGAAGATGTCAGTTATTGAAATTATGAGGAAAAAAAGAGAAAATTAGAGGAAAAGAAGAGATTACAACTTCTATACACTGCTAATATTAAAGCATTATTAGAGTCTCAAAAAGTTCTTTTAATGGATTTGATGGAAACAAATGTCAATGTAGACTCATTCTCCTCAAGAAAGACCAGTAACCCTGCTATAAAACAGTAAACACTGCTCAAAACTTTTAACTATAAATTAACGGATCTTTGATTCAAAGGAAGGATGTGTTACAGACAAGATGACTTTTTTATTCTTTTTTATTCTGAGATTGGTTTGCTATTCATTATGCCACGATAGTTCTCATTATGTAACATAACATTTTAAGAGAATTTGAGTGGGAATGTTTTTTTCCCTACAAATTGGTTGAGAAGAAAGGGATTGGCAAGATGGCAAAACAGCTGATTTTAGCAATAGCCTGCCTATTCCTACCAACATCAAAAAAAGAAAGAAAAAATAAATGCTCCATGGTTACAGTGATTAAAAATCATACAATGAAAGGAACATTCAAATCTTCTTACATAAGCAAAAGTTTTCAGAAATACAGACAAAACTACCTAAAGTTCTCACTCCCTTGCATTTTCCTTAGCATGCCTTGCATACTGAGTATAACCACTGGAAACAACCAAAGAGACCTATATTTTATATTTTATCTATAGTGGGCCTTTCCCTGGTCCCCTCATTTCAGGGACTTGGTCTGAAACCATCACAACACAATCAATAAACACTGTACTTTCAGAGAAACTGAAACAAAAAGAGCAAAAATTGGATTCCCACAAGGATTGTGGAATAATAACAAGAAACTTCAAAATCATTCAGAAGAGAAACATGAATTTTAAATTATTTTAGTATTTTATTTTCCCCCTTGTTACATGTAAAAACTATTTTCAACATTCATTTTAAAAATCTGAATTCCAAATTCTCTCCCTTCCCCTCCATGCTGCTCATTAAGAAGGCAAGCAATTTGACATAGGTTATATATATGTGTAGTAATGTAAAATATGTTTCCATATTAGTAAGAAACATAGTTTTTAAAAGAAGAAATTCAGATTCAAAATAGTTTAAAAATCAGAGCTCTTGAAGAAAAAGTAAATAAAACAACAGAATAGATCATTAGAATGTATGAGAAAATCTCTCCAAAGTAGTATTCAGTAACCAATAATAATAGATTTGAGACTAAAAAGAAAAGTAGACTAAAATTTTTCAGATGAGAAGCAAAAAACAACTTCAAAATAGCCTATTGATTCCATATAAGCCTTAACAACTGACTGAAAACAGGATGTTCAGAGACAAAAGGATCATAGGTCTCCCCCTCATAATTCAAAAAATGTTAAAGCCTGAGTTCCATATTACAGAAACAACATACAACACACAGAGTAACACACATATATCAATTCCAGAATTTTTTAAAGCAAATGACAAAGAGCTGATTGACAGAATATATGCTACTCTGGCAGAGAAATAACATGAATTTGAAATTCCAAGCCATGTAGAAATAAAATTTTAGGATTTCAAGTCAAACAAAAACTTTTGCAAGTAACCAAAAGAAAGTCCTTTAGCTATTAAGGAAAGTAAATTTTAATAATTCACCTATGAGGAAATGAAAGAAAAATGTTCTATGATATTCTAAAAATAAAATTATATTGGGATGTACTCCCCCATAAGAGTATATACTTAGAAGGGATATACATAAACAGAGAGTGTGGGTCTAATGTGACTTTGATGTGATGATATAAAAATTTAGTTAAAGGGTGAAAAATGGATTGTACTAGGAGAATAGGGTAAATTATATTGCATGAAGAGGTACAAAAGACCTATTGGAGTAGAGGGAAAGAAGGGGGATGAGCACTGTTTGAACCTTACTTTCATTGGATTCAGCTCAAAGAGGGAATAACATACACATTGAGTTGGGGTATAGAAATCAGTCTTACACTCTAGGGAAGTAGGAGGAGAAAGGGTAAAGAAAAGGGACTGGGGCTGACAGAGGGGAGGGTAGATTGAGGAAGGCAGTGATCAGAAGCAAAACACTGGTGAGGAGGGAAAGAGTGAAAGAAGAGGGAAAAGAATAAATGGGAAAAATATGGATGCAGAGAAAGACAGTTAGCAATCATAACCGTGAATGGATGAACTCTCCCATAAAATGGAGACAGATAGCAGAGTGAATTAAAAACCAAAATCCTACAATGTGTTGTTAACAAGAAACATATTTGTAACAGAGGGATACACAGAGCAAAGGTAAAAGGCTGAAGTAGAATTTATTATACTTCAGCTGAAGAAATGAAAGGCAGTTCTAGCAATCCTGATCCCAGATAAAGCAAAAAGGAAAAATAGATCTAAATAAAAGAGATAAGGAAGGAAACTATCCTGCTATAAGTTACCACAGAGGGAGCCAAGATGGCAGCATAGACGCAGGAAAACTCTGTGAGCTCCCTCCATAATCACCTCAAATACCTATAAAATATAACTCTAAACAAATTTTAGAGCTACAGAACCCACAAACTGACAGAGAGAAACAAATCTCCCGCTTAAGGCAGCCCAGCAAGCAGACAGAAAAGGTTCATTGCAAAGGGCTGGGAGCCAAGCACAGCCCTGCTTGAGCCTGCAGTTTTAGCCCCAGGGCAGCCACAATCATCAGCAGCTGGAGTGAACTTCAGGAGAGTGGATCACCAGCAGCTGTGGCAGCTTCCAGAATTATCAACAAATAAATGCCAAGACAAAGTAAAAGGTCAGTGTGGACTCTGTGGGAACAGGGAGACTGAGAGTTCAGTCTGGCCACTGCCCCTGGGGTGAAAAGGCAAGAAAAGGTGGAGTTGCTGTGGCTATGGAGCCACCTCCACATGGCTGCTTCAGAGCTCCTGGCCTGCAGATGGTATGGGAACCAAGCAACTATTCAGAGGGTAATCTCTTGTGCTTTAACCTGCTGGGATCTGGATTGCTATCTTAAATGGAGGTCCTAGCGTGTGTGACCAGTGAGCCAGAGTGTGTGGAGGCTGTAGAGAGGGCACCCAACTAACAGCTCCAGCAGCTATGAAAACCCCAGCAATTTGGTACAAAGCTCTCCTCTCCGGAAACAGGATTCTGCTATGGCAAAGAGCTCAAAAGTCAAGAAATTGAGTGGCAACATGAGCAAGCAGAGGAAGCAAAGCAAGCACAGCAATCAAATCTTAGATTCCTTTTTGGGGGGGACAAAAAGGATCAAAGCATGGAAAGGGAAGAAAACAATGAAGTCAAAACTCCTGCATCAAAAGCTTCCAAGAAAAATATGAACTAGTTACAGGCCATGGAAGAGATCAAGAAGGATTTTGAAAATCAAGAAAGAGAAGTTGAGGAAAAATAGGGAAGAGAAATGAGAATGATGAAAGAAAATCATGAAAAGAGACCTGACTGAACAAAATAACACCTTAAAAAATAGACTAACTCAAATGGCAAAAGAGACCCAAAAAGCCAATGAGGAGAAGAAGGCCTTAAAAGCCAAATTTGCCAGATGGAAAAAAGAATTTTGAAAGTTCCCTGAAGAGAATAATTCCTTCAGAATTAGAGTGGAGCAAATGGAAGCAAATGACTTTATGAGAAATTAAGATACTATAAAACAGATCCAAACAAATGGAAAAATAGAAGACAATGTGAAATATCTCATTGGAAAAACCACTGACCTGGAAAATAGATCCAAGAGAGATCATTTAAAAATTATTGGACTGCCTGAAAGCCATGATCAAAAAAAGAACCTAGAAATCGTCCTTCAAGAAATTATCAAGGAAAATTGCCCTGATATTTTAGAACCAGAGGGCAATATAGAAATTGAAGGAATTCACTGATCACCTCTTGAAAAAGATCCCAAAAAGAAAACTCCCAGGAACATTATAGCCAGGTTCCAGAGTTCCCAGATGAAGGAGAAAATATTACAAGCAGCCAAGAAGAAACAATTTGAATAATCAGGATAACACAAAATTTAGCAGCTTATTCTGGAGGTCAAAGGAGCTAGGATTAAAACCAAGAATCACCTACCCAGCAAAACTGAGTATAATGTTTCAGGGAAAAATATGGTCATGCAATGAAATAGAGGACTTTCAAGCATTCTGGATGAAAAAAATGGAGTAGAATAGAAAATCTGACTTTCAAATACAAGAAGTAAGAGAAGCATGAGAAGGTTAAACAGGGAAAAGAAATCATAAAGAACTTATCAAAGTTGAACTATTTACATGCCTACATGGAAAAATGATAATTGTAACTTATGAAACTTTTCTCAGTATGAATATAGTTGAAGGGAATATATATGTGTGTGTGTATGTATATATATATATATACATATATGTCTATATAGGAGGGTATATGTTCATATGAATACATATGTGAGTGTGTGTATATATATATGTATAGGTATACATAGACAGAGGGCACAGCATCAATTGAATAGGAAGGGATGATATTTTAAAAAATAAAACTAAGAGGTGAGAGAGGAATATAATGAGAGGAGATAGGGAGAGACAGAATAGGGTAAATTATCTCATATAAAAGAGGAAAGGGAAAACTGTTACAGTGGATGGGAAGAACAGGAAGGCAAAAGGGAATGGGTCAACCTTACTCTCATTGAATTTGGTTTAAGGAGGGAATAACATACACACTAAATTGGGTATCTTACCCTACAGGAAAGCAGGGAGAAAGGGGATAAGAGGGGGCATGATATAAGGGAGGGCTAATTGGCAGGGGAGGCTAGTTAGAAGCACATATTTTTGAAAAGGGACAGAGTCAAAGTAGAGAATAGAGCAAGTGGTGGGCAGGATAGGATGGAAGGAAACATAGTCAGTCTTTCACAATATATCCACTATGGAAATGTTTTGCATAACTACACACGTACAACCTATATTGAATTGCTTACCTTCCCAGTAAGGGTGGGTGACAAGGGAAGAAAGGAAAGAATCTGGAATTCAAAGTTTTAAAATCAAATGTTTAAGATTAGTAGTAGTAATAGTAGTAGTGGTGGTGGTGGTGGTGGTGGTATTTACATGCAACTGGGAAATAAGATATAAAGGCACTGGGAGATCCATCTTGCCCTACTGGAAAGTTGGAGGGGAGATGGTGGAAGATATAAGAGAGAGCAGATTGGGGGAGGGGGTATTCAGTGGGATTGCTGTTTTGGGGTGGTGGTTAGGGAACAGACAGGGAGAAAATCTGTAACTCAAAATCTTGTGGAAATGAATGTTGTGAACTAAAAATAAACATAAAATTTATATTAAAAATAAAATTTAAAAAATTTAAAAGGTACCACAGAAAATGAATTGATAGCAAAACTAAATGTATATGCACAAAGTGGTATAGCATCCAAATTCTTAGAGAAGTTAAATGAGTAACAGTAAAAAATATAAAGTGAGGGACCTGAATCTCCATCTCTCAAACTAGATAAATCTAACGACAAAATAAAGAAAGAAGTTAAGGAGGTGAATAGAATTTTAGAAAAGTTAGATATGACAGACTTCTGGAGAAAACTGAATGGGGATAGAAAGAAATACACCTTATTCTTAGCAATATATGGGCAGCTACACAAAAACCAACCATGTATTAGGGCACAGAAACTTAACAATCCAACGCATAATGGCAGAAATATTAAACACAACCTTTTCAGATCATGATTCAGTAACAATGACATGGAATAAAGGGCCATGACATGATGAAATAAAAACTAATTGGAAACAAAATAATCTACTCCTAAAAATGAATAGGTCAAACAACAAATCACAGAAACAACAATTTCATAGAAGAAAATAACAATAATGAGACAACATATCCAAATTTATGAGAGGCAGCCAAAGTAGTTCTTAGGAGAAATTTTATATCTCTAAATATTTACATGAATAAAATAGAGAAAGAAGAGATCAATGGGCATGCAACTAAAAAAGCTAGAGAAAGAACAATTTAAAAATCCCTAATTAAATACCAAATTAGAAGTTCTGAAAATTAAAGGAGAGATTACTAAAATTGAAATTAAGAAAATTATTGAACTAATAAATAAAACTAAGAGCTGGTTTTATTTTTTAAAAAACAATAAAATAGATAAACCTTTGATCAATTTGATTTTTTAAAAAATGAAGATAAAAAACAAATTACCAGCCTCAGAAATTAAAAGGGTAAATTCACCACAAATGAAGAGGAAATCAAAACAATAATTAGGAGTTATTTTGTGCAACTGTATGCCAATAAATCTGACAATCTAAGTGAAATGGATGAATATTTGCAAAAATGTTAATTACTCAGATTAACAGAAGAAATAAAATACCTGAATAATCCTGCTTCAGAAAAAGAAATTGAACGAGCCATCGATGAACTCCCTATGAAAAAATCTTCAGGGCCAGATAGATTGACACGTGAATTCTACCAAACATTTAAAGAAAAATTAATTCCAATACAATATAAACAATTTGAAAAAATAGACAAAGGAGTCCTACCAAATTCCTTTTTGTACCAAATTCCTTTTTGATCCAAATATGGTGCTGATACCTAAAACAAGTAGAGCCAAACCAGATAAAGGAAATTATAGAGAAACTTCCCTAATGAATATTGATAAAAAAAAATAAAATATTATCAAAGAAATCAAAGCAATTTATCATGAGTATAAAATACTATGACCAAGTAGGATGTAATACTAGTAATGCAAGGCTGTTCAATATTAGAAAAACCATCACCATAATTGACTGTATCAATAACCAAACTAACAGAAATCATATGATTATCTCAAAAAATGCAGAAAAAGATTTTTACAAAGTATAGCACGCATTTCTGTTAAAAACACTTGAGCACGTAAGAATGAATAGAGCTTTCCTTAAAAAATCATCCACCTAAATTCATCAGCAAGCATTATATACAATGTATACAAACTAGAAACTTTCCTAATAAGAACAGGGGTGAAACAAAGATGTCCATTATCATCACTGTTATTCAATATTGTACTAGAAATGTTAGCTTTAGCAATGAGAAGAAAAAGGAATTGAAGGAATTAGAACAGGCAAGGAGGAAACAAAGGCATCACTCTTTGTAGATGACATGAGGGCATGCTTAGAGAATCCTAGAGAATCAACTAAAAAACTATTTGATATAAATAACAACTTTAGCAAAGTTTCAGGATCTAAAATAAACCCAACTAAATCACTGGCATTTCTATACATCACTAACAGAGACCAGCAGCAAGAGATAGAGAAATTTCATTTAAAATAAGTATAGACAAAATAAAATATGTATGAGTCTACATGCCAAAACAAACTCAGGAACCATATGAACACAATTAGAAAACACTTATCACACAAATAAAGTCAGGTCTAAATAACTGGAGAAATATCAGTTGCTCATGGATAGGCCAAGCTAATATAATAAGAATGACAATTCTACCTAAATTAATTTACTTATTCAATGCCATACAAAACTACCAAAATATTATTTTATAGAGCTAGAAAAATAAAGACAAAATTCATCTAGAAGAACAAAAGGTCAAGAATTAATTCGAGGGAATTAATGAAAAAAAATGCAAAAGAAGGTGGCCTAGTTGTGCCAGATCTAAAACTATATTAAGAAGCAGCAATCATCAAAACTATTTGGCACTGGCTAAAAAATGGGGTGGTGGATCAGTGGAATAGGTTTGTTATATAAGACACAGAAGTCAATGATTCAAGTAATTCACTGTTTCACAAACTTAAAAAGTCCAGCTTCTGGGATAAGAACTAACTATTTCACAAAAACTTCTGGGAAAACTGGAAAATAGTACGGCAGAAACTAGGCATAGACCAACATCTTGCCCTGTATACCAAGATAAGATGAAAATGGGCACATGATTTAGACATAAAGAGTGATACTATGAGCAAATTGGGAGAGCAAAGAATAGTTCACCTGTCAGATCTATAGAGAAGGGAAGAATTTATGACCAAACAAGAAATAGAACATTATGAAATGCAAAATGGACAATTTTGATAACATTAAATTTTAAAGGTTTTGTAGCAACAAAGCTAATGCAACCATGATTAGAAGGAAAGCAGAAGCTGGGAAACAACTTTTACAACAAGCGTTTCTGATAAAGGATTTGTTTCTAAGTAAATTTTCTGAGTGAAAATTATAGTAATACATGCCATTCCTCAATTGATAAATGGTCAAAGGATATGAACAGGCAGTTTTCAGATGAAGAAATTAAAGCTATCTAAAACCATATGAAAAATGCTCTAAATTGCTATTGATTAGAGAAACGCAAATCAAAACAATTTTTAGGTACCACATCACACTGATCAGATTGGTCAACAAGACAAAACAGGAAAACTATAAATGCTGGAGAAGATGTGGGGAAATTGTAACCCTAATATATTGTTGATAGAGTTGTAAACTGATCCAACCATTCTGGAGAGCAATTTGAAACTATGCCCAAAGGGCTATAAAACTGGACATACCCTTTGATCCAACAATACCACTTCTAGGTCTGTATCCCAAAGAGATCATAAAAAAGGGAAAAGGATCCACTTGTACAAAAATATTTATACTAGTTCTTTTTGTGGTAGCAAAGAATTGGGGAATGGCTGAACAAGTTGTTGTACGTGAATTTAATGGAATACTGTCATACATAAGAAATAATAAGCAGGTGGATTTCAGAAAAACATGGACTTACATGACATCATGCTGAGTGAAGGCAACAGAATCAGGAGACTACTAACATTTGTGATGATCAGCTTTGATACACTTAGTTCTCGTGAGCAATGCAATGATCTAAGACAATTCCAAAAGACTTATGACAGAAAATGCTATCCACATCCAGAGAAAGAACTATGGAGTCTGGATGCAGATCAAAATATACCATTTTCTCTTTTTTGGTTTGTTTGGTTTTTTCTTGTGGCTTTTCCCTTTTCTTCTGATTCTTCTTTCACAACATGACTAATGTGGAAATGTGTTTAATGTAATTGTACATGTGTACCCTATTCAAATTGTTTGCCTTCTTGAAGAGGCAGGGGAGGGGGAAAGGGAGGAAAAAAATTTGTAACTCAAAATCTTATAAAAGTGAATGTTGAAAACTATCTTTATATGTAATTGGAAAAAATATAATACTATTAAGTGGGGAAAATTTGCAGAAAGATTCATTAGGGAAATTGATTTATAGCTTTCTTTCTGTTTTTGCTCTTCCTGATTTAGTTATCAGCACCATATTTCTGTCACAAAAAGGAATTTGGCATGACTCCTTCTTTGCCTATTTTTTCCAAATAGTTTATATGGCATTGGAATTAATGTTCTTTAAGCGTTTAGGAAATTTCATTTCTGAATCCATCTGTTTCTAGGGATATTTTTTTTTTCTTAAGCACCTCATTTTCTGGTTTCTTCAATTTCTTTTTCTAAGATTGGGTTATTTAAATATTCTATTTCCTCTTCTGTTAATATGGGCAGTTTGTATTTTTGTAAATAACCATCTATTTCACTTAGATTGTCAGCTTCATTGGCATATGTTTTAGCAAAATAGTGCCTAATAATTGCTTTAATTTCAACTTTATTGGTGGTGCATTCATCTTTTCATTTTTGATACTGGTAATTTGGTTTTCTGTTTCTAAAAATCAAATTAACCAATAATTTACATACTTTATAAAGTTTTTTTCTCATAAATCTAGCTTCTATAGCATTATTTATTATCAAATTGTCAATTTTATTGATTTCTCTTTTGATTTTTATGGTTTCAAATTTCTTGTTTAATTGGAATTTTTATTTTGTTCTTTTTCTAATTTTTAAAATTTTATGCCCAATTCATGGATTTGTTCTTTCTCTGTTTTATTGATGTAAGCATTCTGATGTATAAATTTTCCCCTGAGTACTGTTTTGACTGCATCCCTTAAATTTTAGGATATTGTCTCATTGCCATTCCCTTTAATGAAACTTTCCATGATTTCCATGATTTCTTCTTGAAAGAGATCCTAAAACAAAAACTCCCAGGAATATTATTTCCAAATTCCAGAGCTCCCAAGTCAAGGAGAAAATATTGCAAGCATCCAGAAAGAAGCCATTCAAATATCATGGAACCATAGTCAGGATAACACAAGATTTAGCAACTTTCACATTAAAGAAGTAGAGGTCTTGGAATTCAATATTCCAGAAGGCAAAGGTCGTAGGATTACAATCAAGAATAACTCACACAGTAAATCTGAGTATAATCCTTGTAGGGTAAAAAGGGATAGCTAATGAAATTGGGGATTTTAAAGCGTTCCTGATGAAAAGAGTTTCCATGATTTGTCCTTTTACTCACTCATTCTTTAGTATTAGATTATCTAATTTCCAATTAATTTTTATTCCACATTTCTATAGCCCTTTACTGAATGTGTTTTTTGTTGCGTTATGATCTGAGAAGGAAGTATTTAATGTTTCTGCTTCACTGCATTTGTGAGGTTTTTATTCTCTAGTAACATGGCCAGTTTTGTTGTTGTTGGGTTGTTTTGTTTTGTTTTGTTTGGTGAAGGTGCCATGTACAACTGAGAAAAAGTTATAGTCCTTTTTATTCCTATTCAATTTTTTCCAGAGGTCTCTCACATGACGTTCCTAAGATTCTATTCGTCTTCTTAACCTCTTTCTTATTTATTTTATATTTAGATTTATTTAGTTCTGAAAAGGGAATGTTGTGGTGCCCCTCTAGTATAGTTTTAATACTTAACACATTTAACTTTTCTTTTAAGAATCTGGATTTTTTGCCATTTGGTGCATGCATATTTAGTATTGATTATTTTTAAAAAATTTTTTTATTGTCTATGGTACCTTTTAGTAAGATGTAGTTTTCCCAGTTATCTCTTTTAATTAGGTCTATTCTTATCTTTGCTTTGTTGAGGATGATGATTGCTACCCCTGCTTTATTTTTTTACAACAACTGAAGCATAATATATTCTGCTCCAGCCCCTTATTTTAACTCTATGTTTCTTATAAACAACATGTTGCTGGGTTCTGGTTTTTAATTAATTCTGCTATCCACTTTCATTTTATGGGTCAATTCATCCCATTCCCATTCTCAGTTATATTACTGTGTATTTCCCCCTCCATCCTAATTGCTCTCTCTCTCTCTCTCTCTCTCTCTCTCTCTCTCTCTCTCTCTCTCTCTTTCTCTCTCTCTCTCTCTCTCTCTCTTTCTCTCTCTCTCTCTCTCTTGCCATTTCAGGCTGGCTGGTTTCGCCTTCCAGCCCTGAGATGGTGCCTCCTGGCCGAGCTGCCTTTAGCGGAAAGTATATTTGTGTGCGTTTTAGAGTTCTAGAATTTGTTTAGAGTCATATTTTATGGGTATTTTGAGATGGCTATGTGGGAGCTGCAATACTTTGCTGCTCCTACACTGCCATCTTGGCTCCGCCCCCCCCTTAAATTCTTTTCTTAAGTGAATTTTTGTGCCTCTTTTACCACTTAGTGAATTCCATTTTTAAGGTGTTATTTGACTCAGTATTTTTTTTTTGCTTCTTTTACCGAGAATTTAATAGTCTTTTAATTATTACCTTTCATTGCTGTCATTTCTTTCCCCATTTTTCTTCTACTTCTCTTATTTGATTTTTTAAATTCTTTTTGAAATTTTTTAGGAATTCTTATTAGGGTATGTCCAATTCACATTTATCTTTGACACTTTGCCATTTTTGTCATCATTGTCTTCTGAATTTGTGTCTTGATCTTCCCTGTCACCAAAGCAGCTTTTCGTGGTTATGTTCTTTTGGGTTGTTACTGTTTGCTCAATTTTCCAGCCTATTTCTTGATATTTAACTTTATGTTAAAGTGTGGCTTTGTCCCCAAGGTGAAGAGGGTACTGTTCCAAGCTTTAGGTCTTTTATGCTGCTCTTTTCAGAGCTAATTACTGGGGTCTGTACTGTTTTGGCACTTCTAAGGTGGTATGATCTAAAGAAAGATGTGGTCATTTTTCTCCTGGCCTGTACTCTGGTCTTTACTAAGGAAGGGTCCTTTTTCCTCTTCATCTGCAAATGCTATTGTTCCTTTTGGCCCTGGACTATAACCACGTCCCCTACTCTCCTGCAGCCACAAGTGAAAGTATTCCTTGCTGCCTTGGAACTAAGACTAGGGCCCCCTCCCTCTTTTGAAAACAGTCAAAAACACCCTTCTTTGCCCTAACTGCCCCCTGTAGGTACTAGTGCCACTTTTGCTCGGTGATTGTGACTCAAGTCTCTGTTCTCCTGCAGTTGCAAAAGCTAGTTGTTCTCTATACCCCATCACTGCAACCTAGAACTGTGTTTGAGCAATACAACCAGGCCATGCACCCAGTGCCACCAAAGGATTCTCTCTAATATCTTCCTAACCAGCTATCTAATTCCCTTACCATCTGTGGGCTGAAACCTCCTGAAGCTGCTGCTAGCGCTGTTGTAGCTACCTTTAAGGACTGCTGCTGGTACTACAGAAATTAGTGTTGCCATCAACCACCACCATGATGTAATAGACCTGCTGACCTCATAAGTTGTCTTGGGCTGGGAAAATTCCTCACCTCAATTTTTTTTGTTGGCTTTGCCACTCTGCAATCCAATTTGAGGCATAATTTTAAGGTTGTCTGGAGTGGAATGTTGAAAGAGTCCAGCTGAATTGCTGCCTATGCTCTACCATCTTGGCTCCCTAACCCAATGATTCTTAAATAAGCTCTCATTGATCTATTTTCCAAATCAGTTGTTTTTGCTATGAGATACCTCGCATTTTCACTTCTTCTTATTCATCCTCCTCCTCTTCTTCCTCTTCTTGTCCTTCTTTGTCTTCTTCACCTTTTGGCTTTCCTATAATATTTCTTGATGGTTCAAGGAATTATTACCTTCATTTCAGTCAATTTTAATTTTTAGGGAGTTATATTCTTAAATAAGTTGTCACATCTCATTCAAAGCTGTTAATTCTCTTTTCATATATTACTCCCACAAGTCTCATTTCTTATATTTTTCTACTACTCTCATTTTTAAAATTATTTTAGCACTTTTCATAAAACTCTTGCTTTATCTCTTACCAGGAATCATAGTTAAACTGGTTCCCAGATTGCATTTTTCATTGAGGCATTGCTTATAGATGTTTTTGAGTCAATAGTCAAGAAATAATTTATTAAGCATCTATTATGTGTCAGGCAGTATGTGAAGCTCTGAGTTACTGGAAGGTTGTGCACATGCCAATATCCCCAGTATCCACAGACGGCTCTGGCTGTCTCCCTAAGCTTATTTGAGCTGGAAAAAATTACTCTCTGTGATTTTTTCTTAGATTGCTCAATCAGAATTTGGTCTGGTATATTTTTAAATATCTGTGGAAGAAGTATGGGGAGGGAGCTAGGCTATAATTCTTCTTGCTTCTCCACCATCTTGATTTTACCTCCTATATAACTTGTTTGCATATAATTATTTACATGCTGTCTCCATTTTTAAGCAACTATAATTATTATGAACTTAGACAAGGACTAAGATCCATTCCAACTGTGATTCTGCAGTCAGCCCATGAGTTATTAAAAACCAATTTTTATCATAATACTTTCCTGTTTTAAAATACTACAAAAGAAAAATCAAAACCCATTTTCTTGCCATTCAAGGCATTCAAATTCTGACTTTACCTTTTTTAAAATCTCAACTACTCAACTCTTCACATCCTCTGCTCACATTAAACTGCTTACTCACCATCTCTTGAACACATACTTTACGTCTCTGTCCACACATTTTTGCTCTTGTCAACCTATCCACCTAGAACTTCCTCTTTAATTCTTTCCAGTTATGTAAATCCTGCCCATTTTTCAATATCCAGCTTAATTTATATACCTCTACAGTCTTCCTTCATCACCCAAGTTTGAAGTGATATCTTCCTTTGAATATTTATAATAATAATTCTACCTATATGACAATTAATCCAGCACTTCATCTGGTATTGCCCAGTGACACTGTAGAATATTGTGAATCATAGAATTTTTATTGCTCAAAGGAAATGTAAGCCATTTAATCCAACCTTTTCATTTTATGGATGAATTAAGAAGCTGATGTACATTTTGAGACTGGCCATGCTAATTAGTAGAAGAATTATCGTTTTCAACATTATCAAACTTGATTAAATGTTATTTAACTTTGTCATTTTGCCTTTTTACTCAGAATAGATTGTAAGTCCATTGAAGTCAGGGACTGAATTTTACATTTTCCCCTCTTTTTAAATTCTCTACAATAATTAGAACATTGCTTAGATATGGTAGGTGCTTAACAAATAGTCTCTGATTTAATTTTATGCTGATGATACTTGTTAGTTCCAAAGTTGCCCAAAGAAGGTATGTTTAAACCTAAATCACATTTAGACTAAAATAGCCTAGGTCTAAGTATCACCCCTTGTCTCTCCAGGATGATTCAAATTATAAAGAGGCAGAGTGGTGTTGTAGATAGAGTTCTGGACCAGTAGTCAGAAAAAGTTCTCCTTCCTCATTCATTTCCAAGCTAAGAAAATCACCTAATCTCTTTGAACGTGGTTTCTGATTTTTTAAAATAGCTATAATAATACCACCAACATGACAAGTTTATCATGAGGATCAAATGAGATAGTATATGAAAAATACTTCTGAAACCTTGGAGGGCAATATGACTGTAAGCTATTATTATTGTAAAAAAAAACAAAACACCAAAAACCTATTCTAAGTGATGTGTACATCTCTACCCAGACCCATATTTCCCCAAGAACATTCTAAAAGTAAACTCACCACACCATCAACTTCTGGGTATTAATAAGGTCTAAGCTTTTCTACCACCCCTTTACTATTTTCCTTTCCTTCATATACCTTGCATGTGGGTCCCTAAATGCCTTCATATTTGTGTCTCCTCCAGCACAAATCTCTACACACACTTGGTCTAATCTTACTGCTTTTCCTATCTTTGTACTCTTTACTGCCATTTCTATTGCTCCCATAAATATAACCAGGATTGACATGTTAAGATCCCTGTGTGGAAGTTACATGATACTTACAGTCCTTGAATGAGCAAAACAACTAGTTGCAATAATTTTTGGAATTATTTTCCATTTCTTTTCTGTTTGTTATTCTTCCATTTCCGCCATAAATGTTCTTGGAATTACTTTGTTTAGTTGATTATTATTCTTTTTATAATTTTTTTCTAGAATTTATTTATTTTTAGTTTTCAACATTCATTTCCACAAGATTTTGAGTTCCAAATTTTCTCCCCATCTCTCCCCTATGCTCCACTCCAAGATGGCAAGCATACTGATTACCCTTTCCCCCAGTCTGCCCTCTCTTATATCCCTGCTAGTCCCCCTTACTTTCTTCCCCCTTATTTTCTTGTAGGGTAAGATGGATTTCTATACCCTAATGCCTGTATATTTGATTTCCCAGTTGCATGTAAAAACAATTATTTAACATTTGTTTTTAAAACTCTGAGTTCCAGATTCTCTCCTTTCTTCCCTCTTCACGCACCCCAACTGAGAAGACAAGCAAATCAAAATAGGTTACACATGTGTAGTTATGCAAAACACTTCCACAGTAGTATTTCCCTCCACCTATCCCTTTTGACCCTTTTCAAAAGTATTTGCTTCTAGGAAGGCAAAAGGGAAAGAGTCAACCTTACTCTCACTGAACTTGGCTTAGGGAAGAAATGACATAAATTCCAAACTGGGCATCTTGCCACATGGGAGAATAGGGGGAATGGGGATGAGAGGTAGGATGATGGAGGGGAGGGCAGGGTGGGGGGGAGGGTTGATGGAAGTGCACACTTCTGTAGAGGGACAGGGACAGGGATAGGGTAGAAAGTGGAACGGGGTGGGGCGGATAGGAAGGAGGGACATGTAATCAGTCTCTCACAATGGGCCTACTGTGGAGAGGTTCTGCATAATTATACATGTACAGCCTGTATTTGATGGCTTGTTCTTCCAGTGGGGGTGGCTGACAAGGGAGGAAGAGAAAGAATCTAGAATTTAAAGCTCTATAATCAAATGTTAAATATATATATGTATATATACATATATATATAATTATTATTACTATTATTATTAACTACATCCAACTGGAACTTAAGATTCACAGGCACTGTGGAAGGCAGATCCATCCTGCCCTATCAGAAAGTTAGAGGAGTGATAGGGGAGGACATAGGAGAGATTAGATTGGGGGAG
>CM053581.1:440824355-440843803 GCA_028627135.1 Pseudochirops cupreus
CTCCATCTCCCCACCTCTCATCCCCCATCCCCCTACTCTTCTGTGTGGTAAGATGCCTAAACTGGACTTTTCTCAGCAATGGAAGGTTATAAGACAACTCTAAAAGACTCAGGATGGAAGAAGATGTCTACATTCAGAGAAAGAACTAGAAAGAATAGAGTTGAAATGCAGACTGAAGCAAACTACATGCTCTCTTTCTTTTCCATGTTTGGTTATGTTTCCTCTTTCCCATTGTTCATTCCATCAGTTACAACCATTCTTTACAACTAGACTAATGACTAATGTGAAAGTATTTTCAGAGCCTATACTTGATTGCATGCCACCATGGGGTGAGGGGGAGCATGGAGGGGAGAAAATTTGAAACTCAAGGTATTGTGGAACTGAATCTTGTAGACTAAAAGTAAACAAACAAATCAATAAAAAAAATTTTAATCCTCTTTCAGGGCTTCTGAACCAACAGCAAGGTCCCAGGGCTTCTGCAACAACAGCAACATCCTCCATCAGCAGACAAATCTGACAAAGTAATATCACAACAGACAGAACAAATACTTATGGGCCGGGTTTTTAGTTTTCTTGCTCGTGAACTCTTCATTAGTTGATTCCCATTGACATCAGTCAGCCATACTTCAAGTAGCTTTAAAAAAAAATAAAAGCTTTTTACTAGGATGGTTAGTAAAATAGTACAAAATAGGCCCCTCCTTTTCCCCCCCCAAAATATTCTGAGGCATAGTCTCCCATTTATGCACACAGATTCCAAGAGAGCACTGGACTTAAATTTGGGGTATGATGGTGATGACATGCATATGTAATGACCATAGGAGACCAAAAAGGTTAACTTATAACTTTTAATTACTGAAAGTCATTTCTAAAACTAATAGCGAGTATTTTTCTCTAGTGACAAGAATCATATTTCTTGAAACTGATTCCTTCATTAGGTGACTAACTTTTGTCTCTGGCTGTATCCATGTTTCTCCTTGGTGAATGCTTTGTCTACTATTGATCCAGTTTTACTTACAACGTGAGCAGTTGAGGAGAGAAAGACTCCTCCTTCCTACATCCACACCAAAGATAATTTTTTCTCATTGGCCCATCTGGCATCTTCCACAATCAAATCCTCCACCACTACCATGGTCAATCACTTGACTACTGACTTCTGAAGTTCCTCCACTATTTAAAGCACTTTATGGCACGGTTAATTTGTTTGGTTAACCAATCACACTATTCCTTTCTTGACCAAATTAAAGAGGAGTTCATACTTGATAAAGAGATCACAAGGTGAAGACAATCATGTTTATATATTTTCGAAACCTATGTGTGTTGATTGATTAAGGTAGAAGTGTTGAACTCTTTCACTAAATAAGGAATTAAAGTGCTGCTTTTCTATAGCAAGTCACTGAATACAAGTCAGCTTGCTCTAAGGACAATTTTTTCAGCTTTCCACCACTGGTCAAGTTAAGAAGGCCATGAATATTTTTGGGAGGGCAGAGCCCTAAGACAGGACAAAGATTTTCATTTCAAGATCACATAATGTTGGTCAGTGTGGCATACTGAGGCAAACAGCTAAACCATATTTTTAAAGTAAATATGTGGCAATGTAGAAATATTCCTCACACTAATCCATGTCAATGATCTGGTTGAGTATTTTTTTTCCCTAACATCAGCTAGGGACAGTTCATTTAGTTGTTTGTAATCTTTGCTGGAAGATAAGCACTGGTATGGCATATGAGTCCCAAGGCTGAAAGACCTATAAGAAATGGGCTCAAAAGTCATGGTAGGCTCTTATCTATTGCTTTAATGAAACAGAATGTTATCACAGATACCCCTAAGGCTTCATAAACTTTTGCTTCATCTCAATCACTTGAATTTATCAAGAGTTTTTTTTGTTGGTTTTTTTTTTGCTTTTTGGAGGGCTGTTAGGGTTAAGTGACTTGCCCAAGGTCACATGGCTAGTTTTTGTGTTAAGTGTCTGAGGCCGGATTTGAAATCAGGTCCTCCTGACTCCAGGGCTGGTGCTCTATTCACTGTGCCACTTAGCCGCCCCCAAGAGTTTTCTTTTTGCTAAAAATACAGGTTGAAAGGAGCAATGGTAAATAAACAAGAATTCAAGCTTGGAGAAATCCCCTGGAAATTGTTTCCTTTTTCCTTTCCATAGGTATAAACAGCTTGGACAGCATTTTGTTTGCAATTTAGAAAAGTAGATTCTTTGTGAAATTTTCATCTGGGGACCAAAGATTGCTAAGTTTATCACTGGGTTCACTATATATGTAACCCCAAAGCTAGGACTACTGTAAGTGCAATAAAATGCATTAAAAATGAAATAATGATTTTATTAAATTAAATTAAATTTAAAAGTTTCATGATGATATATAGAACCATATAACAACAAATTTTCTGTTTTTGGTACTGTTTAATTTTGAATATAATATCAGTACAGGTTATATATGTATATATGTATTATATATAGTATATCTACACTACTTGTGTATATATGGTATGCATTAATTATTCTAATTTTTTAACAATACACACATGTGTATAAATATGAATACATCTTAGGTATAGCTCTGGTATTAAAAATCATTTGAAGGGTCTAGTGATGCTTAAAATCCTGGAATTTTGTTTATTATCTTGTTCCTTGTAACCAGAAATGATACTAAATCATCACAGGAACATGTACTTTGATTTTCCAGCTGTGATTAATGGACCCTCACCTGCCCTAGAACACTCCTGTTTGTGAGGCAGTTGGTCCAAGTCTACAAAGCTACATGTCAAACAGGAAGTGATATCAAACTTTTTGGAAAATGTGCTATTAGATTCCTCTTTTTGAGGCAATTTTCTACACACGTATCTAATCAACAGGATAATGGTTTCAGTTTCTATTGTTTATATATACACCAAAGGAATAGGTCTTGATGTAGTGAAAAATTCAATTCTTTCCATTCATTAGTTGGTGAAAATCTAACTGACCTTTGTTAGAATCATTTTTAAAAGTTTAAATGTGTGGGGCGGCTAGGTGGCACAGTGAATAGAGCACCAGCCCTGGAGTCAGGAAGACCTGAGTTCAATTTCGTCCTCAGACACTTAACACAAAACTAGCTGTGTGACCTTGGGCAAGTCACTTAACCCCAATCGCCCTACCTTCCTCCCTCCAAAAAGAAAAAAAAGTTTTAATGTGTTTGGCCATTTTATTATTTCCATACTTGTCACACATAGATAAATCAATATAATTTAATAACAATTTGCAATTTCTTTTTTTTATTAATTGATTTGTTTATTTACTTTTAGATTACAAGATTCAGTTCCACAATCCTTTGAGTCTCAAATTTTCTCCCCTCTCTCTCCCCCTGCCCATGCCAGCATGCAATCAAGTATAGGATCTGCAAATACTTTCACATTGGACATTAGTCTGGTTGGATAGAAGGGTTGTAACCAATGGAGTGAACAATGGGAAAAGAGAAACAATTTCTTAAAAATAATTACATTTCATCAAAATAATCATGACATCTAGGTATAATTTACTTTAAATCTCTTTAAAATATACATGATATGTCATAAGGATATCAATGCTTCATCAAGTAAGGTATATCATTATAATTATTTTAAGGAATATTTGCTCTTTATATTCTGAAATTAAGCATGCTATAAAGCCATTATTGCTTCATACTTCCCAAGAAGTAACCACCACTTTAAACATAAGCACGGTATCTGATGCAATAAGCACTGGAAAATAAAAAAATCAGAGTTTTCTCTTTATTTGAACTATTTATTAAAATGGAATAGCAGTCAACCTACATAATGATCTATTAAGCATTAAATAGCAGCAACATTATCCCTTTTAAAGAAAAAATATTAATGTTATTTTGTCTCCAATTTACACAATGTGAAAATATCACAAATTTGATATATACTTGTATCAGCAATGTAGTATTCACAATGCCTACAGGAACTATAAGTATGCTGATATGGTTATTAATCACAAAATGTAGCAGGCTCTCTACATGAGAAATATAGCTAGAGCATTTATTTAAATACCAGAAAACTGAATCCCAAAACCAGAAAGTTAAAGCCAACACAGTAGTTATGAAGTTGGTACATGTAGTTAAAGTAGTAAACACCCACATTCTCAAGCCTTCAAAATAGGAGAGGATACCTCAGGCAAAGATCCTCCTCTCCTCACTCACGGCAACTGCTCAGTCCAAGCAGCTTGCTCCCAGCAGCTCCGGCCCCCCACAGTTCCCGTCCCTGGCAGTCCTCAGCAGGAGTCCTTAGCAGAGATTCTGGCAGGTTCAAAGAAAAAGGAATTCGTGCCACAACCACAACTGCTGCTGCTGCCACTGCCACTGCTGCTACTTCCAGTCACCACCGCACAGATGCTAGCTTGGCTCCGGTGTTCTCTTGCTCGACCCCTTCCTGCTACATCAGCAAGTTCAAGGGGCATGGAAGATCTTCAAATCCCAGTATCATTACAATACTACAAATTATAACGTATACATTTGAAAGTAATTGAATAATAATGCAAAGAAGAGAGATGTTGCATGTAATCATATACTTTACCATACATCTTGAAATAAAGCTCTTACCTCCAGTTGAACTCTACTCTGCACTGATGAAACATGGCTAAATAATTCAGATAGATTCTTTTGAACAAATTGACTTGTTAGTATATAGTATTGTTTCTTGATACTACTCCCACGTGTAATGTAAATGTGCAACCTATACACATAGGTAAGAGGGCTTTCATCTGTAAGAGATGCTTAGCCTAAGTTACACCTATAATATGCACACCCATGTAAAAAGAGTATTCGTGTTAAGGGGAACTCTGGCAGCTAACAAGTGTAATTATATCTAAATTAGAAAATGAGGAAGAGGAGAAGGAGGAGGAGAAGAAAGGAGGAGAGAGAGGAGAAGAAAGAGGAGAGGAGAGGAGAGGGGAAGAGAAGGGAGGGGAGGGGAGGAGAGAGGAGAGGGAAGGAAAGGAGAAAAGGAGGGAAAAGGAAAGGATTTCACCTTTGCAACATCTCTTGAATAAGTCCCCTTGTCTTCATCTTACACTATCCTCTGCTCTGTGCAGGCACTCATCACCTCATGCCTAGACTATTTTAATAGCTGACTGGTGGATCTCTCCCTTCTCCAATCAATCCTCCATTCAGTCACCAAAATGATTTCTGATCATGTCACACACACTCAATAAATTCCAGTGGTTCTCTATTATCTCCAGGATCAAGTACAAAATCCTCTGTTTGGCATTCAAAGTCCCTTATAAACTTGACTTTCCTGCCTTTCTGGTCTTCTTATCCCCTGCCTCCTTACCACACACACTTCTGTCCAGTGACACTGCCCCCTGGCTGTTACCTGAATGAGACACTCCATCTGTTTACTCGGGGCATTTTCTCTAGCTTTCCCTATCCCTAGATGTTCTCCCTCTTCCTTCCTGCCTGCTGATTTCCCTGGCTTCCTTTAAGTCCCAAATAAAATCTCATCTTTTACAGGACATCTTTCCCCAACTCTTCTTACTACTAGTGCCTTCTCTCTTGCCATTCATTCTAGACCTTCTAAACTGATAGTTCATTGTCACATGAAAACAGAAGGGATTCTTTGTTTTCAAAACTTGTACCAGAAGAGTACATGCTGCACATTACCATGTTGGAGAGGCCTATAATACAATCTCATGAACAGTCCATGTCTTTTTCTGAAGAGAAACTGGGCTTAGTACATGAACACTTTGCAACCTTTGCCATAGCAAATAATGAAACAAGTAATTAAACAAAATGGTCATAGGTCCAGTGTGGCCCCTTCTACTTTTTCAGTTATGGTATCAGACTAGGGAAATGAAGGTGCTGATAATTACAGATTTTAGACCATCTATAAATATTTACTTGTATTTGTATTCTAAATGTAAGATCCATGTCAGTTGGTCAGAAATTGGGCTTGCTATTAAAGGAGCTGAATCATCTCCTTTTTGACGTTCTCACTATAACTGAAGTCAGAAGACAAAAGGAAGTTGCAGCTAAATAGGAGAATGACTCACATGTTCTCCTTGGGAAGATAAATAAAGTTCTTGGCATAGTTGGGTTTTCTCAGACATCCAAAGACAACAAGAAAAATAATTTCATGTGGCATTTGACCTTGTAGTGCTTATGATAAGAATTTTTTTAAAAAGACCATCATGAACATAATTGAGGCTTATGCATTTGTTGCAAAGGATGAGAAGATAGAGACATTTTTGTAAGGAATGCAATGAAATCTGACGAATTCAGGTTGATGTATACCTTTTGAAAATTAATGATTTCAAATAAAAGATGGAAAAAGGGGAGCAGGAGATATATTGGAGAATATGGAATAACAATAACAACCATAGAGGCCCCAAACACATAGACTATACAAAAATATTGTGTCTACATATCATAAAAATTAGAGCAACACTTCTCTACTAATATAATCCCAGCATTTCATTTTAGACAGATATTTTTGATCAATTAAAGTAGGACCTTTTCATGCCTTTTTAAAAAAGTTTAAAATATAAATGAATGTTGCTTTTTGAAGGTTTTGTTCTGTATCTATTTATAAAATCAAATACTTTTTGCTGTCCATGTGATTAATCATGCTAATTTTTTTCTCAATGCTGAATCATCCTTGCATCATCATATAAATTCAAATTTGTCATAGTTAATATTAAATACATATTTATCTGTTAAATGTATACACACACATATCATAGTTTCTTTGCTTACATTTTATTTAAAGTCTTTGCGTCCACATTGATTAATGAAATTGGTCTGTATTTCTTCTTCTCTGCTCTATCCCTCTTTTGTTTGGGTTTCTAGATCATATCTGTCTTACAACAGGAATAACTGAGATAAGCCTTGAAAGAGGCTGGAGAGTCTATAAAGCAGAGGTAAGAAGAAAGTACATTCTAAGAATAGGAAATAAAAGCCTATACAAAGCACGAAGACAGGAGAAGGAATGTCATTTATGGAGAACAGGAAGCAGACAAGGTTGAATGGAATACAGAAGGTATAAAATAATAATAATAATAGCTAACATCTATATGTCACTTATTATGTGCTAGGCATTGTGCTAAGCAATTCACAATTAATAGTTGTTTTAGTCCTCACAACAACCCTGAGAGGTAGGTGCTATTATTATTCCCATTTTACAGATCAGGTAATTGAGGCAAACAGAAGTTAAGTGACCTACCCGGGATCACACAACTAGTAGGTGTCTGCCCCCAGATTTGAACTCAGGTCTTCCTCACTCCAAGCCCAGCGTTTTATCCATTGCACTACCGACCTGCCATGTATGAAGGAAAGAAACATTAAACAAGTTTGGATTAATGAGTCAGAGTCATATTGTAAGTGGATTTACATGCCAAATGGAGAACCTTTTACTTTATCCTAAAGGTAAGAGGGAAATACTGGAGCTTCCTAAGCATGGCTAGGTCTAGCTTTAGGAATATCAATTTGGCAACTGTGTAAAGAGTAGTAGATCAAAGAGGACAGAGTCTAGAAGCAGGGAGACAAATAAGGAGGATGTATTCAGGTAATACAAAACGATAGGAAGTAATCATGTGAGTAGAAAGAAGGAGATTGATTTCATAGGTAGAGGTAAAAAGTTAGGGCCACCGATTGAATGTGTAAAGTGAAGGAGAAGGAAAAATTAAGTGTGACTCTGAAATAACAAATCTTGGCGACTAAAAAAAAAGATGGTTTTCTCAACCGAAATAGAGAGTTGTAAAGAAGGGTTATTTTCCTGGGGAAAGGAATAAGTTTATTTTTGATACATGTTGATTCTGATATGCCCATAGAATATCCACTTAGAGAAAGAATGGGAGAAAGAAAAAAATAGGGCTGAATGCATAAATTTAGAACTTGTCTATATAGAAGAATGAGACATAGGAGATCTGAGAAGTTGAGAGGAGAGAGGAGAGAGCAGTGTCACAAAAAAAAACAGGGAGAATAAGTAGTGAATAACAAGTACCTGAGAAAGGTGAAGGACTGAGAAAAGGTCACTTGATTTGGCAATGAAGAGATCATTGGTAACTTTGGAAAGATCATTTTTAAGTAAGTGATGAGATTAGATGCTAGACTGAGGGGTTGAGGTAAGAAAATGGAGACAATTACTGTTGGCAACTATTTCCAGACATCTGACTAAGGAAGGGAGTAGAGTTATGGGATGGTGATATTCAGGGATGGCAGGATCAAGTGAAGACTTGTTAAGGATGGGAAAGAACTCGGTATGTTTGTAAGCAATTAGGTAAGTGCCTGTAGATGAAGGGAGATTGAAAATTTAGCACAGCACAGAGAGATTATCAAAGAGGTAAACTCCTGGAAGACATAGACTACAGATATAAAAGAAAAAAGGCAAAAAATAATCCTTACTTTCAAGGATTCTACAGGGGAGATAATGCAAATAACACTGTACAAACAAAATAATGGACAAGATACATTGGAGATAATCTTAGAGAGAAGCTTGAGGGTGGTTGGGACAGATTTCTTGGAGAAGGTGAGAATTTATCTGGGAGCTAAAGAAAGACAGCAAAATCAGAAGATAGAGGATGGAGAAAATTTCACCACTTTGGGGGTACTGATAGCTTTTTGGGGAGAAGAAAAAAACTTCTACACATGAGAATGATGCGGGTTGCAGGACCAGCAAAAATAGTGGTTAGGAATAATCAATACAACCCAGATATTCTGAGAACTATTCTAACAATGATTTAATAAGACTGCCAAAGTCAGTAGTGATTTCTCAATCACTACATCAGTAGTGATTTTTCATGCCTTCAAGTTTCTTGTTCTGAAATTCTGAAATTTGAATCTTCTAGCTAGCTGGCAGGGGTTGGGAACAGCAACTGCCTACTGAAGCATCATCCAGAGACAAGTGTATAGTTGTGTTTCCTACACCCAAAGTGGCTTCTTGATCCTGGAAAGTCCAGAAGGACAGCGACAAAAATGTATCCTACATCAGACCACCGGGCCCTATTGACTCAGTGACCCTTGAAAAACACAGCATTTGAGACTCAGAGAAAGCTGTAGTAGCACTGATGAGAATGCAGATCAGGCCCAAATAAGACTCTGACATTCCCTCTAGAATGAATCATATCCTGGTCCTTACACAATCTTGGAAATAAGCTGGAAGAATGAATAAAAAGATTGCAATGATAAAGAGTTATTTTAGTGTTATTATGGACCTCCCATCCATAAGACAAAACTTCAGAGGAAGACAGTAACTTTTTAAAAATCTGAAACAAATCCTTAAAGAAAAACAGTTTGACCACAAGATTAATTAGAATTCCTATAAAAAATAAAGCAAGTTTTAAAAAGAGTTAAAAAGCAAATGAAATGAATAGAGGAAAGAATTGGAAAAATAAGAGCTAAGGAGACTTGGAAGGAGAATTAACAGCTAAACATAAGAAAAAACATTTTTAAACCTTAATTAAATATTAAACCCTTTGAAAATCAGAATGAACCAAGCAGAAATCAATGAATCCACAAGACAACAAGACATATTAGAACAGTCAAAAAACTGAAAAAAAAATGGAAAATGTGAGGCATCTCTCATCAAAAAAAAAAAATTTAAAATAATTGTACTATCATCCAAAAGCTTTGATTTAAAAAAAAAAAGAATCCAGACATCAAATTTCAAGAAATCATGGGGTGGGGGCAATGCCCAGACCTATTAAAAGAAGGATACACCTATCGCTTTCTGAAAGAAAACTTAATATTTAACTACCACCTACCCCCTTCAATGAAACCCCTCCTGTGACAAAGAAAAACAATTAAAGCTGATTTATGTCTAACCCCCTCTTAAAAATTCTACTGTCTTCATGACTGCCTCTGTGGTGAAAGGAAATAAATATATTTCATATTCTGTCTTCTATGATCAAGATTGAATATTGCATTTCATTATAGTTCAGTGAACTTTTAGTGAAGTTTTTTTTTAACATTATTGTAGAGAAGTCTCTATTTTCTCATGGCCTGCTTGCTTTACCATTCATTATTTCATACAAATCTCACTCTTTTCTGAGTTCCTCATATTTATCATTTCTTACACTGGAATAATCTTTCTTTATATTCACAGACCTCAATTTGTTCAGCCATTGACAAGTTTACAGACATATAAAATTTTCCAGTTTATTGATGCCATAAAAGTGCTATTATGAATATTGTATATATGGGAGTTTACTTTATATCTACACAAAGTTATCTCAGAAATAATAATTGAACAAAAAATGAACTCTTAAAGGAAAAAGAAACAAACAAGTCAACCTTGGGTTCAGAGAACAAATAACTCCTATACTTCATAAAATGCCCTCTGAAAGAAAACAGGCACCTTAATAAATTCCTTCCATGAGACAAATATAGCCTTGATATTCAAACCAGGAAAATATAAAGCAGAAAGAAAATTATAAACCAATATCACTGGTAGATATTAACATAAAATCCTAAATAAAATATTATCAGTTTACAGTAGCATATTCCAAAAATTATTCTCCCTGGTTACTTTGGAGTCATGCCAATTATTCAAAAAAAAAAATTGAAAATAGAAAAATGGGTAGTTCCAGTAGCTGAAAGGGCAGAGTAAGAAATAAGTCACTATCACTCTCCCTTTTTGATCACTTTTTTAAAAATCCCAGAAAATCCTGGAACAATGGAGCCAGCAAAAAGACAGGGTAGAACAGTCTCTTAGCCCAGGGCATTTGGAGAATCAATAAGAGAGGTCCATTTCACTAAGATAAAAAGGGAACACATTCTGGGACAAGAAGCATCCCAATAAACTGGTGGCAAGCCTCACCTCAGCAAGCCAGCAAGAGATCCTGGGCCCCAGGGTGGTGGAGGAGACTGGCGACAACACCAGAACCCCCCATGTATGTTGGCATAGCCAGGGAACCAACAGACTCCAGGTTGGAGAAGCCCGACTTGTGCCAGCAAAGCACTGCACTGGCAGGCATACCCCAGCAAAGAAATTCTACGTGATTCAATGCAGCTCCATACGGGTAAGCATCCTCCAGAGGTGGGACCTCCACATGCTTTAGCACTGCCCAGAAAGGGCAGGCATCCTCCACCAGCATACCTCCCTCTGCTTCAGCATGGCCCCAGGTCAGCAGGTGTACTCCAGTAGCTGAATCTCCCTCATGTTTCAGCAAAACCCCAAGGAAATGCAGAAGAACCCCACCTAGTCTCAGCACATGTCAGAAACTACCACTATGACCCCAACTCCACACCAGGTAAGCTACCAGACCCCTAGATCCCCCACCTGCCAGCACCTGAGGCCCTAGCACACACAGTCAGTGACCAGACTCCCAGTCCCCACTACAATTGTCCCCTGTGGTCCAACAGAAGAGTTGAACTTTAAAAGCCAGAAAATAGGCAAACATTGTGAGCAAGAAGTATAAAAGAATGCTGAGCATAAAGAATTATTATAGTGACAGGAAAAATCAAAACTCAAACTCAGAAGAGGACAAAATTGTCAAAATACCTATGTCTGAAACCTCAACAGGAAATGTGAATTGGTACCAAGCCAAAAAGGCCTTCTTGGAAGAAATCAATAAGGATTTTAAAAGTAACATTAAAAAAGTAGAAGAAAAATTGGGAAAAGAAATGAGAGGTATGCAAGAGAGAGTCAACAGCTTGGAAAAGAAAGGACAAAAATTGATTGACAAAAAAATACAATTGGACAAATGAAAAAGGAGGTACAGAAATCCACTGAAGAGAAGAACTCCTAAAAAAAGCAGAACTGGCCAAATGCAAAAGGAGGTACAAAAATTCACTGAGGAGAACTCCTTAGAACTCCTTAAAAAGTAGAATTGGCCAAATGGAAAAGCAGGTACAAAAGCTAACTGAAGAAAACAATTCATTAAAAATTGGAATTCAGCAAGTGGAAACTAATAACTCTTTAAGAATTAAGAATCAGACAAATAAAATTTTAAAAATGAAAAAGTAGAAGAAAATTTAAAATGCCTCATTGGAAAATGAGGTACTGACCTGAAAAATAGACCCAAGAGAGATCATTTAAGAACTACTGCACAACCTGAAAGCCATGAGCAAATAAAAGACCCTGGACAGCATTGTTCAATAAATTGTGAAGGAAAACTGCCCTGAGGTCCTAGAATCAGAGGGTAAAATAGTTATTGAATGATTCAACAGATCACCTCCTGAAAGAGATCCCAAAATAAAAATGCCAAGAAATAATGAAGCCAAATTCTAGAATTATCAGGTCAAGGAGAAAATACTGCAAGCAAGCAGAAAAAAACTATTTAAATATTGTGGAGACACAGTCAGGATTACACAGAATTAAACAGCTTCTACATTTAAGGATTGGAGGACTTGGAATATGATATTCTGGAAGGCAAAAGAATTTGGATTATCACCAAGGATCAACTACCCAATAAAATTGAGCATAATCTTTCAGGAGAGGAAATTCAATAAAATAGGGCACTTTCAATCATTCCTGATAAAAAGACGAGAGCTCAACAGAAAATTTTATCTTCAAATAGAAGACTCAAGAGAAGCATAAAAAGGTGAACAGGAAATTTAAAAAAACATATTATTCAGTAAGTATAAAACATTTACATCTCTACATGGAAAGATGATTCTTATAACTCTTGAGAACTATATCTTCATTACATTTAGAAGGGGTATACATAGACAAAGGGTGTGGGTATAAGTTGACTTTGATGTAATGATGAAAAAAATTAAGGGGTGGAAAAAAGGATTGCACTGGGAGAAGAGGAAAGGAGGAGACACAAGAGAGTAAATTATATCACATAAAGAGGTGCAAAGACCTTTTACAATAGAGGGGAAAAAAAGGGATGGAGGTGAGCATTGTTTGAACCTTACTCTCATAGGATTTGGCCTAAAAAGGGAATAACATACACACTTACTTATGTATAGAAATTATTCTTACCCAATAGGGAGTAGGAGGAGAAAGGGGACAGAAAACGGAGGGGTTGAATAGAAGGGAGGGCAAAAGGGAGAAAAGAAGTAGCAAGGGAAAAGGGGAAGTAAAGGGAGGGAGGGCTGATAAAAAGGAGGTCAGATTGAGGGAGGCAGTGATCCGAAGCAAAACATTTATGAGGAGAGAAAGGGAAAAAGGAGAGAGAAAAGCATAAATGAGGGTGCTAATAGGATGTAGAGAAAGACACAGTCAGTAATCATAACTGTGAATCTGAATGGGGTGAACTCTCCCATAAAATGGAAGCAGATAGCAAAATGGATGAAAAACCATAATCCAAAATATGTTGTTTCCAAGAAACTGATCTGAAGCAGAGAGATACACACACAGCAAAGGTAAAAGGCTAGAGCAAAAGATATTATGCTTTAGCTGAAGTAAAATAAAAAATAGGTAGCAATCCTGATCTCAGACAAAGCAAAAGCAAAAAAAAAAAACCAGATCTAATTAAAAGAGATAAGGAAAGGAAACCACATCTTGCTAAAAGGTACCATAGACAATGAAATAATATCAATACTAAATATATATACATCAAGTGGTACAGGCTTGAAGATCTTAGAGCAGAATTTAAGTGAATTACAGAAAGAAAAAGACAGAAAAACTATACTAGTGGGAGACTTCAAGTTTCCCCTATCAGAACCAGATAAATCTAGCCACAAAAAAACAAGAAAGAAGTTAAGGAGGTGAATAAAATTTTCTAAAAGTTAGATATGGGAGGCCTCTGGAGAAAAATGAATAGGGATAGAAAGAAATATACCATTTTCCTCAGCAATATATGGCACCTACACAAAAGCTGGCCATATACTAGGGCATAAAAACCTCAAAATCCAATGCAGAAAGGCAGATATACTAAATGCATCCTTTTGAAATCACAATGCAATCAAAATTACATGTAATAAAAGGCTAGTGTAAGACAGACTAAAGATTAATTGGAAACGAAATAATCTAAATCTAAATAATTACAATAAAATAAATATAATTTAAATAAATTAAATAATAAAATAATTGTAAACTAAATAATTTAATCCTAATGAATGAATGGGTCAAATAACAAATCACAGAAACAATCAATAACTTCATCCAAGAAAATGACAATAATGAGCCAGCATACCAAATTTATAAGATGTAGACAAAGCAGTTCTTAGGGGTAATTGTATATCTCTAAATGCTTACATGAATAAAATAGAGAAAGAAGAGACAAATAAATCAGGCATGCAACTAAAATGAACAAATAAAAAATCCTCAATTAAACATCAAATTAGAAATGCTTAAACTCAAAGGAGAGATTTAAAAAGTTGAAATTAAGAAAATCATTGAACAAACAAATAAAACTAAGAGCTGCTTTTATGAAAAAAAAAAAACCAACAAAACAGATAAACCTCTGGTTAATTTGGTTAAAAAAAGAAAGAAGAAAACCAAATTACCAGTACCAAAAATGAAAAAAGTGAATTCATCACCAATGAAGAGGAAATAAAAAAATAACTAGGAACTATTTTACTCTTAGTGAAATGGATGAATACTTCTAAAAATTTAAATTGTCCAGATTAACAGAAGAGGAAATAAAATACTTCAATAGCCCCATTTCAGAAAAAAGAAACTGAACAAACCATCAATGAACTCCCTAAGAAAAATCTTCAGGGTCAGCTGGAACTACCAGATATTTAAAGAACAATTAATTCTAATACTATATAAACTATTTGGAAAAATAGACAAAGAAGGAGTACTATCAAATTCTTTTTATAATACAAATATGATGCTGATACCTAAACTGGGAAGAGTCAAAACAGAAAAAGAAAATTATAAAACAATTTCCCTAATGAATGGAGATGAAAAAAATTAAATAAAATGTTGTAACGTAATTAATTTAGCAGGTACTTAGCCCTTAGTAACTAAAGGCTAAGTACCAGAAGGTGTGAACTCTGTCTCCTGTTGCTGACATAACAGGAAGGGGTTGGCTGAGAGAGGAAGCCAACGTGTGTGTGTGTGTGTGTGTGTGTGTGTGTGTGTGTGTGTGTGTGTAGGAAGAACCCAAGAGAGAGGCAGTCAGAATCAAGAATTTTCCTCCTGGTGGCCCCTGGAGGGAGAAGAATTTTCACAGCATCTGGAAGCTGGGCTGCTGGACTGAGAACTGAGTTGGAGTTTTCTATGAGACCAAAATCTGGCGAAGGCTGAAGCTGCTGCCAAGGAGGCCATCTGGAAGGCCACCTGGAAGACTAAGAAGGCCACCTGGAAGGCTGAGATTTCTTCTGGGTCCTAGGGCCAGCTAAACTGCTGAAGGACTGAAGAAGTATGACCAGGATAAGACTGGTTTTTTGTGGCTTGGTTGATCCTTGAGTTCCCGGTAACAGAAGCTGTGAAGGTTTTGAGACGTTCTGGACCCTGTGAACATCAATGTGTAACAAGAACTGCCTAGACAGCTAGACAAGAACCTGGGAACCGTCTGCCTCTGAATCTAGTTTGGTGGGTTCAGGTATGAAGATGAAGAAAAGGCCTCTTCTTGGATATTGAATGTGTGATGAAATTGAAGTTTACTAGACACCAAGGGGTAGAGGGTTTGTGTAATTTTCCAATGATTGTATTTAGTGATTAATGATACTTAGTAATTGTGAATCTGGCTAAGTGACTGATTAAGTTAACTTATGATTTCCTGATGACTGGAAGACTGACTTGTACTATGAAATGACTGAATGATTAATTAAGGAGGGTTTCCCCCTTAGGAAAACCAAATGATTATTCTTTTGTTCTTTGTTCTAAATGCTGTGGCAACTACGGTGAAAACTATGTAGTCATTCCAATATTAAGCTGTTGTGAACACTATAATGTGATTTTCTGTGATAGGATGTAATGTTGGTAATATTATACTGTACCTTGATTTTCTGAGAAAGTCTGCCTTGATTTGTTATGGAATAAATGGAGTGTTCACTATATTGTGTAATCAGAACCTTAAAAGCTGTTCATAATAGCATTCTTTTGGAAAGCTGCTTGTGCATGGCATTACAAATATTAACAAAGAGATTACTGAAATTTCTCACAAGGATAATACATTATGACAAGGTGGCATTTATATCAGAAATATAGGGACTGTTCAATATTAGGAAAAGTATCAGTATAATTAACCATATCAATAAAAAAATTAACGGAAAACATATGATTATCTCAATAGATACAGAAAAAGATTTTGACAAAATACAGCACATATTCCTATTAAAAACAAGAGAGAACCTAGGAAGAAATGGAGTTTTCCTTAAAATGATAAGTAGACTGTATCTAAAACCATCAGCAAGCATTATATGTAATAGGGATAAGGTAGAAGCATTTCCAGTGAGATCAGGGGTGAAATAAGGATGTCTATTATTACCACTGTTATTTAATATTGTACTAGAAATGTTAACCATAGCAATAAGAGAATAAAAAGAAGAGGCAGGAATTAGAATAGGCAATGAAGAAACAAAGCAATCTCTCTTCACAGATGATATGATGTTATACTTATTCTAAAGAATTAAGTAAAAAGCTACTTGAAATAATTAATAACTTTAGCAAAGTTACAAGACATAAAATAAACCCACATAAATCATCAGCATTATATATATATATATATATATATATATGTATGTATTACTAACAAAGCCCAACAGCAAGAGACAGAGAGAGAAATTCCATTTAAAATAACTGTATACAACATAAAATTTGGGGGAGCCTACTTGCCAAGAAAACCATAGGAATGCAACTGCAAAACACATTTTACACAAATAAATTAGATCTAAATAACTGGAAAAATACTAGTTGCTCACAGGTAGACCAAGTTAATATAATAAACATGATAATTCTGCCTAATTATTAATTCACTTATTTGATGCCACACCAATCAAACTACCACAAATTATTTTACAGAGCTAGAAAAAATAATAACAAAATTCATCTGGAAAAACAAAAGGTCCAGAATATCAAAGAAATAATGCAAAGAAGTGCAAGGGAAAGTTGCCTAGACATATCAGATCTAAAACTGTATGATAAAACAGCAATCATCAAAACTACTTGGTACTAGCTAAGAAAAAGATGGTGGATCAGTGGAATAGGTTAAGTACACAAGACACAGTAGTCAATGACTGTAGTAATCTACTGTTCAATAAACCCAGACTCCAGCTTCAGGGATAATAACTCATTATTTAACAAAAACTGTTGGGAAAATTGGAAAATAGTATGGATGGTAGCAACCAGGCATCAACCAACTTTTCACACCCTATACTAAGATAAGGTCAAAATGGTACATGACTGATACATAAAGGATGAAACTGTAAGTAAATAAGGAGAGCAAGGAATAGTTTGCCAGTCAGATCTATGGAGAATGGAAGAATTTATGACCGAACAAGAGAAATAGAATATTACAAAATGCAAAATGCATAATACTGATTACATTAAATTTATAAGTTTTTACACAAGCAAAGCCAATGCAGCTAATATTAGAATGGAAGCAGAACACTTGTAAACATTTTTACAACCAGTGTCTCTGATAACAGTCTCATTTCTAAAATATACAGAGAACTGAATCAAATTTATAAGAATATAAATCATTCCCCAATTGATAAATGTTCTAAGTATGTGAGCAAGCAGTTTGTAGATGAATAAATTAAAGTTATCTATAGTCCTATAAAAATGTTCTAAAGCACTATTGATTAGAGAAATGTGCATCACACCTATAAGATCAGTAGGAAAATGATAAATTCTGGAGAAGATGTGGAAAAATTGGAACATTAATGCATTGCTGGTGGAATTGTGAACTCATTCAACCATTCTGGAGAGAAATTTGGAACTGTGCCCAAAGGACTATAAACCTGGGCACATCCTTTGACCCAACAAAACCACTTCTAGGTCTGTATCCCAAAGAGATGATAAATATGGGAAAAGGATCCACATGTACAAACATATTTACTACAGTTCCTTTTGTGGCAAAGAATTGGAAACTGAGGAGATGCCCATCACTTGGGGAATGGCTGAACAAGTTATGGTATATGAATGTAATGAAATACTATTGTTCCATAAGAAATGATGAGCAGATGGACTTCAGAAAAACCTAGAAAGAATTACATGAACTGATGCTAAGTGAAGTGAGCAGAACCAGGAGAACATTGTACACAGTAACAGCAACATTGTGTGATGACCATCTTTGACAAACTTAACTGTTCTCAGCAATAAACATTTCCAAAAGACCTATGCTGCAAAATGTAATCCAGAGATTGCATCCAGAGAAAGAACTATATAGTCTGAATGCAGATCAAAGCATAATGTTTTCTCTCTCTTTTTTACTTTCTTCTTCCTGGTGGTTTTTTTCTCTGTTTCTAATTCTTCTTTACACCATGACTACTATGAAACTATGTTTAAAGGGGGGACAGGGCCAAGATGGCAGCGTAAGAGCAGCAACATATCGCAGCTCTTACATAGCCACCCCAAAATACCCATAAAATATGACTCTAAACTAATTCTAGAACTCCAAGACACACACAATTATACTTTCAGCTAAAGTCAGCTCAGCTACGAGGAACCATATCAGCACTGTGAACCAAAACCAACCTGGCTTGAAACCATGGCTGTGTCCCACAGGCGGCTGGACAAGAGGAGCCGAGCCCCGGCTGGAGCTTTGGGTGAAAGGACTGGCAGCAGCTGCAGCAGTATCCAGAATTAGGTCAGTGGAGCTTGCGAGGTCCGTGGGAGAAAAGTAGTCTGGTCAAACTGCCTCCAGGGCTGAGAAGCGGAAAGCAGAGGTCCTGCACCCGCCTCCACATTGCTGCTTCAGAGCTCTCGGCCTACAGACTGCACGGGGACCAAGAAATCGCTCAGAGGCCAAGTGCTCTCATGTTGAGTGGCCTGGATCCAGATTGCAGTCTTGGGCTTTGGTCCTGTGGTTCTTTTTCTTTCAGTGAGCTGGAAGTGAAGGAGGGACCCAGCAACCTCCTAAGAGCTCCAGCAGCTGGGAGGACTGCAGAGATTTGGGACAGAGCTTTCCATTCTGGAAGCAGAGCTCCACAGAGACTAAAAAAAAGAAAAAATAACAACTGACCAACCATGAATAACAACAAGCATAAGAAGCAGGGTAAGAACAGCAACCAAACCCTAGATTCCTTCTTTGGGAAAAAGAAGGACCAAGGCAGAGAGCTGCAGGAGGACAGCACAGCCAGAGCTCCCCCAACAAAAGCTTCCAATAAACATGAAGATTGCCTTAAAGCTAGACATGAGCTGAAGAAGAATTTGGAAAACCAAATGAGAGAAGTGGAAGAAAAATTGGGAAGAGAAATAAGAATGTTGCAAGAAAATCATGAAAAGAGAGTCAGTAATCTGACTGAAGAAATTAACACCCTAAAAAATAGATTAAATTAAATGACAAAAGAGGCCCAAAAAGCCAACGAGGAGAAGAATGCCTTAAAAAGGTGGCTTTGCCAAATGGAAAAAGAATCTCAAAAGCATTCTGAAGAGAATAATTCCATCAAAATTAGAGTGGAGCAAAT
>CM053581.1:440844303-440860754 GCA_028627135.1 Pseudochirops cupreus
TGGGATGCAGCAAAGGCAGTTCTTAGGGGAAGTTTTATATCCCTAAATGCACACATGAATAAATTAGAGAAAACGGAGATCAATGAATTGGGCATGCAATTGAAAAAGAACAAACTGAAAATCCCCGATTAAATACTAAATTAGAAATAATGAGAACCAAAGGAGAGATTAATAAAATTGGATTCAAGAAAACTATTGAATTAATTAATAAAACTAAGAGTTGGTATTATGAAAAAGCCAACAAAATTGATAGACCTTTAGCCAATATGATAAAACAAAGAAAGAAGAAAACCAAATTATGAATATCAAAAATGAAAAGGGTGAATCTACCTCAAGTGAAGAGGAAATTAAAACAATAATTAGGAATTATTTTGCCCAATTGCATGCACATAAATCTGACAATCAGTAAAATGGATGAATATTTACAAAAATACAAGTTGCCTAGACTAACTGAAGAGGAAGTAAACTACTTAAATAACACCATCTCAGAAAAAGAAATTGGACAAGCCATCAATGAACTTCCTAGGAAAAAAACCTCCATGGCAAGATGGCTTTACTAGTGATTTCTACCAAACATCTAAAGAATAACAGACTCCAATACTTTACAAACTATTTGGGAAAATTGGAGAAGAAGAAGTCCTACCAAATTCTTTTTATGAGACAAATATGGTACTGATACCTAAATTGGGAAGAGACAAAACAGAAAGAAAATTACATATCAATTTATCTTATGAATATAGATGCAAAAATTCTAAATAAAATATCAGCAAAAAGGCTACAGCAAATCATCATGAGAATCATACACTTTGATCAGGTAGGATTTATTCCAGGAATGCAAGGGTGTTTCAATATCAGGAAAACCATCAGTATAATCAATCACATCAACACAAAACTAGCAGAAAACATATTATTATCTCAATAGATGCAGAAAAAGCTTTTGACGAAATACATCCAACATCCATTACTATTAAAAACACTGAAAGTATAGGAATAAACGCAGTTTTCCTTAGAATAATAGGTAGCATCTATTTAAAGCCATCAGCAGTATTATATGTAATGGGGATAAACTAGAAGCATCTCCAATAAGATCAAGGGCGAAACGAAGATGTTCACTATCACCCCTCTTATTCAATCTGGTATTAGAAATGTTAGCAGTAGCAATTAGAGAAGAAAAAGCAATTAAAGGAATCAAATTAGGCAAAGAAGAGACTAAGCTATCACTCTTTGCAAATGATATGATGATATACTTGGAGAATTCTAGAGAATCAAGTAAAAAAGTTCTTGAGATACTAAATAAATTTAGCAAAGTTTCAAGATATAAAATAAACCCACATAAATCCTCAGCATTCCTATACATTTCCAATGAAGTCCAACAGCAAGAGATAGTAGGAGAAACCCCATTTAAAGTTACTGCAGACATTATAAAATATTTGGAAATCTACCTGGCAAAACAAACCCAGTACCTATATGAGCACAACTATAAAACACATCTCGCAGAAATAAAATCAGATCTACCTAATTGGAAAAACATCAACTGCTTCTGTTGGGGTTGAGCTAATATAATAAAAATGACAATTTTACCTAAATTAAATTACCTATTTAGTGCCATACCAATCATTCTACCAAAAAATTACTTTATACAGCTAGAAAAAATAGTGACAAAATTCATTTGGAAGAACATAAGGTCCAGAATATCAAGGCAATTAATGAAAAGAAATCCTAGGGAAGGTGGCCTAGCCATACCAGATTTTAATCTCTATTATAAAGTAGCAGTCATCAAAATTACTTGGTACTGGCTGAGGAATAGAGTAGTGGATCAATAGAACAGATTGGGTACAAAAGACTCAGTAGTCAATGATTACAGTAATATACTGTTGATAAGCCCAAAGAACCCAGTTTTTGGGATAAGAACTCACTGTTTGACCAAAACTGCTGGGAAAACCAGAATATAGTATGGCAGAAACTGGGCATAGACCATCAACTAAAGCCATACAAAAATCAAGTTTAAATGGGTACATGATCTAGGTAAAAAAGCTGATACAGTAAGTAATCTGGGGAAGCAAGGAATAGTTTACCTATTAGATTTATGGATTAGGGAAGACTTTCTGACCAAACAAGAGTTAAGGAGCATTATAAAATGCAAAATGGATATTCTTCATTACATTAAATTGAAAAGTTTCTGTACAAAAAAAGCCAATGTAACCAAGATTAAGAGGGAAGTGGGAAACTGGGAAAGAATTTTTACAACCAGTGTCTCTGATAAAGCCCTCATTTCTAAAATATACAGGGAATTAAGTAAAATCTATAAGAATACAAGTCATTCCCCAATTGATAAATGGTCAAAGGATATGAACAGGCAGTTTTCAGGGGTGGAAATTAAAGATATCTATAATTATATGAAAAAATGCTCTACATCACTCTTGATTCAAGAAATGCAAATCAAAACAACCTTGAAGTACCACATCTCACTAGTCAAATTGGCTAAGATGACAAAACAGGATAATTAGAAATGGTGGAGAGGATGTGGAAAAAATGGAATACTAATGCATTGTTGGTAGAGCTGCGAACTGATACAACCATTCTGGAGAGCAATCTGGAACTATGCCCAAAGGACTATAAATAATTGCATACCCTTTGACCCAGTAATAGCACTTCTGGAATGTATCCCAAAGAGATCATAAAAGTGGGCAAAGACCCATATATACAAAAATATTTACTGTAGCTCTCTTTGTGGTGGCAAAAAAGTGGAAATTTAGGGGATGCACATTAATTGAGGAATCGCTAAACAAGTTGTCGTATATGAATATAATGGAAAACTATTGTGCTATTAGAAATGAGGAGCAGATGGACTTTGTATTTACCTGGAGAGGCTTATACAAACTGATGCTGAGTGAGAAGGGCAGAACCAGGAGAAATTTGTACACAATACAGACACAACGTATGTGTGATGACCAACTTTGGTAGACTGGTATCTTCTTAGCAATGCAGGATTATAAGACAACTCCAAAAAACTCATGATGGAGAAAAGTGTCATTCAGAGAAAAGAACTCGAAAGAACAGAGTTTGAGTGCAGATTGAAGCAAACTACCTGCTCACTTCCTTTTTTTGTTTGGTTTTGTTTCCTTTTTTCCATTGTTCATTCCATCGGTTACAATCCTTCTTTATAACCTGGCTGTCTAATGTGAAAGCATTTGCAGATCCTATACTTGATTGCATGCTGCCATAGGGTTTGGGGGGAGAGGAAGGAGGGGGAAAAAAATTGAAACTCAAGAGATTGTGGAACTGAATCTTGTAAACTAAAAGTAAACAAACAAATTAATAAAGACAAAGAAAAAGTTTTTTTTTTTAAAAAAAGAATTCCTGGAAGAGTTTAAGAAAGATTTTCAAAAGCAAATTAGAGAAGTAGAAGAAAAAATGTGTAATGTAAGAGAATCACAAAAAGGGAGTCAATGGCATGGGAAAAGGTAAATAAAAATTTACCAAGGTAAATAACTCCCTAAAAAATAAAACTGGTCAAATGGAAAAGAAAGTACAAAAGCTCACTGAAAAAAACAATTCCTTAAAAATTAGAATTGAAGAAGTGGAAACTAATGACTATGTGACATCAAGATACAATAAAATAAATTCAAAAAGTTTTTTTAAATAGAAGAAAATGTGAAATTTCTCATTGGAAAAACAAGTAACCTAGAAAATAGGTCGAGGAGAGATAATATAAGGATTATTGGACTACCTGAAAGCCATTATCCAAAAAAAAAAGTCTGGACAACATCTTTCAGGCAATTATGAAAGAAAATTTCCTTGATATATTAGAACCAGAGGGCAGAATAGATGTTGTAAAAATCCACCAATCACCAGCCGAAAGAGATTCCATGATGAAAACTCCAAACAACATCATAGCCAAATTCCAGAGCTCACAGATTATGGAAAAGTAATGCAAGCAGCCAAAAAAAAACAATTCAAATATCATGGAGCTATAGCTAGGATTACACAGGATTTGGCAGCTTCCACATTAAAAAAGAAAAACCTAGAAGGCTTGGAATATGATATACTGGAAGACAAAGAAGTGAGGATAACAACCAAAAATCACCTACTGAGCAAAACTGGATGTAAATTTTTTTGATATTTAATGAAATAGAAGACTTACAAGCATTTATAATGAAAAGATAAAACTGAATAAAAAAATTTGACCTCCAAATGCAATTCTCAAAGGAAACATAAAAAAGTAAATAAGAGAAAACATAAGAAGAGGAAATAACCAGATTCTCCCATCAATTTTAATTTCTATATTTTATAGCAAATGACTTTTTAAATGAAATTTTTATTATTGTTCTTCATAAATCAGAACTTATATTTGGAAAGGGGAAAGGAGAAAGCCTATGCACAAAATTTGTTTATCCATATAAAATTGTTGTAGCTTAGTCTTTATAGCCAACTAAAGTCTCAGTACAGCCATAGACTGGGATGAAGGGAGAATATAGTGCTGCAAATCTCTGAGCCTGATCCCAGCACAATTTGTAGTAGTGAATAAAAAGGGATAGTAACTGCAAAAATTGAATGGAATATAGAGGTGGTATGGCTATCAGGAGATAATCAGCATGAGATAAAGGGCACAGAGAGACACTGGAGAAAACAATGTAGGATCAAGGCAAGCAATTAGTTGCCACAAAAAAGGATTAGATTCTAGGGCCTTTGACTCGAACTCAAATATGCTCTCCACTCTACTATGCGAGTTAATAAATTGAAGCTATGACAAATATCTGTGGAATCTCTTAGTTATTAGATTTTTCATCTCTATAAACTTGGTAAAAAAAAAAGTATTTTGTATTTTTAACTTTTTTGTATTTCTCTCTTAATTGCTAAAAAAAAGAATTCTTTTTAGAAAAACCAATCTTTGTCTTGAGTAAACTAAGGAGAATAAAACCTTTTAACTTAATACTGGTGTTTTTCCTCTGAGTTTACCTTCCATTTATACTCCATTTTTCTCATATACTATTATTTGCATGCTTTCTTCCCATTTGGACTGTGAGCTTCTTGTGGGTAAGGACCATTTTTTGCCTTTTTTGTACACCCTGCACTTAGCAAAGTGCTTGGAAAATAGTGAGTGTATTTTGTCAAAAGCTTTTAATGAATCCACTGATAAAATCATCATTTCTATTATTTTTGTTATTAATTTTGTCTGTTATGTTTATAGTCTTCCTAACATTGAGCCACCTCTGTAATCTTGGTTAAAAAAAATCCAATCTAGTCATAGTGTATAATCTGTTTAATATGTCGCTGTTATCTCTTTGCCCTCTGTAGATCACATCCGGAGCACAATATTCAGGTCTGAGCACGACAGTTTAAGAAAGACAAATAAGGATCATGTGAAGGAATTGGGCATGGCTAGCCTGGATAAAGAGAGACTCATGGGGTTCAATAAAAGTTTTTAAATGTCTAAAGCTATTCATGTGGAAGAAGGACTAGGTTTGTTCTATTTGACCCTGAAAGGAAAAACCAAAGGCTGTGGGTAGAAATTACAGAGAGGGAAATTTTAGTTCAGTGCCAGGAAATAAGACTTTCTAACATATGATGCTGTCTAAAAGTGGAATGGACTGCCTGGAGAGGAGGTGAATAAGCAAAAACAGGACTACCACTTTGGGGGAAAGTTATTGTGAGTGTTCTCTTCATTTATGAAACAGACTAGGTGGCCATTCAGGTCCTTTCCAACTCTAGATTCCTACAGTTGTATTATTTTATTGAGGTTTTTTGTTTGTTTGATTTGTAAATCAATGTTTTCTTTATTTGTTTTGTCTCTTTCTGGTTTATGTATCAGGACCCTATCTATCTCATAGAAGTTTAATAAAATGTCATCTTTCTCTATTTGTGCAAATAATTTATGCAGTCCTGGAAAGAATTGTTCTTGAATGTGTGTTAGAATTCAGTTAGAAATCCATTTAAGAGGGCTTTTTTGTTTGTTTGTTTTTTACCTTTGGGGAGTATATCTCTAGATTTCTCAGTCACTATTTCTATTATACTGCTTTTAAATTTCTTTTTCTGTCAAGAAAGATATTTTATATTTTAAAACCATTTATCAATTTCTGTCAGTTTTGTTGGTATATAATTAGACAAAATAATTTCTAAAAATTTCCTCATCTCTTATCATTTCTCCTTTTTCATTTTTGAGTATGTTAATTTGTAATTCCTCTATTTTATCAAATTAGCTAATGGTTTATCTATTTTGCTATATAAGTAAACAGTTCTTACTTTTATTTATCAATTTAATTTTTTATTTCTTAGTTAATTTCCAAAATTAGTAAATTGTGTTAATTTGAGGTGAATTTAGTTGTTGCTTTTTGGATGTTTTTTTAGTTTTTATGCCCAATTCATTCATTTATTTTTTTTCTTTTTGTTGATTAAAACATTTAGAAAATAAATTTTCCTTTCATGAGTTCTTTAGCTGTATCCCAAGTTTTGGGTGTGTTGTCTCATTTTCTGGATGAACTTATCTATTATTTCTATTTATTGCTCTTAACTCACATGTTCTTCAGTATTTAATTATTTAATCTTCATTTAAGTTTGAATCCTTTCTTCAAATGCCCTGTGTTGATTATAATCTTTACTTTGTTACTGTTCTATAGAATCCTTTATTTCTATGTGTTCCATTCTCTTTTTCATGAAGTCTTTTAATTCATTCATATGATCTACTTTGTTTTCTAAACTATTTAGTATTTATTCAAGTTTTTCCTCAAGAGCTCTAATTTAATCTTTAAAAATGTTTTGTTCCTTTCCTCCATCCACTGTTGCCATCCTTGTACCCAAGCCATTCTTTTTTTTCCCCTGATACTCTATTTGAATTTACTACAGAGTTACTCTCTTCTGGATTTCTCTGGTGCTTATCTTAACCCATAGTATGCATCTTTTCATTGGATTCAGAATTCTCTTCTATTGTTTTATAATTATTTCCTTCTTCAATAGCGTTGTCCAGTGACAAGGAGTTGAGGTTGGAGCTGTGATCAGCCTTTTCCCTCTGACCCAATTCCTAGTTTCTTTTTTCAGCTCCTGCTGAAACACTTAGGACGTGGTTACTGCCCTGCTTCTTTCTCCTCCTTGCACAGTCACCAACCAGAGTTTATATCGTTTCTGCTGAGACCTTGAGCGGCCCTACCAAAGAGTGGAAATTATGATGGCTTCAGTCCTCATAGAAAATTCAGGGGGAATCTCTGTGTGCTTCTGTGTGAGATGAAAGGGTTCAGAGTCTGAATCTAAGGTCAGAAAAGGTCTTTATTCTTTCTCATGAGAAAGGACCCTGCCGTTGTCACCCACATGGCAGCAGGGACAGAGCAACAGGTAGAAGCCAGCCCATGGTTATATAATCTTCTAAGGCAGAAACACAACCCCCCCAACTGGCCCTCATTCTTATTGGTAGGGGGGGCTGTCCCACAACCTAAGCATGGGAATCTCTCTGAGACAAAGGACCTGGAAACATGTGGGTGTCCAATGAAAGCAGTCTTAACCTTAATTGGCATATCTTCTGCTGAGTCAGCTCTGGGGGAGGGTCTCCATTGCCCTAAGCCCCAGATTGCTTGAAGGTCAGGTGACCTAACAATAGGCCTAGTGAATACTGAAGCCATTCTAGATTTGATTTTTCAGACTGGGGAAACTTCACTATAAATTATCCCTCACACTTCTGTTTCCTCGATCATTTGGTATAGCCACTGAACGCTGGAGATCATATAGTTTTAGGACTCTGGGCATCACCCTGGGGTAGATTCTATGTTTCATTGGAGAATACCTTATCAGTAGTTGGGCTTCTTTCAGGTTTCTTGTATGACTCCAAAGCAGTGGAGTCCTAATGTCATGACACTTTAGTACTCATATGTGAGCGTATCTGCATGTGGGCAGACCTGCCTGGAGACAGATAGAGGATCAGTGTCTCAGTTCCTAAGACAATCAGAAATATGTTTTCCGATGGTCTTAGGCAACCCCTGTGACCCCTGTGAAAAGGTCATTTGACCCCCAAAGGGGTCACGACCCACAGGTTGAGAATCACTGCTCCAAAGCATGCAGGCTTTGCCCAGAGCAAAGTCATCTATGTATTTTTGTACAATTCTTTTTTAAAATTTTAAATTCTACTTTTTTGCCAGTTGATACCTTTGTTTCTTCTGGTTCTGATAGAAAGGAATCTTATTCCAGCTTTGTTTAGCTCCTATCTACTAAAGATCAGGCTAATTTCAAGGTGCTGTGGAGGGTCCTTTTACCAGAATGCTTTCAGCATCAGTTCTTGAGAAGGTCTGTAGTGGATAGAGGGTCTTACTGATGTGTTCCTTTGGTTTTACTTCAACCAGAGCCTTCTAAAATCTTTGCTAGGGAATTCCTTCGGAGAACTAGGCTTGGCTGGAGTATCAGCACCTCTGGTGTGAGGTCTTGCTGAGAATTTTTCATGGCTGCTCATTCATCTTTGGTGTCCACCTGGCACTCAGCTACAACCTGTGGCTTCAAGAAGCCGTAGTATGCACAATGGCCACACCACAGTAAAACCACTTGGGTAGATGGGTTAAATCAGACTGAGGGTAACTGAGAGGCCCCAAACTCATCAAGGTGTAATGCCATGCACAAGCATCTTTCCAAAAGAATGCTACTGTGAACAGCTTTTAAGGTTCTGACTACACAGTATAGTGAACACTCCATTTATTCCATAACAAATCAAGGCAAACATTCACAACAAATCACAATATAATATTCACAACATTACATCTTATCACAGAAAATCACCATATAGTGTTCACAACAGCTTAACATTAAAATGGCCACATAGTGTTCACCAAAGTGATCACAGTACTTAGAACAAAGAACAAAAGAATAATCATCTGGTATCCCTAAGGAGGTTTGCCTCCTTACTTAACCATTCAATCATTTCACAATACAAGTCTGTCTTCCACTCATGGGGCAATCATAGGTTAACTTAATCAGTCACTTATCTAGCAATCAGTCACTAAATATCATTAAGCATTAAATACAATCCTTAGAAAATTACACAAACCCTCCACCCCTTGGTGTCTAGTAAACTTCAATTTCATTACATATTTGATATCCAAGGAGAGGCCTTTTCTTTGTCTTGACTCAGGATGGTCTCTCAGATTCCCTAGATCCCCTTCCATGGTTCCAGCTCCTACCTGAGGAGTCCACCAAACAGTCACCTATATTGAGAGGCAGACAGTTCTCAGGTTCTTGTCCAGTCCTCCAGACACTTCTTGTTACACACTGAAGTTCACAGGGTCCAGCACATCTCAAAACCTTCATAACTTCTGTTGACAGGAACTCAAGGATCACCCAAGCCACAAACAAACAAAGTCTTATCCTGGTGATACTTCTTCAGTCCTCCAGCAGTTCGGCTGGCCCTAGGACCCAGAAGAAATCTCAGCCTTCCAGGGGGCCTTCTCAGCAGCAACTTCAGCCTTCACCAGATTCTGGTCTCAAGAAAACTCCAGATCACTTCCAAGTTCCCAAGGTTCTGTGGCTGCTAAGGTTGGAGCTGCTGCCAGCTGACCAGGGAAGAGATCGGGCCTCCCTGGGTGCTCCGAGCCGCCTTTGCTGCTCTGCATCCCACAGTCCACAGGAACATTACTGTGGGTGCCAGGCAGGGTCTCCCTCTCCCATGCTTCTCCCTCATGGCAGATCTAGCCCTGAACAGCCCCCAAGGGGTGGGTGCTGTGCAATTTATGATGACAAATAAGCTGGACATAACAATGTGGCTTTCTTGATTGTTCACAGTTTATTGCTCTGCTTCATTTGTTCTTCCTCTTCTTGGGTTACATGAAGCAGCCAGCTTTTATTAGTGTGCCTTGCTGGCAAATGCTCTCACCAGTGCCCTGAGGCTACACCAAAAGATTATCACACTTCCAGTTAAGCAGGGATTTCCTGGCCCAGGCTTTATTAGAGGACAGCTGCCACTACCTTTTGTATTCTCTCATCTTTGTCAACTCTTACCCAGTTAAAATGAGTATCTTTCCAGTCTTGTTATTCTCCTTACTTCACGCTGCTACATATACAAAAAAGGTTCTTGATGCAAGGGGTTCAAATAGTTTGCCTCTACTGAGATCTATTTTGGAAAAATTAAATGCTAATCAACAGTACATTATAAAATTTATTGCATGTAGTGAAATTTTTTTGATGCCTGCTATAGTTTTTACACTTCTCAGTGGTCAAGGAAGCTTACTCCAGCCTTTCATATACTATGGATTTCTTATTCTGTGATACTCTTCCTGAAGAAATCCGTATTGTCAGACCTTATTTAATAAACTGAGGATTGTTGTTGAACATCTAATAATGAAACCTGCATTTCCACTATTGATGAGAAGACTGTGTCTCCAGAGCATTGCTTTTATAAGCAGATTGGTACAAACAGTTGCATAGTTTAACATACAGTTAAATTATATGTAACATGAACATTGCAAGCAGTTGGTACTTCTGGAAGTGATTGTAAATGCCAGATATTACACTGATTTTGGTCCAGGTTGTGTAATTTCTCTCTGTAAAAATGTTTAATTCTGTAGTACGGTAAATCAAGACTTTTTGGTTTCTGAGAACAACATTGTGCTCATGGTGTAAGTTAGGTTTGTATATTATAAGCAACAGTTTATTAAGCTAAAGACAAAGTAGTTTAAAACAATGAAACCATGCCTAATACCAACAATTACATAAATTTCTTTTCTTTTTTTAAATTTTTGTTTGTTTGTGGTTTACCTCATTCATTTCCATGAGATTTTGATTTGCAAGTTTTCTTCCCGATTTTCCCCTGCCCACAACCCCAGAGCAGTTATTCCACTGTATGCCCCCTCCCCCAGTCAGCTCTCTCCTGTGTCTTCCCCCATCACCCCTCTGACTTTCTGGTGGAGTAAGATGGATCTCCCTACCCCAGTACCTGTGTGTTTCCCTCCTTCCTATTCCACCCTCCACTTGTTTTGTTCTCTACTTTGTCCCTGTCCCTTTACAAAAGTGTGTGCTTCTAACAGCCCTCCCCTCCAAACTGCCCAACCCTCCATCCTCCTCCCTCTCATTCATTTCCCCCCTACTCTCTTGTAGGCCAAGATAACCAATTTAGAGTATATGTCATTCCTTCCCTAAGCCAAGTTCAATTGGAGTAAGGTTGACCCATTCCCTTTTGCCTTCCTGTTCTTCCCCTCCATTGGAACAATTATCCCTTGCTTCTTCTATATGAGAGGATTAACCTCGTTCTGTCTCTCCCTGTCTCCTCTCATGCTTCTCCTCTCCCACCTCTCAATTTCACCTTTTAAAATATTATTCCATCCTATTCAATTGATCCTGTGCCCTCTGTCTACATACACATATATACACATAGTCACATATATATTCATATGCATATACACCTTCCTACATAGACATATATGTATGTATACATATATGTACATTTATATTCCCTTCACCTTATCCTCATACTGAGAAAAATTTCATAAGTTACAATTATTGTTTCTCCATGTTGGCATGTAAATAGTTCAACTTTGATAAGTTCCTTATGATTTATTTTCCATGTTTACTTTCTCATGCTTCTTGTAATTGAGCATCAAATTTTCTTTTCAGTTCTGGTTTTTTCCTCAATAATGTTTGAAAGTCCTCCACCCCACTGAATGACCATATTTTCCCCTGGAACATTATACTCAATTTTGCTGGGTAGGTGATTCTTGGTTTTAATCCTAGCTCCCTTGATCTCCGGAATATCATATTCCAGGCTCTTTGATCCCTTAATGTAGAAGCTGCTAGATCCTGGGTTATCCTAATTGTATTTCCACAGTATTCAAATTGTTTCTTCTTGGCGGCTTGTAATATTTTTCTCCTTGATCTGGGGACTCTGGAACCTGGCTGTAACATTCCTAGGAGTTTTCTTTTAGGGATCTTTTTCAAGAGGTGATCAGTGAATTCTTTCAAGTTCTATTTTGCCCTCTCGTTCTAAAATATCAGGACAATTTTCCTTGAAATTTCTTGAAGGATGCTTTCTAGGTTCTTCTTTTGATCATGGCTTTCAGGTTGTCCAATAATTTTTAAATTGTCTGTCCTGAATCTAATTTCCAGGTCAGCAGTTTTTTTCAAGGAGATATTTCACATTGCCTTCTATTTTTTCATTTCTTTGGAGCTGTTTAAAAAGTATCTTGATTTCTCATAAAGTCATTTGCTTCCATTTGCTCCAATGTAATTCTGAAGGAATTATTCTCTTCAGAAAACTTTTGAGATTCTTTTTCTATCTGGCAAATTTGACTTTTTAAGGCATTCTGCTCCTCACTGGCTTTTTGGGCCTCTTTTGCCATTTGAATTAATCTATTTTTTAAGGTGTTATTTTATTCAGTCAGGTTGTAGACTCTCCTTTCATGATTTTCTGGCATCATTCTCATTTCTCTTCCCAATTTTTCTTACGCTTCTCTTATTTGGTTTTCAAAATCCTTCTTGAGCTGCTCTATGGCTTGTAACAAGTCTACATTTTTCTTGGAGGCTTTTGGTGCAGGAATTCTGGCTGTGTTGTCTTCCTCCCATTCCATGCTTTCGTCCTTTTTGTCCCCAAAAAAGGAATCTAAAGTTGCATTGCTGGGCTTGCTTTGCTTCCTTTGCCTATTCATCTTGCCAGTCAGTTACTTGACTTTTAGGTTCAGTAGAAATCTGCTTTCAGAGGGAAGAGCTCTACCCCAAATTACTGGGGTTATCACAGCTGCCAGAGGTATTAGGAGGCCACCATTTCTGCAGCCCCCATCAGCTTTGGCTCACTGAAAATGCCCCTCAGGACCACCACCCAAGCCTGTGATCCCAATCCAGGCAGCTCAAGGAAAGAGCACTTAGCATCTGAATTATCACTTCACACCCCTGCAATCTGCAGGCCCAGAGCTTCTGAAGCAGCTGCATGGAGGTGGCTGCAGGGCCGCTGCTTCAGCTGCTTCTAGCCCTGGGGCAGTTGGCTGGACCCTCTCCCACAAATTTATCTGAATTCCACTGACCTTTCACTTAGTCCTTCTTTCTTACAGGTTGGTAATTCTGGAAACCACCACAGCTGCATCTTGTTCTGGTGGCCCTTGAGATCCCACTGCGGGTTCATGCAGTGCTGGTCTGGGCTCCCAGTGCACTATGATTAACCTCTTCACATCTGCCTGCCAGGCTGCTTTCAGTGGGGGCTTTGTTACTCTGTCATTTTGTGAATTCTGGAGCTTTAAAATTTGTTTAGAATCATATTTTATAGGTATTTGAGGTGGATATGTGGACAGCTGCAGAGTTTTGCTGCTTCTATGATGCCATCTTGACTCTGCCCCTCCCTATTACATAAATTTCTTACCCAAAAAGTTGTTAAATTTCTTTAATTTCCTTTTTTATAAATTAAATTGATTTGTTTATTTACTTTTAGTTTACAAGATTCAGTTCCAGAATCCCTTGAGTTTCAAGTTTTCTCCCCTTGCTCTCCCTCTCCCCTAACCATGGCAGCATGCAGTCAAGTATAGAACCTGCAAGTACTTTCACATTGGACATTAGTCTGGTTGCATAGAAGGGTTGTAACCAATGGAGTGGACAATAGGAAAAAGGAAACAAAACCAAACATGGAAAAGAGAGACAGCATGTAGGTTGGTTCAGTGTAGATCTTCCTCTGAATGTAGTTATCTCCTTCCATCCTGAGACTTGAAGAGTTGTCTTCTAGCTGTGCATTGCTGAGAAGAGTCCAGTTTATCAAGGTTGGTTGTCACACATACGATGTGTCTGTGATTGTGTACAAGTTTTTCCTGGTTCTGCTCTTCTCACTTAGCATCAATTTGTATAAGCCTCTTCAGGTAAATATGAAGTCCATCTCCTCCCCATTTCTTATACCACAATAGTATTCCATTACATTTATATACCATAACTTGTTTAGCCATTCCCCAATTGATAGGAATGTCCTAAATTTCCAGTTTTTTGCCACCACAAAGAGAGCTGCAATAAATATTTTTGTACATATGGGTCCTTTTTCCACTTTTATGATCCCTTTGGGATACAACCCAGGAAGTGGTATTACTGGATCAAAGGGTTTGCAATTATTTATAGCCCTTTGGGCATAGTTCCAGATTGCTCTCCAGAATGGTCGTATCAGTTCACAGCTCCAACAACAATGCATTAGTGTTCCAATTTTTTCACATCCTCTCCAGCATTTGTCATTTTCCTGTTTTCTCCTTTTAGCCAATCTGGCTGGTGAGATGTGGTACCTCAAAGTTGTTTTGATTTGCATTTCTTGAATCAAAAGTGATTTAGAGCATTTTTTCATATGCTTATAGATATCTTTCTACCTCTGAAAATTGCCTGTTCATATCCTTTGACCATTTATCAACTGGGCAATGACTTGTATTCTTATAGATTTTACATAATTCCCTGTATATTTTAGAAATGAGGCCTTTATCAGAGACACTGGTTGTAAAAATTCTTTCTCAATATCCCACTTCCCTCTTAATCTTGGTTACATTGGCTTTGTTTGTACAGAAACTTTTCAATTTAATATAATCATGATTATCCATTTTACATTTTATAATGCTCTCTAACCCTTCTTTGGTCATAAAGTCTTCCCTACTCCATAAATCTGACAGGTAGACTATTCTTTGCTTCCCCAGATTATTTACATTATCAGTCTTGATACCTAGGTCATGTACCCATTTTGACTTGATTTTGGTGTACAGTGTTAGATGGTGGTCTATGCCCAGTTTCTGCCATACTATATTCCAGTTTTCCCAGCAGTTTTTGTCAAATAGTGAGTTCTTATCCCAAGAACTGGGGTCTTTGGGCTTATCAAACAGTATATTACTATAATTGTTGACAACTGAGTCACTAGTATTCCACTGATCCACTACTCTATTCTTCAGCCAGTGTCAAGTAGTTTTCATGACTACTGCTTTATAACAGACATTAAAATCTGGTACGGCTAGGCCACTTTCCCTAGCATTTCTTTTCATTAATTTCCCCCATATTCTGGACCTTTTGTTCTTCCAAATGAATTTTGTCACTATTTTTTCTAGCTCAGTAAAGTAATTTTTGGGCAGATTAATTGGCATGGCACTAAATATGTAATTTAATTTAAGTAAAAATGTCATTTTTATTATATTAGCTTGACACAGACACAAGCAATTGATGTTTTTCCAATGAGGTATTTCTGATTTTATTTCTGTGAGATGTGTTTTATAGTTATGTTCATATAGGTACTGGGTTTGTTTTGCCAGGTAGATTTCCAAATATTTTATAATGTCTATAGTAACTTTAAATGGGGTTTCTTCTACTATCTCTTGCTGTTGGACTTCATTGGAAATATATAGGAATGCTGAGGATTTATGTGGGTTTATTTTATATCCTTCAACTTTGCTAAATTTATTTATTATCTCAAGAAGTTTTTTACTTGATTCTCTAGGGTTCTCCAAGTATATCATCATATCATCTGCAAAAAGTGATACCTTAGTCTCTTCTTTGCCTAATTTGATTCCTTTGATTGCTTTTTCTTCTCTAACTGCTACTGCTAACATTTCTAGTACCAGATTGAATAAGAGGGGTGATAGTGAACATCCTTGTTTCACCCCTGATCTTATTGGAAATGCTTCTAGATTATCCCAATTACATATAATACTGCTAATGGCTTTAAATAGATGCTACTTATTATTCTAAGGAAATCTCCATTTACTCCTATACTTTCTAGTGTTTTTAATAGTAATGGATGTTGCATTTTGTCAAAAGCTTTTTCTGCATCTATTGAGATAATAATATGTTTTCTGCTAGTTTTGTTGTTGATGGGACTGATTATACTGATAATTTTCCTGATATTGAATCACCCTTGCATTCCTGGAATAAATCCTACCTGACCAAAGCGTATGAATCTCATGATGATTTGCTGTAGCCTTTTTGCTGATATTTTATTTAGAATTTTTGCATCTATATTCATAAGGTAAATTGGTATGTAATTTTCTTTCTGTTTTGTCTCTTCCCAATTTAGGTATCAGTACCATATTTGTCTCATAAAAAGAATTTGGTAGGATTCCTTCTTCTCCAATTTTCCCAAATAGTTTGTAAAGTATTGGAGTCTATTATTCTTTAGATGTTTGGTAGAAATCACTAGTAAAGCCATCTTGCCATGGAGGCTTTTTCCCTAGGAAGTTCATTGATGGCTTGTCCAATTTCTTTTTCTGATATGGTGTTATTTAAGTAGTTTACTTCCTCTTCAGTTAGTCTAGGCAACTTGTATTTTTGTAAATATTCATCCATTTCACTGATTGTCAGATTTATGTGCATACAATTGGGCAAAATAATGCCTAATTATTGTTTTAATTTCCTCTTCACTTGAGGTAGATTCACCCATTTCATTTTTGATATTCATAATTTGGTTTTCTTCTTTCTTTGTTTTATCATATTGGCTAAAGTTCTATCAATTTTGTTGGCTTTTTCATAATACCAACTCTTAGTTTTATTAATTAATTCAA
>CM053581.1:440861254-440876557 GCA_028627135.1 Pseudochirops cupreus
TCAAAGTTATCTGATGAAAACCTGTTAATTACTGAGCAGAAATAGTTTTACTGAAATAGACACTTTAGTTTTACTAAAAATTATAGTTTTAATACTATAAATTTCCTTTAATATCCATTAAGACCCAAACTTAAATTCACAGATCCCAATTTTAAGACTCAATATATTTAATAAATTTATATAGAGATATTAATAAGAGACTTGTGTATCATTTCATACTATTTAAACTTAGATAATCAACATATATTTCAGCTATATTTTAGACTGGGAGAGTTCAATGACTACTTACATTTCAAATCAAATCTCACTCCATAAGAATTACAAGACTATAAATTTTATGGCTATAACAAATAATTAGTTATATAACTGGCAGATTCCATAAAAATCACACTTAAAAATGCTTGGGGAAATACTAATGATCTTCATCACCTCTCAAGTCACTTTCAATGGTAGGATTCTTTTTTTTTTTAATATTCCACTAATCACAACTATAAAAATGTGGTTTTTAAGGCAGAAAATATTTAATTTATTGTACCATACTTCCAGTATTCTTAATAATTTTACCAGTATCGTTTTAATAATTTTAGCACAGAAGAATCACATTTGCAATGAAATAAAATACTCTTCTGTGTTGTCCTATTAACTTAATATTCCGATACGTTTCAAAGTCAACATCACCCCTTCTAGGTGTCATCTGGAAATATTTCTCTGCTTTTCTGAGTATAGGAAGGAACTATATAATTCTGAAGATTAAATGTTTTAAAAAGTTTTATGTCAGTTTATTCATGTCATGTCAGACTTTTCTAGATAAAATGAATGAGAGAAAAAGTTGTTATTTTGTTAAAGTATTTAAAATGTCATTGAAACTAGAAAATCCAGAGATTTTTAACTTATGTCACTTTTAGTAATCTCTATAGCATATAAAAAGTCTTTAGGGAAAAGATATTACTTTTAGTTCAAAAGATCAACTAATTAAATGTCAGAGACACGGACCTAATAAAGTATGGGAAGTTTTCTGAAGTGTGCTTTTTCCCTTGCACTAATTTAACTTTAAAAACTCATCAGATATATATGTGTGTGTGTGTGTGTGTGTGTGTGTGTGTGTATACAGACATTTATGGTAAGCAGGGCCAGAAAAACAATATACACAAAGACTACAACAATGTATATGGAAAGAACAAATGAAGATCAACTGTTACGAAATTTTTATGACCAAGTTTGGCCCCAAAGAAGAAATATGAGCATTTACCTCCCCCTTTTCTTAGACATTGGAGGGATGTATAGCCATCCCAAGTGATGTACTGGTTAGTTTTGTTGAGCTGTGTTGTTTCCCCATAACCCCTTTTCCATTCTTTGTTGCACAATATCCCTCCTGGGCTCACTCTCTCAACTCCCATTCACATTGGCAGGCTGCGTTCATGGGGGCTACCTGACTACTGCCAGACTTAAGGGTCTTTCAGAAAGGAATATTTATTGAGATGGTATAGCAAGGAGAGTTGGTATAAAAACATCCCCTCAGGAGTCTATGCCACATTCTCCTCTTGCATAGACAAGATACCTGGGGAAAATAGGGTCAAAGTTTAAGAGTACATGTGGCCAAGAGGTAAGTCACAGATCTTGGTTTTGGGAAGTTCTTTTCTTCCCTGTGTAAATTCCTCAGTTTTTCTGCTAGACTCCAAAGGTCAACAACTCCATAAAGTCCTGACACTACCTATCATTGGTGTGACTAGTTTGTCCTCACTTCCCAATGCAAACACTTCAGTAAACTACTATTACACAACACCAATGGGAAGCCCAAATCATCAAAAGGTCATTCTCTGGGTGTTTGGGAGGAGAATAAGGCTCAATCAATCACTATCCCACCTTTGCCTCCAAGCAATTCCCTCTTAGTAGTTTGGCTGACAACTGAGGCCAATACTAGGCTGGCCTGATGTTGGAATATAAATAGCAAGCTAGCTTAAAGCTTTATCCAGGTTGCATTTGGACTGACTGATTCCCTTTAACTAAACACAAGATGTTTCCCATGTGGCAGTCATCTGTTTTCATTCAATGTGTTCGTAGTTCACATCTTTAATTGACTGATTCTATAATTCAGAGTTTTGATAATTCCCCCCCTGATCAGGGCACAGAGTATCTTGTTAGTTATGTTACTTGGGTTTTTGAAGCGTAAGAGACATCTCATTTAAAGCAGTAAGAAATGGCTCTCTGGGGCAGAAGAAGTTCTCTACCCTTACAATCTTGTTTCCAACCCCACTCCCTCGATACTGCTTTCAACAAGGTCTTCGAGGATCTTTCAAATGCTGACTTCCATGACTTATCCCCAGTACTCATTCAACTTGCCCTCACCTATTAGTATTTGACATTGTCCCGTTACCCCTCCTCCTAGACTTCCTCTCGTAATAATAATAATAATAAACTAACATTTACATAGCACTTATTACATTCCAAGCACTGTATTTTATAATTATTATCTTACATAATAATAATTATATATCTATAGCACCTATGTTCCAGGCACAGAGGCTAAGCACTATAAAAATTCTATTTCATTTGATCCTCACCACAACCCTGGGAATTAAGTGTTATTATTATTCTCATTTTAAATATGTAGAAACTAAGGCAAACAGAGGTTAAGGAATTTGCCCAGAGTCACACTGCTAGGAAGTGCCTGATTACTATTTCTTAGTGTCTTTTACTGAATCTTCATCTATTTCCCCATCCCCTAGCATCTTGTATGCACAAAGGCATGTCTAGGGCATTCTTTTCTCTTATTTACTCTTTCTGGGTAATTTCAGCAGTTCCTCTAGCTTCAATTATTGCCTCTTTCCAAATCACTACCAGTTCTCTATTTCCATCACCGCACTCCAACACTGGCCAGCTCAGCCAAACACTTTCTACTAGACAACTCCACTTGGATTTCTCATAGGCATCTAAAACCCAATGTGTGCAAAATTTATTTCCTCCAAAATTCACTTTTCCACCAAAGCTCCATGTTTCTCCTGAGTATACTTTAATCCTTCCAGTCACCTAGGTTTACAACCTTACAATCATCCCCAGTTGTACAACTTCTCAGACATCTATCAACTTTCTGTCTACTTAAACAGATTCTCAACACATTTTTGTCTGGACTATTGAAATAACTTCCCACACAAATAGCAAAGTGATATTCCTAAAGGACAAATATAATCACATCACTACCCCATTCAATAAAATTGCAGTAGCTCCCTATCACCTTTAAGATTAAACATGAACTCTTAATGCTTGGCATTTAGACCCCCTTAGCTCCAATCTACCTTTCCAACCTTAATATACATTACTCCCCTTCCTAAACTCTTCGATTATTAGCCTTACTGATACTCCACACACAGAGCCTTCCTGTGAATAAACTATTGCCCCATAACTAGAAAGCATTCCCCTTTCACTTCAATCTCCTGGAAGTCCTGATTTCCCTTAGGGCTCTGCTTCAACCCACCTCTGTGAGCCTTTCCTGATTTTCCTAGTTGCTAATTTGCTCACATTCTCTCTCTCTCTCTCTCTCTCTCTCTCTCTCTCTCTCTCTCTCTCTCTCTCTCTCTCTCTCTCTCTCTCTCTCTCTCTCTCTCTATTTCTCTCTCCTAAAAAAGATATTTTGCTTATACTTACAGGTGTAAATTTTCTCTGCCCACAAAGAAATAAGCTCATTGAGGGCAGGAATGCTTTCATTTTTGTCTTTGTATATACCCAGTGCCAGGCAAATAGCAGGTGGTAAATAAATGCCTGTTGATTAGATATATATCACCCCTCCACTCAAAACTCTTGTCTGGCTTCTGATTGACTCAAGGTCAAACTCTTTAGTCTGACGCAAACTGTTTCCCCATGCCAGGAAATCACTGTCTCCGCAACCTCGCCTCTTAGAATCCCTAGCTTCCTTCTAGCTTATCTTAGGTGGTTTGGTAAAAGTAGTGATTTGAATATTTCATACTTAGTTATCTCCATTTACCAATTGCACACATTCGTTGCATTGCTGCCTTTTTTTAGATTATTCAGATCTCGAAAAGCAGCCCTTCAAAGAAGCAAGAGTCTAGAAAGAAATGAAAACTGAATATGTCACCCAAAGGAACACCGAGTAGGAGCTGCAGAGGCATGAAAACAAGCCTCATTTCATTTCTCCCAAAACAATAGTGAAGGTAAAAACAGAATCAGTTCTCAAAAGAGTCAGCATGCCTTTTTATTACCAATAAAACTGTGGAGGCGTACATTCAGGTACAGAGTTATAACATATTTGCTTATACAGTCCCAGAGTTATAAACTTGCAAGATAAATGGCACTAGAATTGTTAAGTACTACAAATCATCCCATTGCAATTAAAACAATAAACTTCATACTATATTCAGCACTTATAGCTCTTCCTTGTATTACATGATATGAACATAGATTGTAGTTCAGGAATGTAGTAGAATGTAGTGCAGGTATTTGCAAAAGAAAAGACAATCAGCTCTCCTAATGATTAGGACAGAGCTAATAGGAATCACACACACACACACACACACACACACACACACGGGCACATGCGCACACACACACATACATGCATATACACACAATCAAACATAAACAGAAAATAACAGAGAAAAATGTAATCAGTCAAAACATTTCCTAAGATTCTATTTAAACATATAATTGTGATTGCAAAAATGAATAATATGACATTTTAAATACACCTAAAATTCTGAAACTTTAAAAACTACTTAAACCAATTTGAAGAGCATGTATCAGAAGGGGTGTGGGAGGGACATGGCCAAACTTTGGTGAACTCAATGAACACCTGAATTAAAACTAGAGATAGGAAGATAAAACAAAGAATAAAACTGAATCCGGAAGTAAATTTCAAAGCTACTGCCAGCTGCCAATATTACAAAAGGATGTCAGATGACAAAAAAGGAAGAACCAGTCACTTCCATTGCCTAATTATATTATTTTCATATTCTTTTCCTCTTCAATAGAGTTTAGCACCCAATATGGTCACCCCCACTTGTTTCCAAAAGGAACTGAATTTCACAGAGCAGTACTCTGAAGATCTTGACTTTCATTACTACTCTTATCTCTCATGACAGAGAAAATCTAGGTTCTCAATAACTTTAAAGAAAGTTCTATAGCAGTCTTGCTGAGCTATATAGGTTTCAAGTACATGGCTGACAACAGGTTTTATAGATCTGCTATTATGACTATATCGTATATATGTATACTAATTGTATATATGACTAATTGTATGTATATGTCTATCTTGGAGAAGGGTTGTTTGCTAGACCACCGTACAAAAAGTAATAACATTTGGCGGGGGGTGGGGTGGGAGGAAGCTATAGCAACTTATTAAGACTAGTATAGTTAGTAAATCCAAAACTGGATTAGTGGCTAGACTAAATAATTAAAATGTAAGCTCCTTGAGAGGAAGGACTGCTTTTCTTCATATTAATTATGTCTGGTACAATGTCTGGCAAATAGAAGGTAGATGTTTGTTGATTTGACTTAACTCTTCTATTCTTTGCATTTGAGTCCCAATAGGTATCCATTAGGTGTCTGTTGACTGATTAATAATTGTACATTGGCTTGGTGCTTGCTTCTGTAGTATTTCATAATTTTAATCATTGACTTGGATAAATGCATAGACAGTAATAGATAAGAGACAGCATGACAAAGGAGACTGGTCTCAGACTCAAGAACATCTCCAACTCTGATATAAATAACTATGTAACAGTCATTTGCAAGTGCAACGGCAGAAGGGTAGGGGGAAAGTAGCTAAACAATTCATATGAAAGGAAAAGAGCCAGAGAGTATTGTTTAACAAGTTCAATTGAGTTAACCACATTATGTGGTCAAAAGCAGTTTGGCAGAAACTAGGTATAGAGCAGAATCTCATACTGTATAATGAGATAAAGCCAAAATGGTTACATAATTTAGACATAAAGGGGAACATAAGCAAATCAGAGTAGCATGGAAAATTTTACCCGTAAGACCTATGGATAAGGGAAGAGTACCCGTAAGACCTATGGATAAGGGAAGAGTTTATGTCCAAACATGGGACTGAGAGGACTGCATGAAGGAAAGTGGAGTTGATTACATGAACAGTTTTGCATAGACAAAACCAATGTAGCCAAAATTAGAAGGAAAGTAGGAAAATGGGAGGGAAATTTACAGCAAGATTCTCTGATAAAGGCCTCATTTCTCAAATATATAGGGAACTGAGTCAGATTTACAAAAATAAAGGCTATTATTCAATTGATAAATACTTAAAGGAAATGAACAAGCAGTTTTTTGGGGGGGAATTAAAGCTATTCATATTCATATGAAATGCTCAAGATCATCATTGATTAGAAAAACATAAATTAAAACAACTCTGAGGTAACATCTCACACCTATCAGATTGGCTAGCATGACAGAAAAGAAAAATGACAAAACTAGAAGGGATATGGAAAAACAGGAACAGTAATGCACTGTTAGAGTTGTGAACTGGAGAGCAATTTGGAACTACACCCAAAGGACTATAAAATCATGCATACCCTTTGACCCAGTAATACTGCTCATAGATCTATATTCCAAAGAGATCAAAGAAAAGAGAAGAGGAACTATATGTACAAAAATATTTATAGCAGCTCTTTTTGTAGTAGCAAAGAATTGGAAATTGAAGGGATGCCCTTCAAATGGGGAATGACTGAACAAGTTGTTGTATGTGATTGTGATGGAATACTGTTGTGCTATAAGAAATGAGAAACAGTATGGTTGGAGGAAAAAACCTTGGGACTCTTTATATGAACTTATGTAAAGTGAAGGAGCAGAACCAGAATAACATTGTACAAAATAACAGCAATATTATAATAATGAACAACTGTGAAAGCTGTTGTGCTCAGTACAATGATCCAAGATAATTCCAAAGAACTGATATTAAAAAAAATACTGCTTATCTTTTTATATTAACTTTTTTATGTTAAAAATTAATCAGGGAAAGAACTGATGAATTCTGAGTGTAAACTGAAGTCTAATTTTTTCATTTGCTTTCTTGGGTTTGTTTGAGTTTTTTTGCAACATGACTAATATGGAATTATGTTTTACATGACTTCACACGTATATTTGAGATATTATTTGCCTTCTCAATGGGTGGGAAAAGGGCTTGAGAAAGCAAAAGAGTTTAGAATTCAATTTTTAAAAAATGAATGTTAAAAATAAATAACCAAATTTTAAAAACACAGTTATACATCTTAAGCTTCATTAGAAAGTCACCATATCCAGGACAACAGAGGTGAAAGTACTGCTATATTCTGTCCTAGTGAGATTATATTTTGGTTATTTGCTTCACTCCTAGTTCTCGTTATTAATAATGGATATTGATGATCTGAAGAACATCCCAATGTGAACTGTGATAGTGATGAAAAGCAACTGAAAGAAATGCAAGTGGTTAGCCTGGAAAAAAAAGAAAATTTAAAGTGGATGCATTATTTGTCTTAATGTACCTGTAGGTTTGGCACCTGGAATGATTCAGTCTTTTCTGCTTGGCCCTGGAGGACAGAATTAAGAACAATTGATATGAGAAGCCTTGGTTGGTTGCTGTTCTTCATTCTCCAGGAGGACCAAAATGACATCATTATGCTAGAGTCAAGTTACAGTGTGTCTAGTGACTAAGGTTGATCAAGCCAATAAGAGCTCCGAATGCTCTACCACAGGTGAGGCACAAATAGTCCATGTGAACATTTGGGGTGGACTCTCTAAATCTGTGCTTCTCCCATTTCTTTTGAGCTACTTCAATTCTGCTTCACTTGTAGAGCATAGCACCTTCTCTCATGTGGGCTTGTCATGCTAAGTGTCCTGTGCCGCTGTCTCTCATGTCACAAAATTAATTCCAAAATTCTTGAGACCTGAACAGTATCTTTGTATCACTTTTTCTGACCACCGTGTGAGCACTTGCCCTGTGTGAGTTCTCCATGAAAGAGTCTTTTTGGCAAACATACATTTGGCATTCAAATCTATCCGAGTTGCACCCTCTGTAGTAGAGTTTTAATGCTTGGCAGTTTCATTTGAGAAAGGACCTCAGTATCTGGTTTCTTTTCCTAACTGGTGATGTTCAGAATCTTCCTAACAATGCAAATGGAAGTGATTCAGTTTCTTGGCATGGCACTGTTATGCTGTCCAGGTTTCACAGGCATACAACAATGAGATCAGTGCAACGGCTCTGTAGATCTTCAGTTTGGTAGTCAGTCTAATACCTCTTCTCTTCCACACTTTCCTTCAGAGTCTCCCAAACACTGAACTAGCTCTGACAATGCATATGTCAACCTTATTATCAATGTGTACATCCCTGGAAAGTACACTGCCAAGAGAAATTAATTTATCCACAGCATTCAAAATTTCTCCATTTGCTTTAGGCATCTTTTGTGTGGCAAAGCACCTGGTGTTGATTCTATTCCAGCTGAGATTTACAAGGTGGGGGTCCACTGCTCATACAAAAGCTGACTGAAATTTTCTAGGTTATATGGCAAGAGGAGGTTATCTCCCAGGAGTTCAAGGATGCCTCCATGGTGCATATCGATAAAGGTAAAGGAAATAGATTGTCGTGTGACAATCACAGGGGTCTCTCTCTTAATCATTGCTGTCAAGATTCTTGGCAGAGTCCTCCTTAATAAGAGGCCTAAAAGAAGCCAAAAGAGGCTTAAATAAAGGGTAAAAACTTACTAAAGTGGAATGAGCTGCCTTGGCAATTAATGAATTTTCCAAGTACAGGTTTTAAAGAAAAAGCCAGATACATGATAACTGTATAATAAAAGTATAATTTGTAGAAGTTCCTGTCCAGCAAAAGTCTGAACAAAATTCCCTTTAAGATCTCTTCCATTTTTGAAGTGCTGAGATTTTTTTTGACTCTTTTTTTCCTCATATGACTGTAACATAATGATGGGAGACATTGTTGAAAGGCTGCCTTTAAGTTGCATTTTATTCTAACAAAACAAATACTTTCGTACAGTTAACAACAAGTTCAGCAGGATCTTGTGTGTTCTTTGCATTTTTCAATGAATTGCCTCACTATACAGATGTGATTTTCTGTAGAGTTCCATATCCAAAAGCCAAGCTCTTCTCTTCTCATATTTTTATGAAGGACATCTTCAATACCCAATTCCAAAAAGTCTTAGAACTGTCTCAAATCATTAAAGTTATCAAGCTATTAAAGTTAAAAACTGTACTATAGCTTTTAGAACACCATATGTGTGTGTGTGTGTGTGCGTGTGGTAAGTTACTCTCATACTTTTATAAAAAGAAAGTATATAAATATATTGGCAGTTGTAAATATCATCATGACTACTCTCATAATAATAGCCAATATTTTCTTCACAATTGTTTAGTACTTTTCTCAGTTTTTGATATCTTTAGTATTGTTCCCTCAGAGAAGCCAGAGTTGGAGGATTTGTGGAGAGACCGACTGACTAATATATTGTTGGTGGAGCTATAATTTGGTTCAACTATTCTGAAAGTCAATTTTGAATTATGATAAAAAACTGAAAAAGATTTCTGTATCTCACAGTGAATAAATGAAGAATTTATTAAGAAATTACTATGTGCAAGGAACTATGTCAAGCAGTAGGGATACAAAAGTAAGATAATTCCTGCCCTCAAGGAGTTCACATTCTAACAGGGGAGACAACATATATGGAAGGTACAAGTCAGATGGAAAAGTTCCATGGTCTTCAGTGCACAATAGTAGGGTATATGTTAATATATATTTTTAAACATCATTTCTTAATGAAATTATGAGTTAATGATATTAAACAATTTCACATTCCTAAGGATTTGGGTGGCCATAACTTTCATTTCAGAGTCAACTTTCTTTGACCCAGAGATTCCACTGATAAGCATGTGCCCCAAGGACTGCAAAGGCAGAAAGGTTCCATACATATACAAATAATCATAGCAGCACTTACTGTGACAACAAAGAACTAGAGACAAATTAGATATCTATCTACTGAAGAAGGGTGAAGCAAACTGTAGCATGTTGATGTAACAGAATATTGCTGAGCCACAATAATAATGAACAAGAAGAATGCAGAAAATTAGAATACAATATGAAATAATGGAAATAAATTAATAGAGGGTGAATTAAGGGTAGCAGAGATGACAAAGGCAAAAATTCAAAAGTGACGGTAAAATAAAAACTTACAGAGATCAATATTTTTTTCTAAAACTAATAGGAAAAATTATGTCATCTCAAGAACAGATCTCTCCAATGAATAATTGTTCTGCTTCATTTGTTTTTTGCAATCACTGTTTTATTTATATCTATTTCTAGTTTATTATACAAATAGCTTAGAGTCAGAAAGACCTGCATTCAACTCCTGCCTCAGACACCTACTAGCTGCACGACCCTCAGAAAGTCTCTTAATCTCTATGATAATAGAACCTTCCACACTAGTTTACTGTGAGGATCAAATGAGTAAACATATGTAAAGTACTCTGCAAATCTTAAAGCACTATATAAATGCTAGTTAATAATTATTACTAAGATATAAAACACTACCTTTTATGATGTTATTTAGTGATTGTCACGTTCAACATGTCCTGACTCTCTTCATAAAAAAAAAGCACTCATGATATTTAGGGGGGAAGAATTCTTTGAGTCTATAAACCTGTGAATTATTGGACAACCAGCAATCTATAATTAGATCTATAACAAAGAAAAAACTACTAATTCATTGTTTGGATGAACCTTACCTCGCAATCTTTTACAAAACTCTTCAGTGATTCTTTTAAAAAATTTATTCCAGGAAAAAAAAAACAACAACAATTTCTTAATTCCTTTAAAACTTTTCTTAAGCAAACAGTAAATTGAGTCATCCAAAATGCATTTTTGATAGCCTTACCTTGGCAAAATTATTTCTTTTACTGCAATTTTAACAATCTAAGTTGTTACTCTACTCCATAGATTGTATATTCAGCACTAACTTGAAGATCTGATAATCCACAGCAACATGAGACATAGTTTCATATTTTCTTTATTTTTACATCTTCCTTAAAAGATTGACATACTATGTATTCCCTGAATTTTATATTGCTAAAACTTGCACTTTATTCAACAGTAAGAGTTAGATCTGAAAAGGAACATAGATGTTTTTCAGCTCCCTTATATAAAGAAACTGAACCAGAGAAAAGGAAAATTACTTGCCCAAGATTGCAAAGCTATTAAGTGTATGTATTGGGGATGCAGCGGGGGAGTGAGGAGGAGTATAATATAATTGAAAGAGCACTGGCTTTGGAATCAAAAGATTCAAATCCTGATCCTAACATTAGCCAGCTGACCTTGGCTGAGTTATTTAACCTTCTTCGACCTCACACCACTCATCTATGAAATGAAGGAACTGGACTAGATGACCTCCGAACTCCCTTCCCAGTTCTAGATCCTTAATCATGTAATGTAGTGGGGCAAGGATTCAACCTAGACCCTCATGAAAGCTCTATATATGGAGTTAGTCTAATTACTCCTCAAAACCACTGTTTTTCTTTGCCCTTTAGGTCTATATAAAGTATTTCTATTCTTAATCAAAATCTAACAAAAAGAACAGAAAGGTCTATTTTAGGACATACCCATCTGCTGAGAGAAATTGATATATTTATTTTCCCCACAAGTAACTACAGACATAGATGTGAAGATACAGTACATTAATGCCTAAATGGAAATTAATTACATAGTTCTTTCTGAATCACCAGGCATTAACTTCCACCACCTACCACCTCACTGGAGGGAAACTATACATTTAGAGATACAGTATAATGTACCAAAACTGTACTAAATGCATAGTATCCTAGAACAACACCACATTTTAAGAAAGCACCTAGCAGGCAAAACTTCAATCCAAAAGGACACTAGTTTCCTGCAGGAGTATCCTCAGGATACCCTTGTTTCTAAAGCATGTATTGTCATCCGTTTGTCCCATCCAAAATATCTTCATTCTAAGCTAACTGAAACATTAATGGCTACTTTTACACTCCAATCCTTTGATGAATTTCAAATCCATCAAACTGTACTCTCCTCCATTTCTCTAAAAAATAATCTGTATTAAATAGAGTGGATTAACATAAATGGAAAGTTCATACAGCTCATAGGAAGTGGCAATAAAATGAAAATAACTATGTTTCATAAATTAGTTCACCTATTCATTGACATATAGATCTAATTTTTCAAAAGCTTACTATGAAAAACTAGGAAAAAAAAGTGAAATTTACCTGAAGGAATACAAGATCAAGAATCTCAAGGAAAAAAGTGGGAAGCAAGAAGACTTAGAATGACAAGACCTCAAACTATACTACAACACAGAAACTCTTTGGTGCTGGTTAAAAACCAAAATAGTTGATCAAATAGTTGAACAAATTATGTACAGAAGACAAAAAAGACAGCAACTTTTGAGAAAAGACTTTGACAAAAATTTCTAGGAAAACTGAAAACCAATCTAGCAGAAATTAAAGTTAGAACAATGTTCTCATATCATCTAGCACAATCAATGCCAAACAGATACAAGACCTACATAGAAAAGATCATATGACAAGTAAATTAAAGAGGGAAAGGAAATGCCTTTTGAAAAAAAATGGATAGTCAAAGAGCTCTTGATGGAATAGGGTCAAGAGAATGACAGCACAATTTTGATTATATAAAGATTTTCAACACAACAAAAGCAATGCTGTTAAAATTAGATGGGAAATAGTTAATAGAAGAAAATCATGGCAGTAAGTTTTTTTTTCTCATAAATGTCTCATACCCAAACTATAACAGTAATAGATTCAGCAATATAAAGAAAAGGATTTCAAGAGGTGGAGCCAAGATGGTGTACTAGAGAAGCACTCAGATGAACTCTCCCAACATTCTCTCCCAAACAATTTTAAAATAACACTGCAAATTAAAGCATGGACTGGCGGAGGAGGAAAAAAGGTCAGAATGAGACATTCTTCTAACCAAAGACAACATAGGATGCTGGAAAGAGAAATCTATGATATGGGGGTAGGAGGCTGGTCCAGAGTCCACATAGATGAAACACCAGTGTGGGACTAGGTGGTAGAGGCAGAAACAGTAGCAGCTTCAAGAGCTTCCAAATCAGAAGTGGTAAGGAAGCTGGCAACTGGTCAGAAAGAGACTACAAAGTACCACTGTGCAAGTGCTGGATTCAAATTCTATTTGGCAACTCCATTGCCTACACTTACTTCTGTATCATAATTCAAGTGTAGATAGGACCACTTTCAGTCAAGAGGGAGTGGGAGTCCTGAGGAGTAACTGTTAGGCAACACCATTGCCTACCCACTTTGAGTCACAGTCCAAGGACAGAGTAGAGCACTTTTGGTCAAGAAGGAGTGAAAGACCCAAGGGGCAGCATCATTCTTAGCCTAAGGGATCAAGAACACTGAAGAACAGAAACATTTCCAGATCCAAGGGAGGAGGGGCCATGAGGAGCAGCATCAGTTGCAATCCCAAAGGATCATGGGTCCTTCAAGAAAAAAAGATCAGAGTAAAGACAAAAAGACCTATCCCAGATTATACAACCTTGGAAGCACCAAAAACATGCAAATACTTAGAACCAGTTCTGAAAATAGCAGTGTGAAAAAAATCTTAAGCTTAAAACACAGCCCATCCCCCACCAACTCTGCAAACAGAACTCAACATTAACATAAAGTTTTAAATCAAGAAATAGGATTGAAATACGAGCAAACAACAAAAAAGCATTTGACCATTAAAAGGTATTCTGGTGACAGGGAATATCAAGACATGAATTCAGAAGAAGACAACAATCTCAAAAGAGCACAAGTAAAGGCTTGAAGAAAAAAATTGTGATGTATAATCTCTATCTTGCTTATTATCTCAGGGAGTGGTGGAGGAGGAAGAGAATTTGGAATTCAAATTTTAAAAAGAATGTCAAAAACTGTTTTTATATCGAATTGGAAGAAATACTATTTTTTTAAATTGTGAACTGGATGCAAGCCAAAAGGAATTCCTGAGAGAGCTAAAAATTATTTTCAAAATCAAATATGAGTAGTAGAGGAAAAATTAGGCAAATAAGTGAAAACAAAAGAAGAAAATTATGAAAATAAAAGAAAATTAATAGCTTAGTCAAAGAGGTAAAGAAAATAACACCTAAAAACACAGAACTGATGAAATGGTAAAAGAGGTACAAAAACATCACTGATGAAAATAATTCCAGAAAAAAGCAGAATTAGCCAAATAGAAAAAGGTACAAAATCTCACTAAAGAAAATAATCATTAAAAATTAACATTGAGGGGGCAGAGCCAAGATGGCAGCGTAGAAGCAACAAGGTTCCACAGCTCCCACATAGCCACTTCAAATACCCATAAAATATTACTCTAAACAAATTTTAGGCTCCAATACTCACAAAAAATACAGAAAACCACATCTACCGATGAAGGTAGCTCAGCAGGAAGGGCTCATTGCAGCACGTTGGGAGCCATAACCCTCCCAGTTTGAAACAGTGGCTTGGCCCTGGGTGGTAGCCAGGAAGAGCTGCAGCTGGAGCCTTCAGGAGAGTGGATCAGTGGCAGCTATGGTGATTTCCATTATTATCAAGCCATAAGAAACAAGAACAAAGTGAAAGGTCAGTGGAACTCAGCTAAATTTGGGGGAGAAAAGCGGTCTGGGCAAACAGCCTCCAGGGCAAGAAAGCAGCAGAAGCAGTGGCCCTGTAGCCATCTCCATGTGGCTGCTTCAGAGCTCCCGGCCTGCAGACTGCAGGGGGGCCAAGCAATCATTCAGAGGCTAAGTGCTCTTACATTGAGCTTCCTGGATACAGATCATCGTCTGGGGTGCGTTTTCAGTGAGCCAAAGTTAGTGGGGGCTGCAGCATACCCCTAATAGCTTTAGCAGATGTGAAAACCCCAGCAATTTGGGACTGAGCTTCACCCTCTGGAAGCAGAGTTCCACAGAGCTAAAAAATCAAGTAATTCACTGGCCAACATGAGCAGGCAAAGGAAACAAAGTAAGAACACCAATCGAACTTTAGAATACTTTTTTGGGGACAAGAGGATCAAAGCATGGAACGGGAGGAAGACAACACAGTCAGAACTCCCACACCAAAAGCTTCCAAGAAACATGTAAACTGTATACAAGCCATAGATGAGCTTAAGAAGGATTTTGAAAACCAAATAAGAGAAGTGGAGGAAAAATTGGGAAGAGAAATGAGAATGATGCAAGAAAATCATGAAAAGAGAGTCAACAACCCGACTGAAGAGAATAACACCTTAAAAAATAGATTAACTCAAATGGCAAAAGAGGTCCAAAAAGCCAATGAGGAGAA
>CM053581.1:440877057-440932718 GCA_028627135.1 Pseudochirops cupreus
GCCAAGAAGAAACAATTTGAATACTATGGAAACACAATTAGGATAACCCAGGATCTAGCAGCTTCTACATTAAGGGACCAAAGGGCCTGGAATATGATATTCTGGAGATCAAAGGAGCTAGGATTAAAACCAAGAATCACCTACCCAGAAAAATTGAGTATAATGTTCCAGGAGAAAATATGGTCATTCAGTGAGGTGGAAGAATTTCAGACATTCTTGCTGAAAAAACTAGAACTGAAAAGAAAACTTGACACTCAAATACAAGAAGCATGAGAAGGTAAATATGGAAAAGAAATCATAAGGAACTTATCAAAGTTGAACTATTTACATGCCAACATGCAAAAATGATAATTGTAACTTATGAAACTTTTCTCAGTATGAGGATAGGCGAAGGGAATATAAATATATATGTATACACATGTGTCTATATAGGAGGGTTTATAGATGCGTATGAACACATATCTGAGTATGTGTTTATATGTGTACATAGAGGGCACCGGATCAATTGAATAGGCAGGGACGAATCTTTAAAAGGTGAAATTCTGAGATGGGAGAGGATTAGAATGAGACGAGACAGAGAGTCACAGAATGGGGTTAATCATCTCATATAGAAGAGGCAAGAGATAACTGTTACAGTGGAGGGGAAGAACAGGAAGGCAAAAGGGAAAGGGTCAACCTTAGTCTCAGTGAATTTGGCTTAGGAACAGAATGACATAAACCCTAAACTGGGTATCTTGCCACACAGGAGAGTAGAGGGGATGGAGATGAGAGGTGGGATGATGGAGGGGAGGGCAGTGTGGGGGGAGGGTTGCTAGAAGCACACACCTCTGTAAAGGGACAGGGACAGGGTAGAGAATAGAGCAGGGAGGAGGGATAGGAAATGAGTGATGTAAACAAGAAAATAAATTAATTTATTAAATTAAAAAAATTAACTGAGCAAGTGGGAGCTAATGATTCCATGAAATATTAAGAAACAAAATCAAAGGAATATGTTTTTTAAATGTGAAATATCCCTACAGAAAAAAAAAACTTACCTGGAAAATAGGTCAAAGAGAGATAACTGAAGAATTATTGAATTACTGAAAGCTACAAGTAGAGAAAGAACCTATATATCATATTTCAAGAAATAATCAAGTAAAACTTTCCCAATATTTTACAACCAGAAGATAAACTAGAAATTAAAAGAATCTACCAATTACTACCTGAGATCCCAAAATGAAAACTCCTAGGAATATTATAGCCAAATTCTAGAGTTCCCAATTAAAGAAAAAATACTTCAAACAGCAAGGGAAAAAAATTCAAATACCAAACCACAGGTGCACAGTCAGGATCACATAAGATTTAACAGCAATGATGTGAGTGAGTTGGAGGGCTTGGAAGATGATATTCCAGAAGTAAAAAAAACCTGGGAATCAAGAATAACCTACTCAACAAAACTGCATGTAATCCTTCACGAGAAAAATGGGTATTGAGTGAAACAGAGCAGTTTCAAGCAGTCATGATGAAAAACCAGAGCTGAATAGAAAATATAACTTTTTAAACAAGACTCAAGAGAAGCATAAAATGTAAACATGAAAGAGAAATCATAAGGGACTTAATAAGGTTAAACTGTATACCTTTCTACTTGGAAAGACAACACAGGTATCTCTGAAGAACTTTATCATTATTTGGACAGTTAATAGGATTCCACAAAGAAAGATAGTGTGGAAATGAGTTAATTATGTTGAGATGATACAGAAAATGGATTGAGTAGAAAGGGGGATGCCCTGTGGGAAGGCAGAAGGGAGAGAAAAAATAGGAAAAATTATGTCACATAAAAGAAGTACAAAAAGACAAGTTTTTACAGTGGAAGGGGAAATGGTAGGGAGGGATGAGCAATGTGTGAATCTTACTCACATCTAAATTGGGTCAAAAAGAGAATACACACACACACACACACACACACACACACACACATACACTTGGTTAAGAGAAATGTCTTAACTAAAAGGAAAGTAGGAGAGGAAGAGGTTAAGAGAAAGTAATAAAAGGTAGGGCATATAACAGAAGGCAGTGGTCAGAAGCAAAATAGTCTTTAGAGGAGGAGTAAGATAAAAAGATGGAGAAAAGGATAAATAGAAGAAAATAAGACAGGGAATACACAGTTAGCAATCATAACTATGAATGCTAATGGATGAACTTACTCATAAAACAGAAGTCAGTAACAGAATGCATTAGAAACCAGAAATCAACAATATGGTTTGTTTTTTTTTACAAGAAACTCGTTTGAAACAAGGAGTTAGAATAAGAAACTGGAGCAGGATCTATTATGCTTCAGCTAAAGTAAAAAAAAAAAAAAAGATGGGGTTAAGCAATCATGATCTCAGACAAAACAAAAGCAAAAATAGACCTAACTAAAAGGGACAAATAGGGAAACTACATCTTGCTACAGGGAACCACAGACAATGAATTACTATCAATATTAAACATATGCACCAAATAACATAGCATCTAAATTTTTTAATTACAGAAGGAAATAGAGAGTAAAACTATATAAGTTAGGGACTTCAACTTTCCCCTCTCAGAGCCAGATAAATCTAACTATAACATAAATGAGAAAGATGTCAAGAGAACAGAATATTAGAAAACTTAAATAAGATAGCATCTTAAAGAAAACTTAATGTGAATAGAAAGTATGTCTTTTTATCAACTGCACATGGCCCCTTCACAAAAACTGACTATGTATTAAGGTATTTAAACTTCACAACCAAATGCAGAAAAGCAAAAATATTAAATGCTCCCTTTTTAGATCATAATGCAATAAAAATTGCTTTAAATAAAGGACTGTGGAAGTCATGATTAAAAACTAATTGGAAGTTAAATAATGTAATCCAGAAGAATGAGTAAGTCAAAGAAGAAATCATAGAAACAATCAATTATTTCATTAAAGAGAATCACACAAAAAGACAACATTCCAAAATATGTGGGATGCAGCCAAAGCAGCACGTAGGGGAAAATTTGTATCTCTAAATACATAAATCAATAAAAGAGAGGTCAATGAATTGGACTTACAATTAAAAAAAAAACTAGAATAAATTTAAAATCCTTAACCATCCAGATGGAAATTCTGAAAATCATAGAAGAGATTAATAAAATAGAAAGTAAAAAATAATTAATAAATGAAACTAGGAGCTGGTTTTATGGGGAAAAACAATAACACTGTTAACCATTGATTTTTTAAAAAGAAAACCAAATTACTAATAATCAAAAATGGAAAGGGTGAGTACACCAACAATGAAGATGAAATTAAAGCAATTATTAGGAGTTATTTTGTACAATTATATGCTAGTAAAATTGACAATCTAAGTGGAATGGCTGAATGCTTTTTAAAAAAAATACAAACTGCATAGATTAACAGAAGAGGAAATATAATGCTTAAATGACCCTTTCTTGGAAAAAAATAAAAAAGAAATTAAGCATGTCATAAATGAACTCCTTAAGAAAAAATCCCAGGACCAGATGGATTCACAAGTGAATTTTGCCAAACTTTTAAGAAACAATTAATCCCAATATTATATAAGCTAATTGAAAAAATAGATAAAGGAGTCTTAGAAAATTCTTTTTACAAAACAAATATAGTTTTGATATCTAAACTAGGGAGAAAATAAACAGAGAAAGAGAACGATAGATCAATTTATTTAATGAATACCAGTGGAAAAATTTGAATTTCTACTAGCAAGGAGATTACAGCAATATTTCACAAAGATCATACGCTTGACCACATGGGATTTATATTAGGAATATCAGGAAAGCTTTTAGCATAATTCACCATATCAATAAAAATAACGACAAAAACATAAGATTATATGAACAGATGCAGAAAAAGCCTTTGACGAAATACAGCACCCATAACTACTAAAAACATTAGAAGCAAAGGAATCAGTGAAGCCTTTCTTAAAATCATAAGTAGAATCTATCTAAAATTAAACGCAATCTGTAATGGGGATAAACTTGGAGCCTTTTCAAGAAGATCAAGAGTGAAGCAAGGGTGTCCATTATCACCATTACTAGTCAATGTTGTACTGGAAATGCTAGCTATAGTGAACATAGGCAATGAGGAAAGAAAACTGTCACTCTTTGCAAATGATATGATAGTATACTTAGAGAACCCTAGAGAATCAACTAAAAAACTATTTGAAACAATTAACAACCTCAGCAAAATTGCAGGATATAAAATAAAACAACATAAATCATCAGCATTTCTATAAACTACCAACAAAATCCAGCCAGAAAGATAAAACAAGAAATTCCCTTTAAAATAACTTCAGATGATATAAAATACTTGGGAGTCTAACTTCCAAGACAAACTCCAGGATTATATAAACACAATTACAAAACACTTTTCATACAAATATAGACAGATCTAAACAACTGGAAAAATATTAATTTCTCATGGGCATGCCAAGGTAATATAATAAAAATGACAATTCTACCTAAGTTAATTTACTCATTCAATGTGGTACCAATCAAACTACCAAAGAATGATTTTACAGAGCTGGAAAAAATAATAACAAAATTTATCTGGAAGAACAAAAGGTCAAAAATGTCTAGAGAATCAATGGGAAAAAAAGTGAAGAAAGGCAGCCTACCAGTTCCAGATTTCAAACTATATTACAAAGTGGTAATCAGCAAAACAATCTGGTATTGGTGAATACAGTGGTGGATTAGTGGCATAGATTAGGTACACAATACTCAGTGGTAAAAGACTACAGTAATCTAATGTTTCATTAACCCAAAGATGCATGCTTTGGGGCTAGAACTCAAACTGACAAAAATTGCTAGAAAAACTGGAAGGCAGAGAGAGAAATGATCCATTCTGAAAGCAATGAAGACAGGAGCATACTTTTTTTTTGCTTTATTTTGATTATTTTGTTTTGTTTACATTTTCTTTATAACATGGCTAAATATGGAAATACGTTTTGCATGATAATATCTAAAATAAAAATCAAGGTGCTTGTTTTTTCAAGGAGTGATGAGGGATGGGAAGGAGAAAGAGAATTTGGAACTCAAAAGTTGAAAAAACTTACTGTTATAATTTTTATATGTAATTGGGAAATATTTTTCGAAATAAATAAAAATAATTTTAAAAATTAAAGAAAAGAACCAATCCTTAGCATCTAGTCAATGGTTATAAAGAGGCAGTTCTCAAGGGAAGAAATTAGAGCTGTCATCATTTTTTAAATGCTCCAAAATAAATAATTAGAAAACACAAGTTAAAAGAACTCTGCGTATTTACTTCATACTCGGGTTAGCAAAGATAACAATGGTTGAAAGGAATATGAGAGGACAGGCACATTAACACAGTGGTGGTGAAGCAACCAATTGGTACGGCTATCACAGAAAGCATTTTGAAACCACACATCATCACCAGACTGTGATATACCCCTTGATCCAGTGTGACCACTTACTAGGTATATGCTCCAAAAAGATCAGACAAAAATGAAGGAGCTATATGTTAAAAAAAATCATCAAAGCGCTTTTTAGTGTGCTAAATGTCTAAAAACTGAAGGGCACAGTACCCGTTACTTGGTGAATGGCTGAACTAATTATGTGTACTAAATATGTGTAAGAGAACATTCCTAAAAGATGAAAGGGATGGATTCAGAGAAACTTAGAAAAAACACGACTGCTGCTGAGTAAAACTAAAACTGAATAAAATGAACGAAATCAGAAAACAATTATACGTTGACTACAATACTGTAAAGAAAACAACTTCGAAAGACAATAATTAATCAACAACAATGAAAACTGACAGCCCCAGATAGCCAGTGATAAAGCACATTACCCACATGAACTAGTGGTACAGAATGAGAGCTACATTTTCAGACATAGCTGACAAATGGACACCTGACATGCTTAACTAGCTGTGTGACCTTGGGCAAGTCACTTAAGCCCAATTGCCCTGCCTTCCACCCTCCAAAAAAATGCAAGTTATATGTAATAGAGGTTCACAGTTTCAGACATTTCTGTTGTTCTTTGTATATAGAAATGCCCGTGTTTATTGTTATTTGTCAAGTTCAAAAAAAAAAGTATTTTTTTTTCAAATCAATTGCTTAGGTGACAGAATTCCAGTTAGCAAGAGAAACTTTGCCGATTTGGACCTCTCTCCAGGCAGTAATATTTATATATTAATAAATTGTGTGTGGCAGACTTTGGCTTTTAAAAAAAATCACATTCTAGAATTGTTAGGAATAAGAAATAATGTTTGCAGACTCTGTTCTCTTCCCCTTTTGGAAAACTAGGCCAACATTTACCTTTCTACAATTCTTCTTTTCTCATATTTGCCGGCTCTTTCATTAGCTTAGCATTGCATTCATCTTGGCCAAGTTACTTGAACTCATTAAGGGTAACTAGGTGCTCTCAGAGTATCTTCTTTTGCAGGGAAACAGCTCCATGTTAGCTATTTCTCTTCTGGTCTTTATAGATCAAGAATCATTATTCCTGGCAAATCAACCTCCACTAGTAAGTCAGTCAACAATCATTTACTAAAGGCTTACCTTTTAGGCACTATCCTAAGTTCTGAGGATGAAGGAACATATTCGAATGGGAAGAGACAATATGTAAATAATTAGGTACAAACTATGGAGAGCAGATAGAAGTTGATCTCAGAGAAGAAGCCTCTAACATGATGCTGGTGGATTGGAAACAGCCTCTTGCAGACAGTAGGAGTACAGCTGAGTCTCGAAGGATGAAAGAAGAGAAATCAAGAGATAAAGAATCAGGGGCAGAGAATCCCAGGCATGAAGCACAGCCCGTGCAAAAGCACAAAGATGGGAGATAAGGTGAAATGTTCAAGCAGCTGCAAATAAGCCAGTGCTAACCTGGATGATCCTAGTGTGTGAAGAGGAGTGAAATTTAAAGAGAGCCCAAATGTAAGATGTCATGTTAAGAAGAGTGTTAAATACCAAACAGAGGAGTTTCTATATATTAGATCTTGGAGGTAATTTATTACCTGTCCCTGGAGTTCAATGAACTGGAAGGAGGGAGATAGAGTCAGAACAGAACTTTAGGAACGCAGTTTGGCAGCTGAATAGAGGACAAATTGGAGTGGGAAGAGACGTGAGGCAGAGAGACTAACCAGAAGACCATGGCAGTAGCCGGGGTGTGGGGTGCAGGGACTCCAAAATTCCTTACCCCCAAAAAATTAAAAGTCAGAGGTATCTTGAGGAAAAAACAGGAAGTTTTATTCAATTCTCGCAAGAAGAGGGCATCCTTTCCACCAATATGAACCAGTAGAATGAGGCGTGTTACAGAAGACATGGAACAAGAATTTATACCCTTAACACAGCCAAGCCCCCTCCCATTGCTGTGCCTTCTCCCATTGGCTGGGAGGCAGGCTTACATTCTCAGCACAACATCTCCTCCAAGGATAAGGAACAAAGAAGCCCGTCACTATCTCTCAGTGGCTGGAAGGTGGGCTTACAGTCTGGGTGTGAAACCTCCTCCAATGATAAGGAACAAGGAAAGAGGAGATAACCAATCCAAATGTACCTCTCCTTATTTGGCAATTGCCAAAGTGAAGAAGGGGGAAAGGCTCTAAGAGATTTTTAAAATTCCAGAAGGGCTTAAGGCTGATTGACAGCAAGGGAAGGAAAAAAAGGTCCTAGATTGTATAATTTCTTAGGAAACCCTGGACTCAGGTCTGTCCAGTCTGTCTCTGGTTTTGAGATAGTTTCTCTCCCTTCTCTTTCTGAGGAGTCTTCACAGAGGGTGCAGAGGGAGAGTGTATCCTGCTCACTAGGCATTAGTTAGATGATAGTTTTCCCTGATTCTCTCTCTCCCCTAGATTGTTAACAGCTTCTCACTTTAATGTTTTGCTTTTCAACAGAAGTACACCTACTGTATGTTATGATATTGTTTTACAATCATGTGTTTGAGCTGACAGTACATGAGGGGGATAAGACAAAATTAGGAAAGGAACTATATTTTGTCCAGAATTTTTATTTCTCTTAGTGCCTACCACAATGTTTTATGCTTAATGAATATTTATTTGATAGCTGAATGACAGAAAAAAATTCTGTAGTCTTTGTCAAAAGCACTTTTGGTTTCTTTTTTATCATCCTAGGTTTTTATCTGTTTATGGCCAAAGACTGTGAAATACAATTCTGATCTCATTCAGAATTGATTATTTCAGTATAGCACTCATGTATTGGATGGTCCTCTGTCCAGATGCCTAACAATTTTCCAGGGAAGAGAGATTGGGAATTAACCAAAGTAAAGCCTGCCGAGTTTCAGCTTCTCAAAAGTTTAATAGTTATTATCTGATATCCTCCTTTCACATCTCAGACATCTTACCAGAAGCAGGAAAGAGCTTGAATTTATGTCAGGGAGAGAGAGGGAGAGACAGACAGACAGACAGACAGAGAAACACACAGAGAGAGGGGAGTGAGGGGAAAGGCGGGGAAGAGGCAGAGAGAGGTGAGGGGGAAAGGCAAAAGACAGAAAGAGAGAAAGTCAGAGAGAAAACACCAGACCTGCATTCAGTTCTGGCTATATTGTTTAGTATTTCTGTGACTCTTTCCAAGTCATTAGACCACTTGGAGCAAAGTTACCTCTTATGGCAAACAGGAATAATAACATTCACCTAACAGGGTAATTGGTATGATTGAATTAGATAATGTAAGTAAAGCACTTTTGAAACTGTAAATTATCATATAAACGTCAGCATTATTATTATGATGTGGCAAAACAAACCCATGTTGAAGCTTTTAACACCTACAATGCAATCTATTTTACGTGAGAGTTCACTGTTTATTAGCCTTTATTAACGTCCACTCATCATTCTTTCTCCACCCATCCCTTGAATTTTCTTCCCTTGACCTTTCTTCCAAATATTAGCACTGGATACCTTATAATCCTTACTGAACAAAAGACAAATGGTGAGTCCTCAAGGTTTACATCAGTAGACCAAGGGCATGGGCCTCAGGCATCTCAACTGTAAAATGAAGAGGTTGGACTTGTCATTACCTCTGAGGTTCTTTCCAGCTCTAAATCTATGATCTCATGGTTTTATCAATGGGAATTCCCCTTAATGAGGCAAACAGAACTTGTCTCCACCTTGTAGTCTTTAGAGAGTTGCCTGGGACTCAGGCTGGCCCATGGTAAACATATCAGAGGCAAGATTTGAATTCGTGTCCCTCCGACTTGCTGTCTAGCACTATCCAGTGATGATCAGTGCTTTGTAACTTAGGGAAAAGAAATATTCTTTCATTGTTTTGTTATCTTCAATATGGTACTGGTACTTTTATCATGCTACAAGGCACATACCAAACAGAAGTGAACAAAGGAATCCGGTGACTTATTTAAATTGTAAGGTACATTTAATTGATAGCAAACACCTTGCATCTGGAATTATAGGGAAAAAATCTAATAAATTATGGCCTGGCAATAATAACAAATGATTCTCACGTTCTGTCGCACTTAGGAATGATGCTAAAGAAAAAACACACATGTACACACACATACAAAGTGTGAGAAAAGCACGTGGCTTAGGGTAAGAGAGAAATGTCTACAATGGGAAAGATTGTTTTAAGGCAGCAAACAGTACATAACTATCTGTAAATTCTAAAGTTTGGATTAAAAGATACTATTTTTAGGGAAAAAAGGTCATCACAGGGACATTAACATATCAGTTATTCTATATATATATATATTTCTTCAAGTTATTATTAGAAATTTAAAATAAAGCCTCACTTAGCTTAAGAAACAGGTAGTCCCAGTAGTGTCAAGATAGAATCATTTTCAATTCGAAGAGTTCAGGATCTTCTGTTACTCCTTTAAAAAAATCAGCTAAATCTTCACATATTTCCTAATTCTAAACTTTTGTGAAGAAGGCAGAGGCAAAGTAAAAGAGAAAAAAAGGATAGTCCTATATGTTGTGGGGGAGGGAAACTGTTGAAAAAATTCAAAAGAGAAAAGGATGGCCAGGGCAAAGCCCAGTTACCAGGAAGCCTAAGGCTAGCATATTTCTAAGTTTAGGAGTTCAAAGTTAAGGTAGCTTATACTGATCAAGTGTCCTCACTAAGGTTGGTATCAAGATTGTGATCCCAAAGAAGAGGGGCTCGCCAGCTTGCATAAAGAGGGATCAACCTAAATCAGAAAACAGAGGTCAAAGTTTCCCTGATGACTGGTAGTGAGATCAAGCCCATAAGGAGCCCCTCTGTTTCCAGAATGAGATGAAGAGACTTAGTCCTTAAAATTTATTTTTAATTTAAAAAAATTAAGGAGAGAGAAATAATGACCATTTTTAAAAAATTATTTTTTCTTAATTTAAGGAAAAGAAATATACTTTAATCCAATCCAATTAACAGTGAAGTCTTAACACTTTATTTTACTTGCTCAAAGGTATAAATACTATAAAAGAGATCAAATTCTTCTTGAGGATTTACAACCCAATCCAGACAAGAAAGCAAAAAGAAGCAATGTGATATAATAGAAAGAACACATGGATTGGGAGCTGGGAAACCTGAGTTTTAGTCCTGGCTTGTTCAAGCTATTTGATCTAGGGCAAATCACCTGGATTGCCTCATTTTCCTCAACTGTATGATGAACCTTGTTTTCTTCATCTGTATAATGGAGAGGGGAAGGAAAATGGGACAAACTGGATGATCTCTTCAGTTCTTTATAGCCCCATGATTCTAGAAAATAGGTATTCACAATAGTTCAGAGCAGGGGTGTGGAACATGCAAGCCCCAAGGCCACATGCGGCCTTCTAGGTCCTTGGGTGCCACCTTCTGACTAAGCCCAAGTTTTACAGAACAAATCTTTTTATTAAGGGAATTTAGTCAAATGGCCACACTTGAGGACCTAGAGGGCCATGTGTGGCCTGAAGGCCACAAGTTCCCCAGAGGAAGCAGAATGGTATAGAGGGAAAAGTATTACACTTGGAGTCAAAAGACCAAGATTTGAATCCCAGTTGTTCTACTTCCTAGCAACAAAACTTTAAACAAGTCCTGTAACTTCTCTGGGACTCAATTTCTTCTATAAAATAAAGGAGTTGTATTGACCAATCTCTAAAGTCCCTTCTTAGCTCTACATTTGTAGTCTTTTTTCCAAAACTAATGGCTCTCTGCCTTATTAATATGGGTATTACCTATATCAGTTCACATTACAGTCTAAGCACAATTTCCTCCAAGGGTCTAGAGAATGTCCTCTAAGTTGTTGTAAAGAGATAAAAGAAAACTGTCCTCTCTTTCCCTCCAGTACTACTCCTCTAATATTTAGTAAAGTGCTAGCACGATACAACTGATCTTCAAGTCTCTACTTTGGTACTATGTGAACCCAGTGAACAAGTCACTCCATCTTTCTGTTTCTTGATGTATAAAGCAGAAATAAGCATTAACTGCCCTCAGGGCTATTGTGAAGAAAGCCCCTTGTATGCTCTAAAGCAGTATGTGAACATAAGCTATCATTGTTTTTACCACCACTAATTCTTCCCATTACCAACAAATGATTATGTTGGACTTTTGACAGAAGTAACTACCACATCAATAATTTGTTATAGATAAGGCATGAATTTGCTTAAAAATTACCCATTTTTATATGTTTAAACTTCCTCTAATTTTTAAGCAAATTCCATGATCCATTTTGTACTCATAAATCAGAGGTTATCTGTGCAATAAAGATAAATGGACTGAAATAGAGATCATTTGACGTAAGCTACCCAACAACCTCGTAATTAATTCTCTCCAAACTTCCAGTCAACTTCCAGTTAACCACCATTCTTCCAGTCATCTAGGTTTATAAACTCAACATCATCCTTAACTCTCTCCACTGAGACCAATTAGTTGACAAATCTTGCTGATTCTGCCTCCTTAGCAACCCTCACATTTATCTCTTCCTCTTCACCCACACAGACACCACCCTTGTTCCAGCCCTTATCATCTCTTCCCTGCCCAATCCATCCTTTACACAACTTCTACAGTGATATTGCTAAAGCATAGGCCTAACACAGAATCTTACTGAATCTTCAGTGCCTCTAGGGGAAAAAATGGTAACTCTGTTATCATTCACTTGAAGTCCTTCATAAACTGATTCCAAGGCATCTTTCCAGAATTTTTAACAATCTACACTCCAGGTAAGCTGGCTTTCTCACTGTTTCTTATAAACAATACTCCATCTCCAGTGCCCATGCCTTTGCACAGGTTGTCCCCAAAGCCTAGGATATACCCCCTTACCTACCTCCACATCATAGAATTCCTACCTTCCATCAAGGTTCAGGTCATGTAACCTTTTCCACACATGACCTATCTACCATCCCCCATGCCAGCTGCTAATACTACCTTTTTCCTTATAAATATAACACTCACAAAAAATAGTATTTATTTATCTGTATTCAGGTTGTATCTCCACCACCACCAGAATCTGCACCACCACCACCATGTAGAATGTAATCTTTTTTAAGGCAGCTTATCTTTTTTCAACATAGTAGGCATTTAATAAATGCTTATTACAAGATTTTTGAACAACACTGTGACATGGTCAGACCTATACATTAGGAAGACTATTCTGACAGCTGTATGAAAGATGAGTTACTTTTTTCCACTCTGGGTAGCTGGTCTCCCAGTTCTCTCACACCTCGTAAGTCCATCAACTCAATTCAAACCAACAAACATTTACCAAGGTCTACTAGCAAAAAGCATTAGGTTAAGACCAGGATATGAAAATGTTAATTAGACAGGGCTCACATCTTTAAACAGATTACTATTAATAGAGAAAAGACATGTGCATAGATACAAATAATTATACAAAATATTGAAAGACTAATCACATAGGGGAAGGAAGGAAGGAATCAAGGGAGGGAGGGAAGGAGGAAAGAATGACAGAAAGAAGGGAAGAAAAGAGAGAAAGAAGAGGGAAGGAGGAAGAGAGAAAAAGACAAAGAGGAAAAAATACTTCTGGTTAGCAGAAATATGGTGAAAGGCTTCGTGGAAACATTTACACCCAAACTGTGCATTGATGGATACGAAGACAGAGATTTGGAAAGAGAGTATAGAATCAGTATTGTTTATTAATCTGCAGAAGACAAATCAATCCTCTCGTCCTCATCTTCAAGTGGGTCTGCACTACACAGTATCCAGTAAGACAAAGATATTTCTAAACGAAGAAATAATTCAAGGCCTTTTATGTGGGGAAATGAGATTGGAGAGACAGGATACAGGCAAGTAACAGAGGTCTTAGAGGTATAGCAAAAGAGTTTGGAGTGAATGTGGTTGACTCTGTATAGCAAAGCTCCTGGAGATCAGGACATGCTATCAACTTCAGAGTCAGGTGGTGTGGGTTGAAACATACTAACTGTATGACCATGCCTTAACCTTTGAGAGTCTTATTTCCTCACCTATGAAATAGGGATAATAAATCTGCAATGCCTACCTTACAGGATTACTATACAGAAGAGTTTAATAAATCTTAAAGCATCATAGAAATGTGAGCTATTATTATTAAGTGGGGAGTAAATCATTGCCAGACACAAGTCCATTTGCTAGATAGTTCAGTGCACAAATTAGCCATTTCATTCTCAAGCTTTTCCTGTTACTTCTTCCTGTTCATGGATACCATAATAAAACTGTATAAATACTGATAGCTAGAATTTTCTGGAAAGTGGCCAGTGGGTTAGTTGAAAGGATAGGAAAGGTGCCAAGTAAGCAGAAGAATTAACTTAGAAGTAAAATTAGAAGTGGTAAAGTGATTCAAGAATAGGGAGCCAAATCACTACTTTTACAATATGTGAAACTGTCAAGTTGAAAAATCTCCTACTAGAATAGCATTTTAATCCTTTAAAATTTTTCATTATCTCATTAGCTTTTTTTTAAAGTTACTAATATATTTTGTTTTTACTTTACATCCATTCCTGAATATGTCCCTCCATTCTCTCCCCTAGCTAGCAAGTTTTCTATAATTGCAAAATTAAAAGGAAAAAAAGTTCAGCAAAACCAGTACATCAACCAAGTCTAACAGTATGCGCAATACTCCACAACCCTACACCCCTACTTCTACAAAGAAAGGGTGCCTTTTCTCTTTTATTCTCAAAGGCAAAACTTGATCAAGATAATTACACAGACGGGGCAGCTAGGTGGCACAATAAGTAGAGCAACTGCCCTGGAGTCAGGAGGACCTGAGTTCAAATTTGACCTCAGACACTTAACACTTACTAGCCATGTGACCACGGGCAAGTCACTTAACCCCAATTTCCCTGCCCTCCCCCTCCAAAAAAAAATATATATATATAATTACACAGGGTCAATTTCATTTTGTTATTCTGTTCACTGTATATATTTTTGCCTCAGTTCTACTTCATTTTGAATCAGTTAACCTAAGTCTTCCTTTGTTTATATGAATTCTTCGTAGTCATCATTTCTTACTGTCAAAAATATTAGTTCACATATCACAATCTATTGAGCCATTCCACAATCATACATACCTTTCTTTCCAATTTGGTTTTTTTTTTTTTGCTACTACTATGTAGTGATGAGTACTCGCTTGACTCTGTTTAAAATCCCAAATAGAATGCTAATTTATCACTACTTATAAGTGGACAAGTTTAAATTGTCCTTCACGAATTTCACAAGAAAGAATAATGCTTTTAGGACATCATAAAGTTTACTTTACATATTCTTTGGCTGTTATTTTAAGTATAATTAAAAGTTTATATTTCAATGTGTGATTTTTCCAGATTTTAACTCTCATTAAAATATACAACTTCTCATTCCTTATTCTCTGCCTGAGACAACTTCAGATCTACTCTCATAAACAAGATCTTGCCAATGTAATTTTTCTTCTTTGTATCCCCATCACCTAGCACTGTGGTATGCTCAATAAATGGCATTTGATGTAAATTGAATATTTAGCCTAGAAATGAGAAAATATAGAGAAATCATAATTTATATCTTTAAATATGTGAAGGGTTGCCACATGGAAGAAGAATCAGACTTGAGTTAAACTTGGCCTCAGAAGGAGGAACAATGGGTGGAGTCTGCTGAGACAGATTTCAATTCTAGAAAAGAATAAACTTCCTAACAATTAAGGCTGTCAAATATTGGAATAGATTTCCTTGGCAAGCAGTGAGTCTGCTATCACTAGGAGTCTTCAATGATGATCATTTTAAAAGAACGCTGCAGGTTGGAGTACATTATATAATCTCTGAGGTCCCTCCCAACTAAAAATCTTATGATTTTATGGAATAATCTTTGTCATATTAGGTAAGTGAAAGTGTGGAATCAAGTACCAGACTGAAGTTGCAAATTCAGGTAGCTGGAAGGACAATGGTGCCCTCAACAGTAATAGAGAGATTTGTGAGAGGGAGGTAGATAGAGTAAGGGGCAGGAAGACAAAGGAGTTATATTGCATGCATGAAATATAGGATATTCATTTTGCCTGATAAGGAATTTCATGATTACTTCTGTTAAACTGAGATTAATCATATAATTTTGGTCACTTCACATTTTTGGAAATCTTTAATTTTCTGTTTATTTTTTTAAGAACAAGTAAATTCCATCATAAGCTGACTGTGGGGGATTAGACTAAAGATAATTAAAACATAAATTGTTCTACAACACTATGAGGAAAAAATACAAAATTGATTGATCATAAGCTGTCAGGGGTCACATTCCTTGCTCACATTCCTCTTGAATGAGACTGTTATAAAGTGAAAAGCATTTAACTGAATAAATTCTACTTTCCAGAAAAACTATGTTTTTCATTGCAATGATATGGAACACCTAACAACACAAATAAAATGGAAAAGAATAAACTGAAGCACGAATATGCTTAAATATTAATTAATTTAGACCTTTGCTTTCACAAAAATCTCAGAAAGAACACACCAGAACTTATAGATTATCATGTTACTCGTTTTATTCTTTGACAGCATATTGCTATGATGGAGAACAAGGAAGGAGATGAAAAAGAATCAGCAGTAACATGATCATTTTGTATAAACTTTTTTTAAACGAAAATAATCTGAATTGGCTTCAGGATAAGCTATTATTAAATTGTCACATGTGAATGTCCAAACATATGTATTTGATCCAGCAATTTTTTAGTCATGTATAACTCTTTAGGACTCCATTTAGGGTTTTCTTGGCAAAGATACTGGAGTGGATTGCCATTTACTTTTGCAGTTCATTTTACCAATGAACAAACTGAGGCCAACAGGATTAAATTATTTGCCCAGGGTTACACAGCTAATAAATATCTGAGGCCAGACTTAAACTCAGGAAGAAAAGTCTTCCTGACTCCAAGCCCAGCACTCCATCCACTGGGCCACCTAGCTTCCCCAAACATATGCATATGACTTATGTAAGAATAAAATATAGGTCAAAGAATATGATCCTTTTATACAAAACTATTCATAGCAGTTCTTTTTGTGATGGCTCATAAACTGAGGGGACGCCCATCAACTGGACAATGTCTTAACAAATTACAATATAAAATATAATGGAATACTATTTCTCTATAAGAAGATGAAGATTGTTTCAGAGAAACATGAGATGAATTCTATGAAGTGATACAGAGTACAGTGATTAAAATCAAGAAAATGATTTGTACAATATAAACATATTAATGAAAAGCAACTTTGAAAGATTTAAGAACTATCATCAATACAATAATGAGACCCAATATCAGGGGACCTGTGATGAAGCATGCAACTCATCTCTTGAATACACACATGTGCACATACACACACACACACAACTGTGAGAATTTTGTTTTGTTTCACTCTATCTATATTTGTTACAAGGTTTTGTTTTTGTTTTTCTTTTCAACAGGAGGAAGGGAAGGAAGAGAAAATTGTTTTTGTTCACTGAGAATTCTTAAATGTGATTTTTTTTAAATGGAGCTATATGAGAATTTGGGCAAGATAGTTAAAAGCTAGTCATTTTCTAGATGAAGAAACACTTGCCCAAAAAATGTCTATATGATTTATATAAGGTCACCTTAATGTGCATTCAACCATTTTGAAGAAAACGGATAAGGGAGTAGCATAGAATTGAGTATAATTATCACCAGAATGAATTTGTTAAAGATAATGTCATCAAGATCTATGCAGATATAATGTATTTACAGCTTGCCCATCTTGCCTCTTCATTACTTTGTTTGTTCATTCGTTGTATTCTTAACAGGACTCAACTATTTATTGACAAATGAATAAAACACCCCCCACACGCCTCCAAAAGGAACTGACTAGTGTAAAAGACAAGTTGTATATAGGAAGCATGGAGGAAAACATTTTTAAAACTATAAAATGCTGTATCCATAAAGTAATCATGGCCAATATGATATGATAGAATATAAAATATAATTAGAAATATAAATTGCTATGAAAGCCTAGAAAAAGCAAAATATTATCATTAAAAGGCTTATGAAATATGTCCCATAAGACAAAAATAAAATAAATACCCCCAAATTTTCTTATAGTACTTTAACACATAATGGTCACCTAAACATGGTTGTAATCTGATTTTATCTTGCTCCCAATGGTATCCTTTACCCTGAATCACATGTGAGTTGCTTTTACTTAACTATTTTTTCTTTGTTATGATGGAAGATGATGGGGGATGTTATATCTGGAAATTATTAATATTCAAACAAAAGACATTACCATTTTAAGTATGTGTACTTTTCATAATCTAGTAGATAAGAGTAGCAGCGAATCTCAAGTGTGTAGATATGTGCAAACCATATGATACCTAAAGTCAAGAACCACGTCTTCTATTCTTCGATATCATTTTATACAGAGCCATGAATAACAATTGACTAAGCATTTGCTAACAAAGAAAGTCTGAGGGCAAACAATAAAAATATTTTGAAATGCCTTAAATGTAGATTTAAATACCCCCAATATCCAATGCCCCACTACATCATGAGGGTGATCCGGGGTTTTTGAAAGTTATTCAAGTAAATTATGCACTCTAGCAGGCCCAACCAGGCTATGAAAGGTCTATAGTTTGATGTGTTTTTTGGTTTTGTCTTTTCAAGACTGACTTCCCTATCTTGTCCATGCCACAAGTACAGGGGCCACTCGCAGGTCCCTTGGATAATGAAGAATTCTATGAATCATCCAATTTTTAAACAAAGTATAAACACTAGTTCTACTGTCAATATTCTAAATATGAGATCTTTTCCCCAGTGACGCACAAGTATGCATACTGCTAGAGGAAGTAAATCATTGCAACTTTGATATTTTCACTGTATATGAGACAAGAGGTAAATAAAAAAAGAAGATGAAACCAAGTAGAAAAAAAAAATTGGCTCACAGTTCTTCTTGGAGAGGCAAAGAAGGGAATTGGGGGCAGGTTTATGGTGCATCAAAAGGCAACAAGAAATCGTTTCCTGGAGCACTTGGTCATATCCTATTGTAGTTTTCCGTGATTAACATTTGAAAAACCACCACGAAAATAATGAGGGTTTATGTTCAAACATCTGTTGCAGAGGATAAGAAAGTAGAAAAATTAAGAGCTGGATAAACTCTTCAAATTAAATCAAAACATGCTTTAATACTCAGTGACATCAATGCCTTTGCTTGCAGAATACAGAAGGGAGGAGAAGATTTAGAAAACATGATTCACAGGTAAGAAATAAGAAAGGCCAAAAGAATCATAGATGATATCAAAGCCTCAAATCTACTTATCACAAATGCTTTTATTTCCCAAGAAGATAATTAGGAGGTAGAATGAGCATCAAGTAGCATCAGAAAAAAAAAATAATACAAGGAAGTTTGACAGGAAATTATAACAATTCACATTTATGAAGGAGTGTGTATATACATATATGTGTGTATATACATACGTGTATCTAACATATATACATATATGTATGTGTGTGTGTGTGTATATATATATATAATTACCTCATTTGATCCTAACAATGCTGTAAGGTAGGTGTTAATATTATCCTCATTTACAAGTAAGGAAATTGAGGTTTAGGCTTGGAGAACCCAAGTAATTTCTCTAAAGTCACACAGTTACTAAGTGTCTGAAAGTGGTAGTTGGACTAAAGACTCCTTGACTCTAAGTACAGAACTATGCCTGCTACCCACACTGTATGAATTGAATGGAATTATTCCTATCACTCTGGGGACCATATAACCTTAGATTTAAAACTGCAAGAAAACCCAGAAACTATCTACCTAGTAAATTAAAGCCCACAGAGATTAAGTGACTTGCCTAAGGTCACACAGGTAGTAAGAGAAAGAGAATAAGAACTCGTGTCCTCTGATTCCCAATGAAGCACTGTTTCTGGCAAATCACGTTGCCTTGGAGTCATTTCCAAATCAACTCCCTGTGTACATAATTAGACCACTGACTTGTTAAAGCAAAGATCAAAATTGCTACCACACTGAAAGAATAAAAATGAGAACATATGGTAAGCATTTTAGGAAACTCCAAATTGACCTATTTAAACAAGGAATTCCTATTACTGATAAATGGGTCAAGAATAAAAGAATAGACAAACACAATCACTGCTTCCTAAACAAGTTTAACTAATAGAAATCCATTTCCACAACACAGAAACCTAAAAAGCTGCTCCAGTAAACAAACACATGATCTCCTTTCTATTCACAAAGATATGTCAGGCAAGTGTAACACAGGCTCAAAAACAACTTTGTAAACTAGTTGACATTTACGTAGTAAGTTAATGCTTGCAATGTACTTTGCAGATATTATCTCATTTGTTCCTGACAAGAGTCCCATGATGGTGGATGCTATTTTCATTTCCATTTTACATACGGGGAAACGGGCTGAGAAATTGAGAAAGTGTGTGCCCAGGGTCACACATTTAGCAGCTAATAGTTAAGCATAAACCCATGTGTTCCTGGCTTCAAGTTCAGCACTCAATCCACTATGGCCTGCCTCCTCTTTTTAGGGAGAGAATGGCAGAAGACTAAAAGCACTATCACCTCATAAAACACTAAACCATGGAGTAAAAAGCAGATTTAGAGAAAGTTTGATAAGGAACTCAACTAAACCAGATCATTCCAAAGAGTAAAATGGAATAAACATACTCAATAACTAAAAAGATTTGGCAACAACCACTTTCTTCATCAGCGATGCTACAGTCACTACATTTAGAACCTAACACCACATTCCCCAATGAAATGTATCGGTAAGGAGAAATGTAAGCAAGTAGACAACAAAAAAAAAGGGAAAAGCATAGATAGAGGCTACAAAGAAGAGGTCTGTGCTAAAGATGGCTTAATTTTGACTGCACTAAAGATGAATCAAGATGTAGGAAAAAAAAAAGAGGATTTCAAAGACCTGGAAAAAAAAACCTTACCCTTTTATTAGCCAAAAAAAAGGGGCACTGAAGAGAAAATATCAATCACTGACAAATCATATGCCTATTTTTCCACATTTATAAAATCTTTATTATCATATCCTACACATGGGTTGAAGACAATTCAATTCAATAAACATTTATTAAGAACCTATGATATTCCAGACACCATCCTAGACTCTGGGGAAATCTGTATCTGGGGATACAAAAAGATTTTTTAAAAAAAGTCTCTATCTTCAAGAAATCTATAATCTAATGAAAGAGAGATAACCCTGATTAAGATTTAAGGTTTTCACACAGAGTATTCTATAGCAGATTATATCTTTGGCTAAACTAGTAGTTGACAAACTATGCCTGTGGATCAAATCCAGTTCACCACCTGCTTAAGCAAAAGTGTTTTATTTTGAGGTTTCTGATTCTACTCTGTTCATAATTGATTTTTTCATTCCTGCTCACCTCTGCAGGTTATAGGAATTAGGGATTAACTAGTCACTTAAATTACTTTTTTTAAAATTATTTTAAGGTAAGTAGTAGAAATGGAGAGCTGAAGAATGTAGATGAGGTTCCTGACTAATTCCATTTTCTGTGACAGCAAAGTCTATGAAAATAAAGGCTAATTGTTCTGCAGTCATGTCCAACCCTTCATAACCCTGCTTGGAGTTTTCTTGGTAAAGATACTGGAATGGCTTACCATTTCCTTCTCCAGTCTATTAAGGCAAACAGAGATTAAATGACTTACTCAGGGTTACACAGCTAGTGAGTGTCTGAGGTCACATTGGAACTTAGGTCTTCCTGACTCTAGGCCCAGCTGCTCTATCTACTGCCTCCAAAATTCTTCATGTCTACTAGTTACACAGTGGTTCTCAACCTGTGGGTTATGTTCAATTTGTAACAATGAAAATACATTCTGCATATCAGATATTTACATTATGATTCATAACAGTAGCAAAATTACAGTTATGAAGTTAACAACGAAAATAATTGTATGGTTGGGGGTCACCACAACATGAGGAACTGTATTAAAAGGTCATGGCATTAGGAAGGTTGAGAACCACTGAGTTAGAGGAAGAGGAGAAAGTAAGAAGGTTCCAGTTAACAGTACAAAGAAGAAAAATAGGAAAGAGAACAAGAAAACAAGGATTAGAAACATAAATTGAGTGGTCATTCAAGATTGCTAACACTTGGGCCGTAAGGGCTTATGCCATAACCCAGGATTACTAATCTAGACACAAGACTTATTATTAATTAACAGAAAATGTAAATGTCAAGATTTTTTAAACTCTAAATAACTAAGTAGCCAAATGACTAATTAAAATTCTAAAATATAATCTATAACTAATTAACTAGTTGAAAAGTTTAAAAGAAGAAGAGAGCTATGTCTAACATTTAACTTTCGGCAAACAGAAAGCTAACTCTCACAAATGTCCTATTTAGACTTGACTAGTTGTAAAGAAAACAAATATAGGACACTACATTTATTCCTGAGAAAAACCTATGTTAGTAATTGTATAAGAAGAGCTCAGAAGTCTGTTTCAGAACTAAGAGACGCATGAGTATCTTTCAGCACATGTACAAGATTGTTATTGCAGCCCTTCTGAAAGCACATGGAGGGATAAAAGGATTAGACATGATACTTTTCAACCTTATGGTTTTGTGAAGACCACTACATGCAAAGTGATATGTAAATAATTCAGTGCTATAGACCAACAACATTTTTCCATAAGGAAATGTAGACAGGTTATATGAGTACTAGGACTTCTTCCCATGAATCTGCACCTAGATGTGTCTTTACATCTCACAAAACAGAAGCATGCCATAGTTTATGCATCAAAAACCATCTGGGTTAACCCACCCAAGAGGCTAAAATGAATAATGTATTTGTTTGTTTTCTTAATCCAAAACAAAGGGAAAAAACCCACCTCAAAACTAAAATACCAGTCTAATTTTAATTATCATAATATTAATATATGGCAGCCCTGTTCAGTAAAAAGACATCTGCAAAAAGTTCACATTGTTAATTAACATCAGAAAAAAATCTAATCAAGTTTTATTTGAATTTTCCCATTTAACTGACGTCAATAGTAGACTGAAATGAAATTGTTCTTATCTGGAAAATGAAGTATTCAAGTAATGGAATAAAAACACAAGATAACCTCCCTTCCCCATGTGTACATGCGCACAGACACACAGACACACACACACTTCTAAGTTTATCATTTTCTTATTTCTCATTAAGTAAAGCCAATATATGCTTTGCTCAAGAATGTGAGAAACTATTAAAATTTATCCTTGGAATGGCACTTGAGTTATTTTTAAAATATACGGAAAATGGAGAAATTTCTCACATATGCTTCTTAGAAGAAGAGGAGGAGGCAAGAAGATTCCAGTTAACAGTGCAAAGAAGCAAAATAGGAGACAGAACAAGAAAACAAGGATTAGAAATACAAATCGAGTGGCCATTCAAGATTGCTAACAGTTGGGATTTAGGAGTGCTGGCCAAGTCATAAAAAGACTGTTAATAATACAAGAATTAGAATAAAGGGAAAATGTTAATAAGAACAATGAGTTTCAAACTAGAAAAATTATAAACCCACAACAGAAACAGAACTTGTGATGAATGAGGATTTTTACCACACTCTGGGTGTCTCTTTTATAATGGATCTGTCATACCTCTTTTTTCTTAAAGGACCAGACAGAAAACCAGCAAAGCCCTATAGAATGCGAAAAGTTAAGCTACTAGCATTTTCAAAAGTTCATCTGTTTAAAACATACAGAACTAATACTATGTGTTAAATTAACGTCAAAAATGTTGTTTTAAGAAATTACATTAAGATTTTATACTTTGTTATCGCCGTTTTTAATAAGCTTGTGGGACACTCACCAGGCACCTAAACAATAGCAAGCACTGAACAGCTCTATATGCACAGGACCTGGATTCAGATCTTGTCCCTACAGCCTATTTCCTAATGTCCTCCTAACCAAGTTACTTAATTTTCCAGCGTCTTAATTTCCTCAATTATAGAAAGGAGTTGGGACCAATGGTTGAGATCTCTTAAAGTTCTAGATTCATGATATTAAGCCATACCTAAATTAATTCATGGGGGGTGAGGGAGTACTGAAATTGTCCATATTGAAATTTGGTATGGACAAAGCCAATGCAATAATCTATCCTTTCTAAAGATGAAAATAAATTAGACAAACAAATCTGAGATGAAAAACTCTGGCTACAGAAGCTCTATAGAAAACCATGAACAAGACAATCATAGTATCATAAGCCACCAAGCACAATTTTAATATTTATGAATTAAAACTTTATATTTGTCCTAATAAAAATTAATTCTGCTGGAGCTGTATGATCAATAAACTAGAAAAGATGCACATATGCAAAAAACATTGACAGCAGCATTATTTGTAAAATGCGAAAAAAAAAAAAACCAAGAAACAAAATATGTTCCCAATGATTGGTGGAATAACCACTCCCATCATGGCATGTTAATGTATCTGTTACTGCTCCTTAAGGAATGACAAAACATAAAAAATTCAGAGAACTAAGGTAAAACTTACATGAAGTAGGAAGTGATTCTGAATGAGGAAAACAGAGACCAAAGCCAAAACACATCTGAGGGGGACTACATAAATAAAAAACGACCGGGAGAGGCAAATACTACTTTCTCTAAAATATCAGATCTTAATTGAGAAAGTGACTTAATATTCTGTAGATTTAATTTCAAGGACATTTTCAGACTTTTAAATCACCAAATAAGGAAAAGATGGGCTAAAAATAAAAGTTCTATTTCATATTTAACTGATCATGTCAGAAACTTATTGTTCTTTCCTTTTCATCTCATTTAAATAGTTATATAGAGTACTGGATTTGGGAGTCACAAAATCCGGAGTCTGAACCCTATTTTAGACACCTACTTAGCTGTACCACCAAAGAGAAGTCATGTAACTTCTCTCAGCCTCCGATTCCTCTTCTGAAGGAGGAAAAAACAGTAACATCTATTTCACAGTATCGTGAAGATCAAATGAACTAATATATGGAAAGCGCTATCCAAAGCTCAGCTGTCCTCATTGTTCTTTATACCAAGTTAGAAAGGAAATAAAATTCTCAGAGGCAGTAATAATAGAATAAATAACAGAGTTTGTATTAGAAGACATAGATCCAAAACCCAACTGTACAACTCAGTACTGCTGTGACCCTGTGAAAGTTATTTCACTTCTGCTTTCTCATCACCCCTTAAAGAAAAATGAGAGTTGGACTAGATGACCCTAAGTTCCCCTCAGCTCCATATGATCCAATATGTTGAAAGTTTTTTTTTAATCAATCCTGTAAAGAAATAATCTCACCTGAAGTCTGGAAAGCCCGAAGTTCAATTTCCTGATGGATCAATTTCAATCTGTAAATGAATTTTACTATAGACTACAAATCAAACTCTTCAGGAGGGACACAAGCATATCAGCAGGACCTTTCCTAAAAGGATATAGGACCAGAGAAACCAATGTCTCTTTTATCTACAGGATTTTATAAATTAAAAGTAAAAAACAAACATGAAGTGCCTTAGCCTGGGCTTCTGTGTACTATGTGGTCTGTCTCCAGCCTATTCTTTTCTCTCCCAAATCTATACATGTTCATATACCGCCCCCATACTCAGAACAAACTCCCTTCATATCCCCACATATTGAAATACTTCTCTTTCTTTGTCTCCAGGCTCCATCCAGTACCTTCTTCTCAGTGAAGCCTTCTTTGCTCCCTCCCTGATCCCAAACCTCTTTTAGCTAGAAGGGATCCCTCCTTCACATTTCATCCTTCTCTGATTTTTTACCTACAACATTTCAATTTTTATCATTGTATGCAAGCTTATGCTAGTATATGCCTTGGGGACAGGAATTATAACATTTTTCTTCTTTGCTAGGCCTTGGAGATAAATACATAGTAGGCCTTTTTAAAAGGCTTATTGAATTGAAACACATTTTAAGCTGAAAATTCTAAAAAGGGGCATTGGGAAGGCAAAGGTCCTGAAGTTTTCCCACCTCCTAGGTAACTCTAGAGGCTAACATAAAGTATGTTGTTTCTTAAGGGAGTTTACAACACTTATTAACTTTGGCATCTGAAACTCCCACTATTTAGTTCAAGAAGTCTTGAGAGTATATAAACACACCAACATGGGAATCAGTAATTTAAAAGAATAATTTACTTAAATATATTATTTTCATAAGTTCAAACTGCCATATGATACATTTCCTTAAGTCAGTTATACCAGCACAGGAAGAAATGTTTACTCAGTCACAATCTAAAACATTCAATTCCAGAAGATAGAGGTCTTTCCATTATGCAGCATCCCAAGGCAAATTCTTGCTCTTATGACATAACATGTTTGAGTTCAACATCTATTCAACCACTTGCTCACACATCATTAAATGGTGCTTTTTATTTTTTTTTATGACCCTCTACTCCCACACAACCATATCCTGTCAGACAGAATAAGTTATGTGAAATCATTATAAATCAAAATGGACATGTCCTTAAACCAGAATTCAAGGTAAATAACTAAATTAAAATCAGAAAATAACCACTTCACCAGTCCCACTCCCCAAACTCCCTCTACCAAAACACAGCAGTAGCAGCATGCGAGTACTCATGGATAAGTATTTGAAAAGTCAATGTGAAGAACAGTCTCTCTGATTAGTTACCTCCCAGTTTATCAAGATCAGCAGCAATAATCTTGGAAGCTGCAGCTTCAGAGCAAAGTTATAACCTAGGAAGACAGCCTTCTGGGTGCAATAGCAAATAAAAATAACAAATTCTAAGCAGATCTTTAGAGGGCTGCTTCTTGCCACAGTCATCACCAAAGTCCCCTCAGAATGGTGAAACTTTAGGTATAACTCCCATTTTCTTTTCTTCTCTCCTTCTCTTCTGCTCCAGGCTGAAATGCCCCACCTTTCATTTCTCAGGAGTTCCCCATCTAACTTCTAATCTGCTACTATCCATCCCCTAACCCAAAAGCATCACTTGTTTCACTCCACAGAGGCTTTGGGGGATGAAGCTTCCCTTGGAATTAAAAGTCCATTAAGGGAGAATCACAACCTCCTTGAATGTATTCAAGGTTGAGTTAAATTTGGATTTGTAAAGTGGGGGGTGGGGGGGAGAGGAGTATCTGAAGGAAGAAATTTAAAACATACAGTAAAAGAAAAAAGTAAGAACAAGATAAATACTTTCTGTACATTAATGTTCCCAAAAGTTTGTTCAAGGAAAATGGGTAGTTCTATGCAACAAAATTAATATTTCGACAGCAATGATTAAAATAGATATTTTCTAAGTTTAGTGTGTGTGTTTTAATTGCATCCTATTATTTTAGTTATTTAGACTTTAAAATGTTAATTAAGATAGTTTCATTACTCAACAACTTTTGCTCAGTCTGGTTTTATCTTAGTTTATTTTTTGAATTCTGAGGTCTTAAAGTCTTGTATTTATTTTTTCTCAAAATGAAACAAAAAAAATCTGGGCATCTCACAGTTTTCACTGTGGAATGCAAAGATAAACATTTTGAATAATGAAAAAATAAGATTTACAAGACACAAAAATGAGGGCACTAGGTCAACCACAGACTTTTACACACATGTATCTTATAGATATGGAATAAAGTTATTCTGGGAAAGCTGAATCTAAAACAGAATTTAAAATATCAAAGCCTATTTTCCATTAACATTCAAATATAAAACTGGAAATATGTCTAAGACGGACAGACTTTGGAAAAGAAGCCCTTGGAATGAGGTAATAACGGGGGAGGGGGGGAAGGGAAGAGAGACAGAAAGCTGTTTTACATTATTTTCTCTGTAGAAACCAGTAGCTGATGTTTCAGATTGCAATTACATAGCTCCACTTTAAGTAACTTTTGCTCAACTCTTCTTCAGCAAATTTTACTTTAGAAAAACCTCCACGGTGTCACCTGGATCAAAAATGGAACTATCTTGTACACAAAATAAAATGTGAAAAAGCAACAGTAAGAAATTAACAGTTGTACTAGTAATGTCTGTATGTTGCAGTTGCTGTTGTGTCATTTCAGTGGTGTCCAACCCTTTGTGACTCCATTTGGAGTTTTCTTGGCAAAATAGTGGAGAGGTTTGTCATTTTCTTCTCCAGCTCATTTTGCAGATGAGGAAACTGAAACAAACAGGATTAAGTGGCTTGCCCAGGGTCACACAGCTAGTAAGCATCTTGAGGTTGGGTTTTAATCAAGTCCCATGTATTCACTGTGCCACCTAGCTACTCCATAATATTAATACTAACTAGCATTTATGTGGTGCTTTAAAATTTGCAAAGCACTTTACAAATTTGATCCTTACAACTCTACAGCTGATAATAGAGTAGGCAATAGGTTTCTGTATTACTGTTACCAGTATATAACCTATTCCCAAAGTAAATTTACTTCCAGACATATGTAACTCAGAAAACAACTGGTAATCTGATATATATATATACTACATGCATATTAAAATTGCATCACATTCTAAAAGTCAAATTGATAATTTGTGGGGAACATTTATCAGTACTAAATTCAATCAGTTCTTAACCTAGAGTTTGTGAACTTTTTTTTTTACATTTTGATAACTATTTCATTATAATTTATTTCCTTTATAATTTATGCATTTTATTATTTACATTTAAAAACAATATTCTAAGAAGGGGTCCTTTTGGCTACACCAAAAGGATCTCTCTCTGTCACACACACACACACACACACACACACACACACACACACACGCACATATACACACATATACACACACACAATGTTTCTTTAAGGAAACTATTGCCAAGTTATATGAAGATGAACGTCAAATAAATTTTAAAGAAAGAATCACATCATATTTTGAGAGAAGGATTTATGAAACATCCAACAGGAGTGGGGAAGGCCTAGTCAATGATCCTCATTAGCATGTGCAGTGTGTTTGATTGATGCAATTCCCCTCATGATTTTAGAGCATGCTCAGACATTTTATTACTAGTTCTGCTCTGCTAACCAAATGATAGAGATTTTTGATGGGTTGCTGAGCTAGAACGAAGGTGCATGTGAAAGGCACTTACCACCCAAAGTGAGTCCTTTCCTATTTCCTGCTTGGTTTGTTTCTTACAAAGTTAGAGAGGGACACTGTAAACCACTGCATAAGAGGAGACCTCAGGTCCCCTCCCCACTTGGGACTAACATGCAATCCCATTAATACATAACTCTGTTCTTTGCCTTTATGTTTATTCTTTCTTGTTCTTAGAATGAGTATTGGAGACAACAAAGATCTTGTGAACTTTAGAAGATCATAACATCAAGTCACCAGAGATCCAGTAACCAAAGTCTATGCCAGATACCAGTTATCTGCAGAAAACCAATATGGTTTAAAAAAAAAAACAGTGAAGTCCTCAGTAATTTGTGTGACCCCACATCAATGTATGTGAGCAAAGAGGGAACTACAGTGATCTATCCATTGGCAATGCCAAATTTAGAAGTGAATTTGATAGGGTAAATGATATGTAAGAAATGCTTTAAGTTTGAGCCCACTATCCCTAGGGACTAATGTAGTACAGTAAAAGAGTGTGAGCGCAGGTGTTTCTTTTAACTTACGTTCTTGCTATATATTTGCCACATGCAGTCCTTTGTAAAAGCAAATTGATGTATATGATTGTGATGGAATGCTATAGTGCTTTAAGAAATGATGAACAGCATAGTTTCAGAAAAACCTGACTTATATGAACTCATTCAAAATGAAGTAAGCAGAACCAGGAGAACATTGTTCATAGTAACGACATTGAAAGGATGATCAACTGTAAACTATTTAGCTACTCTAATCAAGACAATGAACCAAGACAATTCCAAAGGACCCAAGATTTGTAAAAAGTGCTATTTACCTGCAGAGAAAGAACTGAAGAACTCTGAATACAGATTGAAACATAGTTTTTTTTAAACTTTATTTTTCTTGGATTTTTTGGTTTGTGTTTTCTTTTGCAACATAGCTAATATGGAAATATGTTTTGCATGACTTCATATGTATAGTGAATATCAAAATGTTTACCTTCTCAAAGAGGGGTAGTGGGATGGGAGGAAGAGAATTTGAAATTCAACATTTTTTTGAAGGGGGGAAGGCAGAGGGCAATTGGGGTTCAGTGACTTGCCCAAGGTCACACAGCTAGTTTTGTGTGTGTGTGTGTGTGTGTGTGTGTGTGTGTGTGTGTGTATGCATGTGTGTGAAGTGTCTGAGGCCGGATTTGAACTCAGGTCCTCCTGACTCCAGGGCTGGTGCCGTGTGCGTGCGTGTGTGTGTGTGTGTGTGTGTGTGTGTGTGTGTGTGTGTGTGTATTCTCTAGATTTCAACAAGAATTTGGGGGAAATTGTGAAATTTATAAATTTCTCTGATAAAAATCAACTTTGATTCTTAAATTCAGCATTAAATGGTTTTTAAAAAATCCATCAGTCTGTCATTAAAAGTAAAACTTATGTTTTAGATTACTTTGCCATAGCACCTTACACAAGCAAGCTTTTGATAAAGATCTAAAATGAATTTCCCTTAAAACTGAAAAAGTCTGGAGAAGCTAGGTGGCACAGTGAATAGAGGACCAGCCTTGGAGTCAGGACGACCTGAGTTCAAATCTAGCCTCAGACACTTGACACTTACTAGCTGTGTGACCTTGGGCAAATCACCTAACCCCAACTGCCTTGCCTTCTCCCCTCCAAACAAGCAAACAAACCTGAAAAAGTCAAAAGAACTGCATATTCACTCAAATCTCTTATGTAAATAACATTCTAGTGTTAATTTCATCATCAAGTAACCAATGGGTGCTACTGTACTTTCCAGAAATTACAAAAAGTAATTTCCTGCGCACCATTAAAACTTTTCAGAAATAACAACATCACTTCCTATTCTGTCCTACCAATTATAGTTTTACATGAAAAGAACCTATATGTTTATGCTATTATAAACAATAAGAGGAAAAATGTGCACCTCTATAAATATAATATACTGTTATAAGAAGTAGAGATATGTAGTAGGCACAAAACTTGTCATGTTTTCGAAACCTAATTTTTAAAATTCATAGACAGTTAGTTTACCTCAAGACACTTCTCATCTGATGTTTCACCATAGCATAGAGGTGACTTCGGGATCTCCAAAACTATGTAAAAAAGGTTTGGCCAGTTTTACCATGCTGGAAAAACTTCAAGCATACTCCTGGCAGTAGCCTTTGTCTGCTTTCCAAGAACAAAACTAGCCAAGTATAGAAGGGCTCATCACTGGCAGGTTGGTCATATAGTCTAATTTCTTTGTCCATAGAAAGGAAAGTGCATAGTTTCTTTACTTCCAGCTTCCTTCAGCTCTTAGGGTGATAGAAAAAGAGAGCAGAAGGTCTGAAGAATCAAAAAGTTTTCAGAAAGACAATAATTTTAATTTTGCTACTGATATTCTGAAGGTCACATATACTTCTCTAGTGACAAAATAAATGAATATACTATTAAAGGGGATGAATCACAGAAATCTTGACATCCTCACTATACAAATCCAACAGACAGAAAGAAATGACAGTTAATTGGAAGAACGGCTCATAGATTCCCTTTAAAAATTTAAATGAAAGATTTGAGCTGTTGGCTTTATGATACATCTAAAGGCAATGTTACTTCATGGGACATGTGGCAATTTTATATTATAATACTAATAACAAATATTTGAAGAAAACCTGAAATAAAAATAAATGTGGCTTATTAGCCATCATCTGTTGAAGAAAATGACAAGGTATAGAAAGTCTGTCCAAATTAAACCAACATGTCTTCAAAACAATGAGAAGAATAAATACATGAGGATAGAGGGAAAAATGCTGGAAGATATGGATCAGGAACAAGAAATGAAAGTGGCCCCAAAATTAATATATTGCACCAAAGTCTCATGACTATACATCATATACAATGTTTGGGTTTTTTTTTTTTAGAAAAGAAAGTGAATTCATAGGCATGGAGAGATGACAAGGATGAAATGAATTATAATGGACAGGAAACAATTCATTACTGAAGTAGCCCTCCCTTAATCAGCTGTCTGATTACAGTCAGACTTTCTAGAGAAAAGATTAAGATTAGTACAAATCTAGAAGACAGAGACTGATGAGAGAAGAGTACGAGAAGCATTACCTCCTAAGACAAAGAAGCAGTGAAGGGAAAACAGCAGTGGAAGGCAAAATCAATTTTAAAGAAATCCTGATGAGAGATTCAACTTAAGGAAAGTCATTTTGAGGAAACTTGAAAGTAAAGCTAGAAGGAGGCAGATGAAGAGAAGAAATGTGGGAAAGAGCTGAAAATACTTTTATGAAGAACTCTTTTCACTCTCAAAGGAAATGGAGCTAAAATATGAACTAGCATTATACTCTTGGATGTGTTAAGTGAAGAGCTACAATTGGCATCAAGGAAAACAAAGACTGAAAATATTTGACACTGAAGCTGACTGAATGTGCATACAGCAGAATTTTGGGGGAAAGCAACATAATTATAAGAATGTGACACAATCATGAGATCGCAAATGCATGGGGGTGATTTTTATTAGTTTAAAAAAGGGGGGAAGAAAGGAAAAGATACAAAACCTACCACTATCTCATTTCGATGTCTGTCTTTCTCATTTACATAAATTTTTATGGGAACATATGTGTGTGTTTATCAATGGCACCCCTGATGAGGGTATTATTAGGGAATGGATAGGATTTTGGAATGATACTCCACAACAGACTACAATTTATAAGATTATTAAATATTATTGCGATTGTTAATGTATTCATTATTGATTAAATTATTTGCATTTTATTTTGTTTATCAAATATTATTAAAATACTAGATATTAAAAACAAATACCTGCCTAAAGTCTCTCCAAGTCATGTTATATTTCTTCAAAGATAAGAGAGGGAATTTTATTCAACAGCCTTCTGATCATTAATGTCAGGCAAGGCATAAAATAGAGAGATATGGGCTTGTCAAGACTGTTCATCACTCCTGTGGAGGAGACAGAGCACAGTTCAAGTTGAAGGAAAATTCCCTATAGATTACTAGATCCTCCAGATGTTCATATTTGTAAATGATATTGTTGTGGTTGCATCAAATCACATAATGCTTCTGAGCCACCTGGAAGAGATCCATAACCATGGAGAGTTTGGTTCAACCACTCATGCAGGAAAAACCAAATAAATACAGAATGTTGATTTTCCAGACTGTGACGTATTGTTAGATGAGCAGCTCATAGAACATGCCCAGCAGTACATATGCTTTGAACAGACAATGAAGAAGGGCAAATCAAGCCCAGAATTAAATAGGAAAAGGAGAGCTGACTGACCAGTTTCCTTGAGTTCCCTAAATGATCTCAAACTTTTTTTCCCCAAAATTAAGGTACATGTTTTAAATACCAATATAGCACTAGTAATGTAGTATGGCTATAAGTGCTGGGACAATATACTGTAGTTAAAAAGGGGTATCATCAATCAGAGGTCAATGGAGAGGCATATATTATGTGTTGTCACCACTCTCAGCAAATAAATAAGGAACTGTAAAGAAGAACCATAAAAAGATATCAAAGAAATGTCTGAGTGAAAAAATAAGTTAGTCATGAAGCAAGAGTGAAGGATAACTTTGGGCATCCCATGGGATGCCATCCCATTGTTATCATCAGTATAATAAAGAAGTATAGAAGGTCCCTTGTACATTTAATGGATGCCTTAGGGTGAATTTATGGCAAAATAATGGACAAAAGTTACAGAGATGGGGCGGGCATGGATTGCCACAATCGCACTATTGCAGGTAACTTCCACATCAATGATTGACTTTAGCATAGGCACCTGAAAAAACATAAATACTTCCAAACAGTTGAGTATGTAACAAACTACAAGAGGTAAGTTAGTTTACAATTTCTTAAAGATGAGCTTTCAAACTTTTAAGTGATAAGGTTTATTAGAAACTATATTAATTCTGTGTCATATGCTCACAATTCATTCAGGAATGCATTCATAGTCAATAATATTACTTAGATGGACAAATACACCCAAGGCTATTTTTGTACTTGTATCTGAAAAGTAACATTGAGAAGGAAAGATTTTTCTCCCTCAATTGTCTTGGTATTTGACACAAGCTTAATTCATTGTAAAAGGCTAAAATGAAATGATTATCTTTCTTTAGACAGGGATTAAACATTCTGCTTAGTTTTTATCTGATCAGCATGAAGCTAGACTTTGGAATGCAATTAACATTTATTTTATGTAAAGAACTAAAGTTCAAAAACTCATACATTCCAGAGGCTACCAAGGTGCAATCTGATGAGAGGAAAATATACTATTGGAGGTTGTTCTTTTAAGACAATCTTATAACATCTGTCCATCAAATTAGCATGGTCTTCTATCCTTTACTCCAGTTGAAGATTCAGACTTAGCACCTTATCAACACTAGCCTGAATTTCTTCCTATCTCACTTTATTCCAGCAACATCTCAAAGTCCAGGAAGAGAATTGGAAGTAGGCCAAATTCTGTAACAGAATCAGTGCCAGATGTGTCAGAAGACCTGAGTTCATGGTATAGTTTTACTACTTATTATCTCTGAAACCTTGGGCAAGTTATTTAACTTCTTTTCCTCCTCTTAAAATAATAAACTTAAACTAGATTATATTGACAGTCAGTGCTAGTTCAAAATCATAGAAACTAGCACTTACTGTCTCTGGGAGTCTAATTTAACCTATATAAGCCCCCTGCTTTCTTTTCATTTAATAAATGAAAGTATTTATGCTGCCCACCTTTATGAGTTTGTGAAGATCAAATTTAGTTGGATGTAATCCATAAATGTAAGCTATCACCCTACCATAAAAGTTTAGTTGTTCCTCAATTTCTTTCCTTGAGGAAGAAAAATATGTCAGGATGAATACTCACTCTCCATTTAAATCAGATGCTTTAATTAAACTCTTAAAAAAGATTCTACACCTGACTTTAAGCTGTCTCAAAAATATTACATGAGCATAGCAAGAAAGAACATTAAAAGTACATTCGTGGTTCATTATATTCAATATCAAATAAATGGATTTATTATCTCTAGTTTTGATAACTAAAATATCTGCCCACCTATTAGCTATAAAGTATTATGTATTGTTTTCTAAATCTTTTATTTTAGTAGCACTTGCTATATCTCATCTCCCTATTGCTTGAGGAAGGGAATCAATCAATTAACAAGCATTTATTAAGAGACTACTATATTCCAGACACTGGGCACTGAAACACAAAGAATGAACTAATCTCTATTTGCAGTGATAGGAATCATATCTTCCATTTGTTTGTATCTGCAAAAGTATTCTGGCACATGATAGGCATTGATCATATATTTGTTAATTTGATAGTTGGTATAGTGACAGATCAAAATCCAATGCCTCAGGACCATGTTTCATGAACCAATTTTAAGCAAGACTTTATATATCTTGACAGAGCTCATGAGAGAGAGAGGAAAAAAAAAGGAAGAATATGAGGTGATGCCAGGAGCATAAAATACCTTCAGGAATGTAAAATGAAAGAAAAGAAAATTAAGCCTGTTTTGAGCCAGTTATATTATATTATATGATATATTATATATATTATATAATATATATATTATAAAATAATGTAGGATTTTGGCAGCATGGGAAAATATTGTTATACTGTAATCAAAATTCTCTTATAGAATCCCTATCCATATATAGTCAAACAGCAGGGATCTAACCCAAGTATTTAGTCAACATGTGCAATATATTTTTTTTAATTTAAGAGAAAGTATATCTTGCCAAGTCCATACAACAAGATCTGCACACTTAAGGTACTTTGTTAATGCAATTTTTTTAAGTGTCATGTGTGAAGGGGTTGGGGGTACAGAACGGTAAGCAACCATCTAAGTTTTTCCCAAGAAAGTCTTCAGGAGAGATGATCTTGGGTTTTTTGTTTGTTTGTTTTTCTTTGGTTTTGTGGGGGGAAGGCAGAAGGCAAGGCAATTGGAGTTAAGTGACTTGCTCAAGGCAAAGCTACTAAATTTGTCGAATGTCTTAGGTTGGATTTGAACTCAGGTCCTCCTGATTCCAGGGCCAGTGCTCTATTCACTACACCACCTAGCAGCCCCATGAGATGGTCTTTTAAAATAATTTCTAGGGAGTCAGAACAGCAAAATCCTTTTAACAAGAGTACATAAAATTTGTAGTCTTTGGAAAAGCTTTCACAACTAATACAAAGAACACATCTCTATCACTCAATTATGACTTTTCTATATTACATTCTTCTGTCTCAGTAACAATAACTACAAAACTCTTTTTTTTCTTAATGTGTTGACTGATGCATAAAAAGTATATTCTTAGTTTTCCAAGGTTAGTGTTGCTTAAAATTCTTTTAGTTTTGTTTAAATACAAGCCACTGGGCTTTTTAAGCAGCGATGCTAAAGTATATAATGTGTCTAATACTTTACACTAGTAACAAATGTGTCAAAAGATCTATGATCTTAATGTGGGTATGTCCCTTCAAGGATATAGATTACAGCCCACTCACCTTTCATACAGGAGTGACTTTTAGTGGTGTAATAGAGCACTGGACCTGTGGCCAGGAAGACCCAAGTTCAAATCCTCAGAAACTTATTAACTGTGTGTCCCTGGGCAAGTCACTTAGCCTCTATTTGCCTCAGTTTTCTCATCTGTAAAATGGAGATGATAAGAGTACCTACTTCATAAGGTTGTTGTTTAGATCAAAGGAGATTTTAAAAAAACATTTTGCAAACCTTAAAGCAATATGTAAAAATGCTTGATACTGGTACTATTATTCTTTTGTCCATCCATGTCCTCCAGTAACTCTGACACAAAGAATTTATTCTATAATCTTAGATTCTTTAGATCACTTGACATTGAATAACTCCAAATGAAGTCTTCCTGTCTATTATCCTGCTCTCCTCACTACATATTTCTAAGACAGGGCCTTTGTATCATTTCCTTTAAACAATGCTTAGTAGTGATGTGTTTCAGCCTGATACACACCGTGCTCTGATACACTCCATTGCCCTTCAGATGACCATGAACCTTAATTGTTCCTAGACCATGATTGTCCGTTACTAGCAGTTATATGGCATTACTAGGAAAACACTACTGTTAAAAATGTGATTCAATTCAAGCGTTTGTTAAGCATGTTCTATATTATAGGGTTTAGAGATACAAGACAGCCTCTACTATCAGGCTTAGGGAGAGATGGACAGACAACATTGCATTTTAATATAGAACAAAAATAAATTAAAGACAAAATAATTTTGAGAGAGGAAGAACACTAACAACTGGGAAATTTTTCAGAAAAACACTCTTGGAGAGAGGGCACCTTAAATAAACCTTGAATAGGACTAAAAATCACAAGAAATTGAGGTGAAAATGTAATGCATTCCAAATCACACAGACAGCCTGTACAAAGGCACTGAGGCAGGTAAAAAATTTTGTGCATGGGAAATAAAACACTTAAGTTACATTAACTAGAATGCAAAATGAAGGGGAAATAGAAAAGATCTGAAATTTAAAAATAAAGACCTTCAGATTTTGCAGTCAAGAGATCATTGGTAACCTTGGAGAGAACACTTGCTGAATGATGGGTTTTGAAGTCAGATTTCAAAAGACTGAAAATTTGAGAGTAAAGAAGTAGATGCAACAAGTAGAGAAACACTGAGGGAATAGGATCAATTGAAGGTTAGAGGGTGGGAGAAACTTGGGCATGTAAGCAGCAAGAGAGGATCCGTTAGATAAAGGGAGTGAGGACTGGGGCAAAAAAACTGATGGAAGTAGCAAGTTCTGGTAAGAATGACACCTTCTCTCTCAAAGTTGAGAAAGCAGGGAAAAAATATGATGCTGAATTGGAAATTCATGAAAGATGGCCTCAATTTTCTCAGGAAAATTGCAGGTATGGTCCTCTGCTGAAAGAACAGTGGAAAAGGAAGAATGTATCGTGTAGTTGGATTGAAGAGAAAAGGGAAGGTTTGGATCAGGTGCTATGGAGATTGTAAAAAACATGCGTCAATCAGGGACTTTGTTTCAGTGAGAACTTACAGCCATTAAAAGCCCAGCACAATTTCCCAAAGGTGAAAGTTCAGCATACTTTTAAAAAATTAATTAATTTTCAGTTTTCAATATTCACTTCCACAAGATTTCAAGTTCCAAATTTTCTCCCCATCTCTCCCTTCCCTCTACCCCAAGATGACATGCATTCTGATTACTCCTACCCCCAATCTGCCCCGCTTCTATCACTCCCCCTTCTCTTATCCCTTTCCCCTACTATTTTCCTACAGGGCAAGATAGATTTCTACACACCATTGCCTATATATCTTATTTCCCAGTTTTATGAACAATTTCCAACATTGGTTTTTAAAACTTTCATTTTCAAATTCTCACCCTTTCTTCCTCCCCACCTATCCTTATCAAGAAGTCAAGCAATTTGATACAGATTACACATGTGCAGTCATGCAAAACACACCCATAATATCATGCTGTGAAAGACTAACTATATTTCCCTCCATCCTATCCCGCCCCCCATTTATTCTATTCTCTCCTTTGACTCTGTCCCTTTTCAAAAATGTTTACTTCTGATTACTCCCTCACTCAATCTGCCTTCCCTTCTATCATTCCTCCTTCTCTCATCCCTTCCCTTCTACTTTCTTATATGGTAAGACAGATTTCCATAACCAATTGAGTACTTATTTTATTCCCTCCTTAAGTCAAATCTGATGAGAGTAAGGTTCATTCATTCCCTCTCACCTCCACTCCTCTTCCCTTCCACTGTGAAAACTTTCTTGCCTCTTTTATGTGAGATAATTTACCCCATTCTACCTCCCCCTTTCTTCTTCTCCCAGTCATTCTTCTCTCACCCCTTAATTTTATTTTTTAGATATTATCCCTTCATGTTCAACTCACCCTGGGCCCTCTGTCTATACAGATAGATAGATAGATTACTTCCAACTATTCTTCTTATACTGAAAAAGGTCTCATGAGTTACAATAGCATCTTTCCATATAAGAATGTACACAGTACAACTTTAATAAGTCTCTTATGATTTCTCTTTCCTGTTTCATGCTTCTCTTGAATCTTGTATTTGATAGTCATATATTTTATTCAGCTCTGGTCTTCTCATCAAGAATGTTTGAAAGTCCTCTATTTCATTAAACATCCATTTTCCCCCTGAAGGATTATACTCAGTTTTGCTGGGTAGGTGATTCTTGGTTGTAATTGCAGTTCCTTTGGCCTCCAGAATATAATATTCCAAGCCCTCTGAGCCCTTAATGTACAAGCTGCTAAGTCTTGTGTTGTCATGATTTGTGTTTCCACAATGTCCAAATTGTTTCTTTCTAGCTGCCTGCAATATTTTTTCCCTGACCTGGGAATTCTGGAATTTGGCTATAATATTCCTAGGAGTTTTCCTTTTGGGATCTCTTTCAGGAGGTGATAGGTGGATTCTTTCCATTTCTATTTTACCCTCTGGTTCTAAAATATCAGGGCAGTTTTCCTTGATAATTTTTTGAAAGATAATGTCTAGGGGAGGCTAGGTGGTACAGGTATAGCTCTGGAGTCAGGAGGACTTAAGTTCAAATCTGACCTCAGACACTTAACACTTAGTGGCCATGTGACCGTGGGCAAATCACTTAACCCCAATTGCCCTGCCTTCTCCCCTCCAAAAAGAAAAAAAAAAGATAATGTCTAGGCTCTTTTTTTCTATCATGGCTTTCATGTAGTTCAATAATTCTTAAATGATCTCTCCTACATATATTTTCCAGGTCAGTTGTTTTTCCAATGAGATATTTCACACTGTCTTCTATTTTTTTTCCATTCTTTTGGTTTTGTTTTATAATTTCTTGGTTTCTTATAAAGTCATTAGCTTCCATTTGCTCGATTCTAATTTTTCAGGAATTATTTTCTTTAGTGAGCTTTTGGACCTCCTTTTCCATTTGGTCAATTATGCTTTTTAAGGCATTCTCCTCATCATTGGCTTTTTGGACCTCTATTGCCATTTGGGTTAGTCTATTTTCTAAAGTGTTATTTTCTTCAGCATTTTTTTTTGGTCCTTTTTAGCAAACTGTTGACTAATTTTTTATTATTTTCTTGTATCACTCTCATTTTTTTTTCCAATTTTTTCCCCTACTTCTCTCAATGGATTTTCAAAATCATTTTTTATGTCTTCCATGGCCATATTTTCCTTGGAGGCTTTGACTGTTGTCTTTTTCTGGTTGTATGCTTTGATTTTCTTTGTAACCAATGTAAGATTCTATAGTCTGAGGTTTTGTTTTATTTTTTACACTGTTTTCTCATTTTCCCAGCAAATTACTTCTCTTCTAAACTCTTTGTTAAGTAGTTCTGCTTCCAGTCTGGAGGGTATACTGTCCCAATTTTCAGAGGTTTGTGTAGCTGTTTTCAGAGATACTTCTAGAGATCTGTAAATTTTCAGTTCTTCCAAGGTGGTATGATCAAAGGAGAGGTGTTAACTCCTCTCCTGGTCTGTGTTTTGGTCTGTGAGTGACCACAAGCACCCTTTTATTCCATAGAATAGTGAGGAGGATTCCCTCTCCACTGCTGCCACAAGCTCCAACATGCCAACACTCCTCCTCGACCAGGACCACCACCCCAAACTGTGACGCATATCCAAACACAGGCAAAGCAAGAGAATCCTGCCTCAGTGCCAGCAAAGAGATCCCTGAAATGCCCCTCTGATCAGCTGCTCAATCTCCCCACCATCTGTGTGCCGAAAGCTACAGAAAGAGCCACAGCTGCCACCACCACTGCCCTGGGGCTGGGGTAAGATCACTCTCCTCTCTCATCAAGGTCCAACAGACCTTTCCTACTATCTAAGTTGTTTTCAGTGTTTGTGGGCTTAGAAGTCTAGAAACTATGACAGCTACCAGTGATTCAGTCCCCTGATGCCTGCTCCAGGTTTGCTGGGAGCCCCAGGCTATGTATGCTAGCACCTTTTGCATCCCTCTCTCAGATTAGTGGAACAGACCCTTCCTATCAACCTTTCAGGATGTCTTGGGTGGGAAATTTGTTTCATCCTGTCATTTTGTGGGTTTTGCTGTTCTAGAATTTCTTTAGAGAAATTTTTACAGGTATTTGGAGGGGATTGGGGATAGAGTTCAAGCAAATTCCTGCTTTTACTCCACGATCTTAGCTCTTCCTCAACATAGTCTTTTATGTTCAAAGATGGAACATTTGTAGCATTGTTTAAGATGTGCATTATTGAATGATTAATTTATTGCTTGTCCAAATGACACCATACTACAGCCTAAACAACTGACATATATTATATGACAACACAAACAATTATTACATTATTTTGTTGGGGTTCATATTTTCTCTTCTCTAAAAGAAACAATGAAATAAATATCTTATATTCCAATTGGCACAGTTAGTTCAAAAGAAGATCATGGATATCATTCAAACTCATTATTCTAAATACAAAAAGTGTGAAACTAAGAAATGAGAAAGGAAAATATTAATATCAGCTTACATGGTAGAAATATGAAAATATACAAACTGAAACAAATGGTGAAGAAATAAAGTTATCAGTCTCAATGGAGCAATAGTTCTGGTAAGCCAGAAGAATGAGGAGCTCCCAGGAGCAGCTACATAGCGCAGTGAATAGAGGACCAGCCCTGGAGTCAGGAGGACCCGAGTTCAAATCTGGCCTCAGACACTTAACACTTACTAGCTGTGTGACCTTGGGCAAATCACTTAACCCCAATTGCCTTGCCTTCCCCCATCCAAAAAAAAAAAAAAGAATGAGGAGCTCACATCATAACTGCTACCCCCAACACTTCAAAACATCCAAAAAAAATGTGCAAAATACATTAAACTACACTTGGGAAGAAGGGAAAAAAAGATGCAAAAACCTTCTACACGAAGTAGTAGAAGTATTTAAAACTTTTTTAAATAACAGCAGAGGCCTAAGTGAAGAATTCATTCTCTCAAATGCCCCAAAACCACTGAGACCCAAAAAGGTCTGTGCTTTAAGATTTAGCCCAGGTGACTATCTACACAACTGAGTATCACCAAGAAGAGATTGAATGATAAGGGGTGAGAGGGAGATATGTAAGATAGGACTTCATATGAAAACTGCCTGGAACAAAAAAGAAAGGAGAAAAGATAATAAATCAAAAGAGAAACATTGGATAAAAGTCTAGCCCTGAGGAGATAAACCCATCACTGGAGTTCTGAAAAGAAACTTTATTAGGTTGCAGGAAATGGTCAAAAAAGTAAGACTGGCAACCATGATTTCAGATATGGCAACAATAAAAAGCAAATATCAAAATCAACATAGGCAATGAAAATTTATCAGGTATATGTGTCTGCCCACTATGTTACTATCTAAATTCATAAAGGAAAATTTAAATGAATCACCTCAAAGTATATTAATGATAATTGTAGGTAACTAATATAATCAGCCAACACAGAAAAAAAAACTAAAAGGGAAAATAAAGAACTAAATAGAATTCTAAGAGAATTAAATTTGAAAGCAAGCATCTTCTATGTTAAAAAAAAAATTAAAGACTTGGGGCAGCTGGGTGGCTCAGTGAATAGAGTACCAGACAAGTCACTTAACCCCAATTGTGCTACCTTCCTCCCACCAAAAAAAAGCAAAAAAAAAAAAATTGAAGCCTATAATATCTCATAACAGATCATGAATGACCTAAAGCCCAAAGAATTGATACCTTTTAAGAGGCAAAAATACTAAATTATGTCCTTTAAATATCACAAAACAGTAAAAATAGCAATATAGAGAATATAAAAGACATGGAACCAATGCAAATAAAGTACTTTATGAACAAAGAATAGATAAGTCAAAAAAGAAAATCATAGAAGCAAACTACATGTGTTAAGAAAATGACAACAAAAAGACAATATGCTAAAATCTAAAGCTTGCAGCAAAGGAAAAATATAAACAAAATTTGAAAAGTATCAGTAACCATAGTAGAAAATTATCTTTTTTAAAAAAACTAGAACATGTTCACAATTTCCTGAAGCAAATCTAAAAACTTGCACTAGGATTGAATCCTGATCTAGAAAATGATTTTTTTAGAAGTCACAATGAATCAATTATCTAGCTCAGGTTTTCACAGGGAGACAAAATGGACCCTGGGGAATGGGAATAGGCAGGACAAGGTGATTACCTAAAAAGCACCAGCAGGACTAACCTAGCCATTCCCTCCAAAAATGCATAAAGGCTGACCACAATATACCTTTGTAAGTCAGGAAGAAAGTTGAAAAAAGGAGTAAACAAGCAAGAAAATAAAAAGAATGCCACCTTAAGAGATTATTATTTAACTAAGAACTGGAAACAATGTAGAAGTCCATTAATTAGGGACTGGCTAAACAAACTTTGGCACATGAATGTAATAGAATATTATAGTTCAGTAAGATATGATGTGTATGATGAAGACAGAGAAGCATGGAAAGATCTATATGAACTGATGCATAGTGAAGAAAGAAGAAGCAAGAAAACAATTTACACAGTATCTACAACAGTGCAAGTAGAAAGAACACCATCCAAAAAAAAAAGTAAATATAACAAAATTATGAATGTCAAAGAGGATTTGAATAAAGATTTGAGAATGAATCCCCCAACCTGCCCAATTGTTCAAGTAAGAGGTTCACAGGTATTACACACTGAATGTTTTAGACTTTTTCAATGTATGTCTTAGTTGTGTTGACTTTTTTTCTCTCTTAAAAAATGTTATTTGTCCTATGGAATGGCTCTCTGGGAGGCAAAGGGATATATGGGGGTACTACGGTAAAGTAAGAAAGAGAAATTATATTTTTGTTTGTTTTTGTAAATTATTTATTTATTTTAAACAAATACAAAATGAGTTAAGAAAAAAAAAACTTTACCATGTACACAGCAAAACATAAGAGAGGATTCAAATAGAAAACAATAAATTTACATTTTAAGAAAACCTATATAATAAATACTGATACTGCATATTATTTTCAATACTGACAAGTTTCTTTGCTTCCTTGTTCGCTGCTCTGTGCTTTTTAGCTTGTTTTTCCATCCCTGCCACCATAAAGAAGGCTATAATTAACACAGATATATAGATAGATATAGATATAGATATATGTACACAGATACATAGATATCCATAAACATACACATATATATACTCATACACAGATATGTAAGACCACACTATGCTTATTTCCACTTGTCATTTGTTTCTCTGAAGGTGGATAGCATATTCCTTCCTAAGACCAGGCTTTTCCATGTTTTTCTAAGTCAACCATCTCATCATCTCCTACACCACCACAATATTCCAACCCAATCACATACTATCTGAGAGACTGTCTATGAAAGTTTTTCCCTTGTTTTCTGCATTCTTTCTACTCTTGACTACAGAGGTTTTGTTTATAAAGAAAATTTTTAATTTAGAATAATTGAAATTATCCATTTTACACTTCAACAATGCCCTCACCTTATAATACAGTTTAAGGTCTGCTATTGTTGAATCTACTTCCTTTACATCTTTTTTCCCCTGGTTTCTTTTAAATTCCTGACCTTTTATTCTTCCAAATGAACTTTGTTATTTTTTTCTAACTCAGTAAGATAACTTTTAGTAAATTAATTGGGATGCACTGAATAAATACGTTAGGTAAAATAGTCATTTAAAAAATTATATTGACTTTACCTACCTATGAACATAAATATTATTTCAATTACTTAGATCTGAGTTTATTCATATAAAAATATTTTATGTTTATGTTTATATAGTTCCTATGTCTGTTTTGGCAGGTATTTTATACTGTCTAGTTGTTTTAAATGGTCTGAAACAATATTGAATAATATTGCTGACACATAGTGTAGTTTCTCTTTTTTTTTAATAAATCTATTTTAACTTTAACTTTGTCTGAGATCATGATTATATCTCTTTCTTTTTTTACCTAATAAGTTCTTCTCTTGTCCTTTATCTTTGTGTGTATCTCTCATTTTATACTGTTTCCTGAAAGCAACATGTTGTTGAGTTCAAATTTTTAATCTTCTGTTATTGTGTTATGGGTAAATTCATCCCATTCACATTCTAAGTTACAATAACTTGTATACTTTCCTCCTTCCTATTTTTGCTCATGTTCCTTCTCATGCTATTTACCCATATCCCTCCATTCCTCTGCTTTACCTCTACCCATTACCTTGTCTTCCTATTCTGTAACTTATCCACCCTTCCAAAAGCATCTCCCCTATTTTCTCCCCTCACCCTATCCCATTACCCTCTTATTTCTTTCTAAATTTAGAAGATTGTTATACCCTTCTAGATATATAGGTAAGTTGTTCCCTCTTTAACCCATTCCCAACGAAACTAATATTCTAACGCTATCTACACTCCATCTACTAGCTTCTTCTGTATCAATTTTTCCTTTGATGCCTCATTTGTATGAGATAATTATTCCTTTTTATCTCTCCCTGTACAGTTTTATTCTTTTAGAATCACCCCATCAGCTAAACCCAAACATTTCTTTCTAATTATCCAAATAATGGCAGTCATAAAAGTACTGCTAATATTTTCACATTTAAGAAGTAAACAATTTGACCTTATTAAGTCCCTTATAATTGGTCTTCAATGTTCACCTTATATTTCTCCTGGATGTCATATGTCAAAATTTCCTTTAAGTTGTGAAAATTCTGTCACAAAAACATGAAAGTGTTTCACTTCTTTAAATATCCTTTTTTTTTTCCTTTCAGGATTATACTTAATTTCGCTGGGTAAATTACTCTTGGTCATAACCCCAGTTCTTGTATTCTATGAAATATAGTATTCTAAGATCTACTACTCTTTCATGTAGTAGATGCTAGGTCTTGTACAATCCTTATTGTAGCTCCATGATATTTAAATTGATTACTTGTTTTTGTTATTGTTGCTGCTTCCAGTATTTTCTCTTTAGGCTGGGACCTTTGAAACTTGGAAATAGTATTCCCATAAGTTTTCCTCCTGGGATCTCTTTTAGATGGTGACTGATGGATTTTTTTTTCTATTCCTGCTTTGCCTTCTTTTCAAGAACTTAAAGGCAATTTCCCTTGAAAATTTCTTGTAATATTGTAGCAAGATTCTTTTTTTAATCATAATTTTTAAGTAGTCCAACTATTCTTTATAGTATTTCTCTTCAATCTGTTCTCCAGATCAGTTGGATTTTTTTTCTGATGAGATGTTTCATTTTTTCTTCTATTTTTCATTCTTTTGGATTTGTTTTATTATTTCTTGGTGTCTTCAAATATCATTGGGGTGGCACAGAGAATAGAGCACCAGCCCTGCAGTCAGAAGGACCTGAGTTCAAATCTAGCTTCAGACACTTAACACTTACTGGCTGTGTGACTGTGGACAAGTCACTTAATGACAATTTCCCTGCCTCCCCCTTCCAAAAAAAAGAACCCCCCCCAAAATACATACATACATACACATACACACACACACACACACACACACACACACACACACACACACACACACGTAAAATTAACTTCCTCTTGCCCAATTCTAGCTTTCAAGGAATTGTTTTCTTCCTTCAGTTCTTAGTTTTCTATTTCAAGATGGTTGATTTCCTTTTCATAATTTTCTTGATTTTCTTGGATGGCTCTTATTTTTTTTAATTTTTCTTTGATCTCTATTTGTTTTCTAAAGTCCTTTTTAAGTTTGTCCAAGAACTCTTTTTGTATTTGGGATGATTTGACATTGCTCCTTAAAAAAGGAATGGCCTTTTTAACTCCATTATCTTCCTCTATATAGGAACCCAGATCTTTTCTATCCCCATAGAAAATATCCATGGTTAGGTCCTTTTTCCTTTGTTTACTCATTTCATTTATTTATTTGTTTGTTTGTTTATTGTTTTATTTTTAGCAGCTATTAATATAATCAAGTTCTAGCCCTGAGGTATGGTGAATGATGCCTCAAGCCTCAGGTCCTTCTTACAGTTATTTTCTGAATGCATACATGACTAAATTAGAGAAAATAGAGGTCAATAAATTGGGCATGCAATTGAAAAAGCTAGAAAAAGAACAAATTGAAAATCCCCAATTAAATACTAAATTAGAAATAATGAAAACCAAAGGAAAGATTATTAAAATTGAAATTAAGAAAGCTATTGAATTAATAAATAAAACCAAGAGTTGGCTTTATGGGGAAAAAAACAATAAAATTGATAGATTTTTAGTCAATATAATAAAAACAAAAGAAAGAAGAAAACCAAATTACAGGTATCAAAAGTGAAAAGGGTGAATCTACCTCTAATGAAGAGGAAATTAAAACAAAGCAAAAAGACTATATCAGCTGATTACAAGAATAATACACTTTGATCAGGAAGGATTTATTACAGGAATGCAAGCATGGTTCAATATTAGGAAAACCATCAGTATAATTGATCATATCAACAATAAAACTAAGAGAAACTATATGATTATCTCAATAGATGCAGAAAAGGCTTTTGCCAAAATACAATATCCATTTCTATTAAAAACACGAGAAAGTATAGGAATAAACGGAGTCTTCCTTAAAATAATAGGTAGCATCTATTTAAAGCCATAAAAAAGTATTATATGTAATAGAGATAAGCTTGAAGCATTTCCAATAAGATCAGGAGTGAAAGAAGGATGTTCACTATCACCCCTCTTATTCAATCTGGCACTAGAAATGTTAGCAGTAGCAATAAGAGAAGAAAAAGAAATTGAAGAAATCAAATTAAGCAAAGAAGAGACTAAGCTATCACTCTTTGCAGATGATATGATGATATACTTAGAGAATCCTAGAGAATCAAGTAAAAAAACTATTTGAGACAATAAATAAATTTGGCAAACTTGCAGGATATAAAATAAACCCACGTAAATCCTTGGCATTCCTATATATTTCTAATAAAATCCAACAGCAAGAGATAGAAAGAGAAATCTCATTTAAAGTTACCATAGACATAAAATATTTGGGAATCTACCTGCCCAGGTACAAACCCAGAACTTATATGAACACAACTACAAAACACTTTTCACACAAATAAAGTCAGATCTAACTAATTGGAAAAACATCAATTGCTCATGGCTGGGTCAAGCTAATATAATAAAAATGACAATTTTACCTAAATTAAATTACATATTTAGTGCCATACCAATCAGTCTACCCAAAAATTACTTTACAGAGATAGAAAAAAATAGTAACAAAATTCATTTGGAAGAAGAAAAGGTCCAGAATATTAAGGGAATCAATGAAAAGAAATGCTAGGGGAGGTGGCCTAGCTGTACCAGATTTTAATCTGTATTATAAAGCAGCAGTCATCAAAACTATTTGTTACTGGCTGAGGAATAGAGTAGATGGATCAATGGAATAGATTGGGTACATGAGACTCAGCAGTCAAGGACTATAGTAATCTGCCGTTTTATAAACCCAAAGACCCTAATTTTGAGGATAAGAATTAACTATTTGACAAAAAATTGCTAGGAAAACTGAATTATAGTATGGCAGAAAGTGGGCATAGACCAATATCTAACACCATATACCAAAATCAAGTCTAAATGGGTGCACAATCTCTGTATAAAGACTGATTGGTTCTAAACCTGTAGGTTGCGACCCCTTTGGGGGTCAAACGGGATCACTATTGGAAAATAGGCAGGTCTGCCCACATGCAGATACACCCACATATGAGTATTAAAGGGTCATGGTATTAGGAAGGTTGAGAACCACTGCTGTAAGCAATCTGGGAAAGCAAGAAATAGTTTACCTGTCAGATTTATGGAGAAGGGAAGACTTTATGACTAAACAAGAGTTAGAGAGCATTATAAAATGCAAAATGGATTGTTTTGATTACATTAAATTGAAACTTTCTGTACAAACAAAGCCAATATAATCAAGGTTAAGAGAGAAGTGGGAAATTGGGAAATAATTTTTATAACCAGTGTCTCTGATAAAGGCCTCATTTCTAAAATATACAGAGAATTGAGTCAAATCGATAAGAATACAAGTCATTCCCCAACTGATAAATGGTCAAAGGATATGAACAGGCAGTTTTCAGAGGAAGAAATTAAAGATATCTATAAGTATATGAAAAAGTGTTCAAAACCATTATTGATTAGAGAAATGCAAATCAAAACAACTCTGAGGTACCACATTTGACCAGTCATATTGGCTAAGATGACAAAACAGGAAAATGACAAATGCTGGAGAGGATATAGAAAAAATGGAAAACTAATGCATTGTTGGTGGAGCTGTGAACTGATCCAACCATACTGGAGAGCCATCTGGAACTATGCCCAAAGGGCTATAAATAACTGCATACACTTTGACCCAGCAATACCAGTTCTCGGGTTGTATCCCAAAGAAGATCATAGAAGTGAGAGGAAGACCTGTATGTACAGAAATATTTATTGCAGCTCTTTTTGTGGTAGCAAAGAATTGGAAATTAAGGGGATGGCCATCAATTGGGAAATGGTTAAACAAGTTGTGGTATATGAATGTAATGGAATACTATTGTGCTATAATAAATGAGGAGCAGACAGACTTCATAATAACCTGGAGAGACTTATACAAACTGATGCTGAGTGAGAAGAGCAGAACCAGGAGAAGTTTGTACACAATTACAGACACAACTTATGTGTGATGACCAACTTTGATAGACTGGACTCTTCTCAGCAATGTAAGGTTATAAGACAACTCCAAAAGACTCAGGATGGAAAGAGATGTCTACATTCAGAGAATGAACTAGAAAGAAGAGAGTGTGAATGCAGATTGAAGCAAACTACCTGCTCTCTTTCTTTTTCTTGTTTGGTTTTGTTTCCTCTTTCCCATTGTTCATTCCATCTGTTACTATCCTTCTTTACAACCTGACTAATATCTCATATGAAAGTATTTACAGAGCCTGTACTTGATTGCATGCCGCCATGGGGGTGGGGGAGAGAGGAAAGGGAAGAAAATTTGAAACTCAAGGGATTGTAGAACTGAATTTTGTAAACTAAAAGTAAACAAACAAACTAATAAAGATTAAAAAAGAAAAAGAAAATTTAATTTAAAAAAGAAAAAACAGAATAAACTTTGCATATGGCATATTTCCTCAATGTAATTGATTGATTTTTTTGAATTGTTTTCTCTTCCTATTTTTAAAGGAAAATGCCTTGTTCTAAAGCAGTGGTTCTCAACCTATGGGTTGCGACCCCTTTGGGGGTTGAACGACCCTTTCACAGGGGTCACAGGGGTTGCCTAAGACCATCGGAAACACATATTTCTGATAGTCTTAGGAACCGAGACATTGCTCCTCTATTTGTCTCCAGGCGGGTCCGCCCACATGCAGATATGCCCACATACAAGTATTAAAGGGTCACAGCATTAGCAAGGTTGAAAACCACTGTTTTAAGGGATGGCTCTCAGTGAAAGGGAAAGAGAAAAGATACAGGAAAAATTCTATTTGATGTAAAAACAAAACCTATCAAAAAATCTATTTTGAAAACAATCAACCTCCTGAGAAACCGCAACAGATTTATGTTACTGGATTCTGTTTAAAGTCACTCATCAGTGTGCACTGCAAAGCTTTGAGTCTTTTGATATTTCTTTTGTGTGTAGGAAATAAATACTTGTACCACACATGATATATATATATATTGTATGTGGAGGATCTTTCCACTTTCCATTTTCAGAAATCCAAGATATGAGCCACAGTCTAAGCTGTACATATATTTTCCCTGGGGCCCCAGGCACAGTCATCCCTGGACCTAGTAGGTGGTTTTAATATTAGACAAGTTGAAGGGAGCAAAATGAAGACAAAAATAGGTACTATAAATAATTCTGGTCATAAGGAACGAACTTTTAACCAAATCTAGGATACAGTTGAGCATGAATGATAAAATAAGTAATTAAATTTATATTATATCAAGATGTTTTTGCTATAACAAATGTCTTTACAGTTAGACTATGAAAAGAAACTCAAATGAGAACAAAATCTTCATCTTATATCTCTCTGATAAATGTCTGCCATCCAAGACTAGAGGGAATTGATAAAATTGAAAGACCAAAGAGCATTCCCCAATATATAAATGGTTAAAGAATATGTACAAATTTTGTTTGTTTGTTTGTTTTGCTTTTTGGAGGGTGGAAGGCAGGGCAATTGGGGTTAATTGACTTGACCAGCACACAGCTATTAAGTGTTAAGTGTCTGGGGCTGAATTTGAACTCAGGTCCTCCTGACTCCGGGACTGTGCTCTATTCACTGCACCACCTAGCCACCCCCAATAAGTACAGTTTTTAAGCAAAGAAATGCAAACTATCAATAACCATATGAAAAAGTGCTTCAAATCACTAATATAGGAAGTAGAAATTAAAATAACTCTGAAATTTCACCTCACATTCAAACTGGCAATGATGATAAAAGACAGAAGCAGGCAATGTTGGGGAAGGGTGGGAAGATAGTCACACTAATCTACTGTTGATGGAACTGGGAACCAGTCCAACTGTTCTGGACAACCATTTGGAACTATGTGAGAAAAGTCACTAAACTGTTCCTACCCTTTTACCCTGCAATTCCACTACTGGGCACACAGCCCAAAGACATCAAAAAGCAGAAAGAAATATCCCATATATACCAAAATATTCATAGCAACACATTTGTGGCAGTAAACCATGAAAACAAAGAGGGTACCTATCAATTGGAGGATCTCTGAACAAATTTTCGTATACATGAATGTAATGGAATATCACTACATGATATGCAATGACAAATATAACGAATCTGGAGAAACATGGGAAAGAAAAAAATAATAATATGCTACAATAATCTAAATTAAAAAAACTAAAAGTCAGGTGAACTCACATTGGTTGTAATGATCAGTCTTGATAATGGAGAGTGAATCATGATTCTTGACACTTTCTTAGTAGAAAAATGGGAGACTGTGCATGTGGAATGTTGGATATTCTCAGGACATGTCAAGTGTGACAGTTGGTTTTACTGAACTACTTTTTTTCATTTTTGTTGTTAGAAGGCAGGGATTAAAGGGATGACATTTATAAGTGACTGTGGTATAATTTAAAAAGCATCTATAAAAACTTGGAAAATGATTATTTTTAAAGTTAGCCTGGAAATTAAGATGCATCTTGAGAAGAGACAGACAATACTGTTTCATGCATTTGCTGAATATTCCGATTTTTAGAGTTTCACTACACACAAATGTTAGAGAAAAAAAATTCTTGCTCTACAAAAAGTGACATGCTACAATTATAGCACTGACTTTTTCACTTGCTCTAGCAAATAGTAGAATAAAAAAAAAAAGGACTATGGAAAAAAACTTCCTATGAAACCTCAAAAACAATCGTATTATTGATCAGAAAGCAGACACACACACACACACACACACACACACACACACACACTTTCCAGATAGCACAATTGGAATACTTGAGTGTGACAAATGAGACACAGGTCCATTTCTATTTTTTAACCAGTATCAAGGCAATGCTAAATTCTCTTCATTACTACTTTAAAATTATTTTCCTTGAAATTCTAGGTAATTTTCCTTCAAATTCTATTATTACCTAGTTCTATCAAATAACATTTTGGTAACTTACACAAAATAAATTGCCATAGTGTTTTCATTTTGGTTTCCTCATTTTCTCAAAATCTAACAGAGTCCAACAAACAAGTAATTATTGCTTAATAAACAAATGCAGAACAAATTTCAAGTACATGCAATATGTGTTCTCAACAAAAACTAAGAAGGAAGTTGTATAGGATAATGGAAAGAACTTTGAACTAGGCATCATAGGATCTGAGTTCTGATCCCAGACCTGTTACTGCATATGTTACCTAGATAAGTCACTCTTTTGGGGCCTCAATTGCCTCATCTGTAAAATGAGGGGATTTAAAGAGATCATTTCTATTCCTGATATGGTATATGCTGAAATGTCATAAGATCAATTTATTTAGAACTGGAAGAAATCTTAATCCAAACTCCTCAGAAAGGTAGCACAAAGGTAGTGCTCTATAATAATTCCTTTACCAACAACATGATAATCATAGATCCCATTACAGATTTAAAGTTGGTAAAGAATTTTTGAACATTATCTAACTTAATCTTAGATAAGTGCTACTAATATCCACATTTTACACATAAGGAAACTGAGGCCCCAAGTTTGAGACTTTCTCAGGGACAAAAACTTTGTGAGTGTTTGAGGCAAGATTCGAAGATCTGTGTGAATCTAAGTTTAGTGCTTTACCTTTAGAACCAGAAAAGGATTTCTAATTTTGTAAAGTATGCTCCATCAACTTGATTCTTTCCACAGACTTTAATAGCTGATATTGACAAATTCACACAAATGTCACTCATTACAAATGTAAGGAATATTTTTTTCATGCTAATATTGCTCCCTCTTGCTTCCCTAGCTTTTCAAAGCCCCCTAGGCTTTTCAAAATGTATTTCATACACAGAGTCACTGTTCTGGCCTGTTTATTTAATTAAACATGACAGCCCAGCGTACACAGAATTTCTTTCAGTTCCATAGCTTTTCACTTTTTTACACTTTAGTTTCAGTACAGAAAGAACAAAGTTCTTGTTTTGACTCCTTCCATACTCTATAAGTTTACATAGATTCACTTACTTGTCAGTAAAAACTGTTTTATTAATCACACTTTAAACATCTAAGTTCAAACAGTAGATTTATAAAATAGATGACCAAAAAAAAAAATAGAAGGAAAGTGGAAAAAAAGTTTTCTTCTTTACCCCTACTACAAAAAATTGGATTTCTGTCTTTTTGTTTTCAAGAGTTGGCATTAATTCTATTGACATGAATATTTCTTTTTGTCACCAAGGTGAAATAAGCTCATCAGTACTACTGTCTATATAGCCTAGAACTACTAAAATATTTCCCAGGTTATGATTGAAATAAAATCATGTCTATGAATATAAACAGGGAATGTTACCATTAATTTCTTCTCTTTGAGAAAGGAAAGGTAGGACCACAGGTTAGGTTAATTTCAGAAACATTTATTGCAACAGAACCTCATCTGTTCGGCCAATCATAGATCCCTCCTCTTCCCACTGGAAAATTTTCTAGCTATTTCTGCTTCTACAATGTATATCCATGCTTCAAATGTTTCCAAGTTTTGATAAAGTTTCAATTTATCTCAATTATCTTCACCTTTTATTAAGGATTTTTAAAATAAAAAGTTACAACTTAGTAGGTAGAACAAACAATTTGAGGTTTTAAAGGTCATTTTTTTTACCTTGGTTCACTGAAAAACTAAAAATATATGGGTTATTAAATATATATATTAAATATATATACATGTATGTTTGTATACACATGTTTTTCAGTGAACCAAGGAAACTTCCTTTCAAATGTAACTATGCTATATGTCATACAGATAAACATACTATTTGATGGACTTTCTTAAAAACTACATGCCAAGGCACTGTTCTACATGCCATGTAATCTCCTGATGGTTTCTGCTGCAAGACAAAGGCACAGTCAAAGATGATCTGGATTTGGAATCTAAGAACCTGGGTTAGTAGCCTGGCTCTGATACTTATTACCCCTGTGACCTTGGACAAGCCACTTAAACTTGTCTAGGCCCCCAAATTCCGTCATGTGTAAAAATCAAGGAGTCATCCTAGATCATCATCATAAAATCACAGGATTAGGGCTGGAAGGAACCTCAGACATCAGTTAGTCCAACCCTCTCGTTTAACAGCTAAGACAACTGAGGCCCAGAAAGGTAATAAGCATTAGAGGTGGGATCTGTGACCAGATCTTCTGAATCCAATTCCAGCACACTTTTCACTGCACCATATTTCCTGAAATACCTTAATCTTTTAAATTGATAGCTATGACTTTTCCTTAAAGTCTTCCTATCCTTTGACAGCTTAGAGCAGTTGGGGGAGGGAAGGAAGGAATGAAGACAGATTTTATAAGGAACCAAAAGTTCACTTTAGGGTATACAAAGAAAATAGTATGCTGTAATTCACCCGTTCTAACCCTTGACAACTTATGATGGTCAAGGTTCAAATAAGTTATCAAGTTTATCATAGGACTCCGCTTTCCTATATACTGTCATTGAAAGTGCCTGGCTGAGTCCAGTTTATCACTGTGTGGTGTTTTGTGATCCTTTTTCGAGTTGGAAGAGTAGAAATTGTTTCAAGAATGAAATCATTCATAGTTAACAAGGAGAGGCACGTTTGGAAGGGTCAGTTACTGGTTTTTATAAAAAGTGTCAAAGAGAGTGATACACTTTGCAACATAAATAGTATGATTTTCTCTCTCTCTCTCTCTCTCTCTCTCTCTCTGTGTGTGTGTGTGTGTGTGTGTGTGTGTGTGTGATTTTACATCTTGGGGTAGTTTTTTGAGGTTTGGGTGAATGTTTTGACCCAAAATTTCATTGATGGAGGTTAAATCCTACACTGATAGAATATACTATCACTGCTTATGAAGCACTGTACTATGTTAGTTTTATATATACATAGTTCTATTTTAAGCATCTTATATTCTCTTTGAAAAGAAAAAACTATTCTAAAAAGAGAAACACTTGCCCATGGTTTCTTAAATTTTCCAAGTACCTGAATTTCACAGAGATACAATCCTTGTTTGGTCAAAAATCAACATGGATAAAGTCGCATACTGCATAATATTTTTCACAAATAATGCAATTAAAATAGTAGCCAAGTAAGGTTAATGACTTGTAATAACTGAATTACTCCATTCTACATGACAAGAATGGCACAATACTCTTTCCAACTATCAATTTTTAAAAGCCTTAATGTTCAAGCACTTTCTTTAAATGAGTCAAAATTTTCACCTATCCATGTAAATATAAAAACAAGAAGGAAAAAAAAGGTAATGAAAAATCTGCCACAATTTACTCAGACACTTTACTCATCTTAAATCCATTCAATATCTAATGCAGAGGGAAAAAAAGAACTTGATCTCTGAAAGGAAACAGGAAAGTTCTTAAATTTAAATTTAAATATCTGAATGAAATGCATTGAAAGGAATTGTGCATGATGAAATCAAAGAAATATAACCTTTCCTTTAAAAATGTATGGCTTGTTTATATGCCGTTCACCTCCAAATATCTGATAAATGAAGTGATCCAATGTACTAGACAGCTGTACCACAGGTAGGAAGATATACTTCCATGTACCTGTAAAAAGAAATTAATGTTGGTCTTCCCCCTTATCTAACTGTCTTAATATTATCTTTGTGTTGCTGCAATTCCTATTAAGAATGATAGAGTCAGTTTGGGAATATGTACCATACTTCTGGAATTTATTTACAAAGAGTATTATTTATTTTATCTAGATTATATGTTAAATAAGCATGCTTAATTTAAAAACAAAC
>CM053581.1:440933218-440960301 GCA_028627135.1 Pseudochirops cupreus
CAATTTTTCCTCCACTTCTCTTATTTGGTTTTCAAAATCCTTCTTAAGCTGCTCTACATTTTTCATGGAAGCTTTTGGTGTGGGAGTTCTGACTATGTTGTCTTCCTCCTGTTCCATGCTTTGATCCTTCTTGTCCCCAAAAAAGGAATCCAAAGTTGGATTGCTGAGCTTTCTTTGCTTCCTTTGCCTGTTCATGTTACCAGTCAGTTACTTGACTTTTGATCTCAGTAGAACTCTGCATCCAGAGGGGGGAGCTCTGTCCCAAATCGCTGGTGTTTTTGTAGCTGCTGGAGGTATTAGGGGGGTGGCCATCTCTGCAGCCCCCACCAGCTTTGGCTCAGTGAAAACACACCTCAGGACCACCACCCAAGATCGTGATCCCGATTCCAGGCAGCTCAAGGCAAGAGCACTTAGCCTCTGAGTGATTGCTTGACCCCCCTGCAATCTGCAGGCCGGGAGCTTCTGAAGCAACCATGTGGAGGTGGTTGCTTCTAGCTCTGGAGGCAGGGGGCGGACCCTCTCCCTGAAATTTAGCCAAGTTCCACTGACCTTTTCCCTTTGTCTTTGGCTCTTATGGGTGGTAATTCTGGAAACCAGCACAGCTGCAGGTGATCTGCTCTCCTGAAAGCTCCAGCTGGGCCTTCTCCTGGATGGCCTGGCCCTAAAACCACATGGGGCTGGGCTCTGCTCCCAGTGCACTGCAATGAGCCCTTCCTGTCAGCCTGCCAGGCTGCCTTCAGCGGGAGCCTTGTTTCTCTGTCATTTTATGAATTCTGGAGCTCTAAAATTTATTTAGAGTCATATTTTATAGGTATTGGAGGTGGTTATGGGGGGAGCCACAGAGTTCTTCTGTTTCTATGCTGCCATCTTGACTCTGCCCCTTAGATAAAGATTTGACCAAGAATAACTGTTCTTGTTTGCATGCTTCATTATTTTTGAATGAGGAATTACAAAAAAAAGTAGGATCAGTGGCTGATATCTTTTGCATATCTAGAGAATGGATTTTCTCTGAATTGCTTGACAGGAAGGATTTCCCTTGCCTCTTCCCCCCCTTCCCCCTTTCTCAACATGCTGGGTTCTCCTGAGCTAAATGTGAGAATCCTGTGTGTATATAGAGTATGTATGTATAAATATGTGTATATACAAATACACACACATATGTCTGTATGTGGGTACATATATGTATATGTGATATACACACACACATATATACATATAGTCATACATATTTCTCTAAATACTGAGGTGGTGTAAAAGCTGAATCTGGGGTTTCCTCAAAGGCAAATTTCAAAACAAAAGCAGATTGGCTACCTTGAGAGGTGGGGAGGGGCTGGGCTCAGGGTTCTTGGTACCTTTCTCATCTTTTGCCCATCACAAATGATCAGAGGATCCCCTGTTTAAGGGTGGAGCCCTGGCTAGCAACTTGAAGGTCTTGGTAGGGGAGAGGAAGGGGAATGGCTAAAAAAGACTACTGATGCCCACATTTTAAAGGATGGTGGTCAGAAGAATAAGAGTGAATACCTCTTCTTAACTGTGGTAGTCTAGCAAGTGACTTATTTCTCCCTTTAACCCCAGACACAATGACTTTAAATTGAGACTTGGGGGATTTAGTAAAACTTGTTTTGAAGGATTAGGATGAGCAGAAGTGTCAAAAGAAGCAAGTTGACAAGTTAAAGAATCAGACTGTAAGTTCTTTCAGGAAATCAAGTTTCTTTGCAGTTACCTTTATGCATATTACCAATTGCCTAAGCCTCATATTCCTTAATTTTTTTTTGTAAATAAAGTTGGGGAAATTAGCACCTAACATGTTTGAAATATGGAGAAATTTTTTTTTTCATTATGATCCTTGAAATGTGTGATTTGCCATATTTGTTATACTTCATGGAAGAAGATTATACTTTATGAAAGAAAACCATGAGTGTTTTTTTTCTTCTAACAAGTATAGTATAATTTAAAATTTTCTCTCTTTGGTTTATAATTTATGGTATGTGAAAAAAAATACGGGGTCACTCTTTTGAATCTTTACTGGCTACTTATCTTTGAAAGGCAGACTATTTAGATTTTACAGTACCGTAAATGCCGTGGGAAGAGGTGACTTTTCTCTATTTTTTACTACCAAATGTGTATTTCTGTCTTCATCATGTAACTTTGCAATACATACTTCAAAACTATTTTCAGAGTGCAGGAAGTTTATTATATTTTTATAACTATCTGTTTTAAATTACATGTTTAAGAAGAAATTGGGACAAACTCTCCCCTTTACCCTAGAGACAAATTTTCCATGACAGAATACATTTGAACATCAGGATATTGCATAAGTCAGTCTGGGAAAAATAGGAACAGACATCTAGAACTACCTAATACGATTTTGCCTTGGAGATTTTTAAATTTAGAATCATACATAAATTAGATATAATTTTCCTGTATTTTTGGAAAGAAAATTGTTAAATTGTTATTTTTGTTTTGTTTTTAAAACTTTTCACGTGTTTTGAAAATGTAGATAGTTGAGTAGAACTAAGAGAGATAATGCTAATTAGACACAATTAGAGAAAGTCTTGAATAGACTAAAATAAAATCTACTTTTCTGGAGAAAATGCTTGGAGAGAACCGACTGGCTTTGAAGTCAAAAAGACCTAGGTTCAAGGCCTGCCCTAGGCAGGCCTACTTAGCTTTGTGACTCTGGGCAAGTCACTTAATTCTTTCAGTGCTCTAAACCCAACTCAAATAGAAATGGGGGCCGTTAAACTTTACATAAAGATGCCTGCAGGTCCCATGTTGATTTAGATTTAAAACGTAATACATTGCATTTTATTTATATTGTAAGATATAAATATTTCTTAATTACATTTTAATCTGGTTAGGATTATACTAATCACAGTTGTGGGTGACATGGCACCAGGTGACCAGGTGTTGTCATCTTTTCTCTAGGCAACTCTAACAATACAAGTTAGAGAGAAAGTACCAGATTGCATTGAGAGGGAGTTTCCTCTATCAATTAGATTGTACTTATTAGTACTAAGTCCTAAGTCCCTAAAGAAAGCATTGAATGGGCTAAGATGAAACTTGTTAATGACTAGGTTGAGAGCTCTTAAAATCTGAGATATTAATGGTTGAAATATTTTTTTTTACCAAATAGATTAGTTGAATTTTGTCAGGTAGGATGGCCCAGGTATTTAGAGGGAGTGTTCTAGGAAGGGGTGGGGTGGCAAATTTGAGTAGGAAAGACAAAGATTAAGACCTGGACTCCTGAAATGGCTGAATTGGAAGTATAATAAATAGTAAGCAGTGAATACTCTTCTAGTTGTAACTTCTTTCTATTATATCAATTTATTTTCCTTGTATTAGCAGAAAAGGTCTGAACAAAAGAGGCACACAACTTGTGTGTGTGTGTGTGTGTGTGTGTGTGTGTGTGTGTGTGTTTTACAGGTTTATGGAGACTAGACTCTAGGGCTCCGTTGACTTTGAAGTGCAGATCTGCTTCTTAGAAAACCAGTTCGCTTAGACAACTCATACTGTAACTGCTTATTTACCAAGCTGCAGACAATGGCTATCAGGAAACGCTTGGTTTACCAGGGGGTCAGAGTTGGGGAAAAAACAGGGCTTTTCAGCAGACAGTTGTTTATTTGGAGTTTTATCTGCCTTGTGACGTCTTTATAGTGGTCATAGTGAAGAATGTTATCTGACAAATTGTGGGAGATTAGATTTCTTCCTTCCCCCCCCCCCCTCATCTGGAATGAGAGTAAATGCAAGCTTTGTGTTAGGGATTGTTAAACTTGGCTTCAGGCTCTGTCACTGATTTATTGTGCTATTATGGACAAATCACTAGGCTTATCAGAATCTGTTATTTCTTATCTGTAAAACCTGGGAAGAGAACCCCTAATTTACTATACCCAGCATTTGTGAGAAGTGAGGGTGGGACTAAAATCCTCTCTTCTAATGCTGGGTTTCTTTAACATTTTAAGGTATTTTGGGGTGATTTTAACTGAGCATAAAAGAAACAAAATCTTTTTGAACTTAAAAATTGCTTTAACATGTAACTGGGAGAAAATACTATATTTAAAAATTTTAAAAAAGAATTTAGTTTCATCATGTCTGAAAAATATAGGTAATAGGCTTTTCGTGTGTGTGTGTGTGTGTGTGTGTGTGTGTGTGTGTGTGTGTGTGTGTGTAGTGTTGTGTTCAAGCTATTAAGTAATACTTCCTAGTGATTGACTCTATTCTAATGAGGTTATCTCGGAAAACATTTCTTTATAGATCAGTTGACAACTACATAGTCTATTCAGTGGGGGCTCTTCTTTGCATTAGCTTTAGCTGACAGATTTAAATACTATTCTTTTGGGAACAAAAACCAATATTTGACAACAGCCCCTAGCATTTTCTTTTTCTTTCTTCTTTTTTCTTTTAGTGTAAAGTTTTGACTCTCTAGATATTCTGTTATATTTTTCTTTTAAATTCTCTTTTATTTAATGTCTTAATGTTAAACCTATTCTTTCCCCTTTTCTAGTTGGTTTATACTTGGAAAATGGCATTTTACTGATGAAAGATGTACCATAAAATTTAAACTTTATTTTTATTTGAAAGAATAGAAATTCATTCATTTGAAATGTGATAGGTAAAAAAATGAGTTGTGGACTCAAGAATCCCATTTAAGCACACTAATGCGTTGTTATTGGTGATATGTTTTTATTTATAACTATTGTTATATTAATGTAATTTACTATTTTTATTAATGCAGAGATTGTGGGGAGCTCAACAATTTGGGGAAATAGAAAGAAAAGCTGTTTTTTACTTTTAGTAATGTTTGAACAAAAATACCCATTTACAACATAACTAGAACTCTATTGTGTCCCAAAGGAATACTATTTCTGTTCTTCTTTCCAGAAATATGTATTATTGAAATGAACATGGCTATGGCATTTTGAATTTTATTTTCAGTGTTCCATTTTTAACACATGATCACTGTGAGTGAACTGATGTTTTATATTTTCCTTTGCAAATGAGTGTATTAGAAAAAATGCACAGGATGGTGCCATTTATTTTGGTTTGTAAGATAAAGAAGATAAAACATGAACTCCATAATGCAGCTTTTAGGGTTTCACATTCTTGCATTGTTTAAAAAAAGTGCTGTGGAAAAAATTTTTGAAATTTAGTTGTAAAATTTCTATGCAGCTACAGTTTAAAAGCAGTGTTTAAATATGAGATGAGATTTGCAGCATTCATTTATCTCACCCTTGTGATGGGGTTGAACCAGAGCCTTTGGAAAGATCCCCTTCCTGATTCCAGATGACCATTGCATATTTAGTGACTGGGCCCTCTGAGAAAGAAAAAAACCCTGCTGCTTCTGAACATGAATAAATTAGGACCAAAGTACCCTTGAGTTTTGAGATAACAAAACATCCCTTTTTTGGCCACTGACTAGAAAATAGCTGATGACCCTATGAGCCTTTAGAAAGACAGGGAATGAATTTGCCCCATGAGGCTAGTAGTACACTTTGACTAGACTTCTCATGAGAGGCTAAAAAGAGTTCATTTTCCCCAGCCTAGGCCATATATCGACTACTTCCAAGACACAACTAGAGGAAGTGGATTCAACAAGTCAAACTTGGATCTTGGTTTCCTTGCTGCCTGTTGTGCTTGGTGTTTCCTTTCTTGAGTAGGTTCAACATCAGTTCTGAGTTAGACAGATGTAGGCACAGATGCAACCCTGTGAACATCTTGCAGAAGTTTCTGCATCAGAAAAGATTGCCTCTGACAACAGGAAGAGCCCAAGTCTTGGTCCAGCTATCTAGCAGGCATGAACTTTGACAGAAAAGCACATAGTCAAGGAGAAATGCAGTAATACTTATTCAGAAGGCCAGAAAAATTACTTTATGTTCTGATGAGGTTTAAGTATAACCTTTAGGACTGTATAACCCTAGTTATAAGTTAATCCTTTAAAAAATCTTTCTGTTAATGAGAGCTCATGAATCTTTTGTTTTTCTGAGAAATAAATACCTGTCCTATATCTCATCCATATCAAACAATGAATAACTTTCTGCTCTCCCCTTTAGGTAGAACCTAGATACAAACCAAAATCTAAGATGTAGGTGAAGTAGGAACTGCAACAAGCCAAAGCATGGGAGAAAAGGGAGTCTAAACTTTTATGGGAGTCTAAGTCTCTCCTGGACTGAATTCAGCCTAGACTGCATGTTTGGGACCCAGAGAGAAGTTCCATTAGAGGAGATGGAGAGGGTGTACTGCTCCAGTCTTTGGGTCTAGCAGTAGTTATAATTGTTAGACCACATCCTTGAATATATTCAAACCAAACCTGCCTAAACAGAAGAAAGCAACTTGCTTCCCAGTTCCTTGTCTGAGTTAAGAAATTTATCAAGTTAAGAAAATAGAATGACTTCCATTATAAAATGTCCCATGTACAAGCCAGTCTGGTCCATTGCAAATACTATACAATCTTTCTGAGTTGAGGAGTGCAGATTAAGGTCAGAATTATACCTAATTAATTTACCTGACATTTGGAAAGGTGTTTTAAGGCTTTCTGCTTTCTACCTCTGTGTTCACTCACCCATTTCACTTCTGCAAAACTTGATTGCATCCAGATTCAATCTACATTCATCCTCAAAGCTAGTAAAAGAAAGTCAGTTTCAGCTTTTTTATCCATGTGCTAGTTTTTATGGTTTCATTTATTTACTTATTCATTGACTCGTTTGTTTGCTTGCTTGTATACTTATTTATCTGTTTATTTATTTGTGTGTGTGTGTGTGTGTGTGTGTGTGTGTGTGTGTGTGTGTTCTATGTTCCCTGAACTACTCTTCCCCCTTGACTCCTTCCTTGTAAAAAGAAGACTATTTGAGCAAAATCAATTAACCCAGTTACTGGGTTTGCCAATGTGTACATGGTTAACCAGCTTTCTATTAAAGAGATAAATGGGTTTCCTGATTTAGTTCTTCAGGATTGTTCATTATCAGTTCATTAGAATTTGGCTGCTTATTAATTATGCTTATATTATTGTCAATGTTTATATTCTCTTGCTTCTGCTTTGTTTAATTTATGTCACTTCATACTCATTTCCGTGTTTCGGATTTCTTTTTTCCCAAGGAGTAAGAATATTTTCTTTTATTCATACGTAACAATTTACTCACTCATTCCATGATGATAGATTATTAATTTATAAAATGCTTTGAGATTTGGTAATGCAGTGATGCTCTCTCAATTTGCAGGAAATATCTTTTTTTTCATTGCAAGTTTCTTCTGCTTGGCTAAATTTATCACAGATCACTAATTCAAGTTTCTTTTAGAGAAAGATGCATAAGCAGATGGGGAGATTGTACATGCCTGAGAGGGTTTTAAGATTCAGATCTCTTTCTTGTGCAGGAAAGTTCTTACCTGGAGCAGTTTCACTACAAATATGGGTTAACACCTAATTTATTTAGACTACATCAGGTTAAATGAGATAGCCCTGTATTATAGAACTATTCACTACTTGCAGTTGATATAATAAGATCACATTTATTAGGGGTCCTTTTTTTTACCACCTACCCTGCCATCTTATGACACTTTGGTAATTTGGCAGCGAAAAATGATAAAAGCCTTCATAAAAAAGGGGTTTATAGACACTATGGATACAATTAAAATGGGAGAATTTGCTACTAAGTTATTTAGAAAAAAATCTTCCTTTCTAAAAATATTGATTATCTAGCAGTGCAATCAAGTAAACAGAAATAATTTAAAGTGGTTAATTTTTAAATTAAAAATCTTTATGTGACACTTGACACCAGCATATAACATTAGATGTATGCACTTGGGGTAGTGCAGTAGTGTAATTATCTGCAATTAACTCATATACTACTTTCCTTAAGCTCCCATAGAAAGGCAATGTATCACCTAAGTCTCTACTCCCCACATTCACAGGACAAGGACATCTAACATACTGTGACCACATAGTTTATTGAATTTAACAAAAATGAGCTGGTTGGAGTCTTTGCTTCCCATGATTTTTTGAAACAATCCCTTGTGTCCATGGGTCATGTGAAAAAAAGTAAGGGAATTTACCTAGAACCCTTGAAAATGGTTCTGGATGATATTGAAAGAAACATGGTAGGAGAGAGTTGTCTGACTCTCCATCTCACTAGTTGATGGGATTTTCAATGGAACACAGTCCTAATAGCCCTTGCCACTCCAGTTTCTCCTTTATTCCAATAATCTCTTAGTTATGAATATTCTGGTACAGGTCTTGCTTCCTTTTCACCTGATCACAACAGCCAGCAAAAAGAGCCTTGGTTTGGGGCAGTTTCTGGTGGTTGCCACAGTTTGGTAGTCTCCTATCCCAAGGCAAAATATGGCTTATTTTAGTTCCCTCTATGACTAATAAAAATTGTGAATCTCAGGAGCTTTGTTTGCTTGATTTTGATAGCTTTCTGCTTCTTTAACCATGTGGGGAATTCAGAAAATTTCTCTCAAAGACAACAAAAATAAAAGGTGAATTCTTCCACCTGTATGCCTTCATGCAGGTCTCTCACAATTTTATTTCCTCCTGGGAGGGACTTTTAGGAGTTCTCATCCAGTATAGAGATAAAATCAAACTGCAGAAACATTCACTGAAATAGTAATTAATTGGAAAGCTGTTTGTGTTTAATTATTTGGGTTAAAATATGGTTCTCCCCACCTCCAATAATGGCTGATGCCCTACAATGAGATTTTTGAAAGGAGTACTAATTATAGTCTTCTTTTGTTGTTGTTCAGTTGTACTTGACTATTTGTGACCTCATTTGTGGTTTTCTTGGCATAGATACTTGGAGTAGTTTGCCATTTCCTTCTCCAGCTCATTTTACAGATGAGGAACTGAGGCACACAGGGTTAAGTGACTTGCTAGGGTCCCATAGTTAGTAAATGTCTGAGTCTGTATTTGAACTCACAAAGATGAGTCTTTCTGACTCTAGACCTGGCACTCTATCCACACTGTACCACCTAATTGCCTATTTTTAGTAAGTAAGGTTTGAGGAGAAAATGGCATGGCTATATTCACAAAAATACTTTACTGCAAAGTAAAAATAAAATAGTATCCTTCACTTTTAGATGTGGGTTCATAGGTTTTGAGCAGGCTCGTCAGCAATGCTTTGTGATTATTTGTAAAAGATGAAACAGGATGAGTTGAAAATTAAATGTATAAAATATATTATTACTTATTCAGTAAAGTAGTAATGCATATTTTTTCTATTGTATTATTTTTCATTTAAGTGCTTTACTTACAAAAAAGAGAAAATATTCCCTTGATTCTCACAAATTTTGCTAATTCATTTGTATCTTTTAAAGATTTCATTGGAAAATATCTTCAAATTTGAAATATTAATTTCCTTATATAAAGGATGTTGACCAATTATTTACTTGAATAGGAAGAAATGGAGAAGTTGATTTCAATGGAGAAGTATAAAAAGCAGCTTGGAATCAGACGACTGGGTCTGTGCCACTCATCAACATTGCAGCTTTTTTTTGTTTTTGTTTTTTGCTTCATAGAGTTTTTGTGTGAGCAAAAAAATTATGCAATCAGAGCTAGAACTTACCTTCTATATCAGCAAGTCTAGTCCGTCATTTCACAGATGAAGATTGAAATGTACAGACATTGTGTCTTACCCAAAGTCACCAGTATAATAAAGTCAGAGCCAGAATTTGGACCCAGTTCCTCTAATTACAAATCCAGTATTTTTCCCCATCATAGAGGCCTTCGTCATCTCTAAAGGAATTCTGTAAGAAAAAAACTTTAATTGACAAAGTTAGGCAAAGGGAAATAGGGAAAAACCCAATAATACAAATTCTGAACAGAGAAGTGGAAGGGCCCAGTTTGCTTTTGCAATTTTTAAAATAAATTTTTATTGTTATATTTTATGTCACCTACATTTCTCCCTATGTTTTTTCCTTCTGCCTCTCAGAGAAACATCTCAAATATAAAAGATTTTTTTAAAAGAAAGTTAGGAAGAAGAGAAAAAACAACAAAAACAGATTAACAAATTGAAAAATCTGACAAGATCTGCAATACCTGTAGACTTCTCCCATCTTCTACTTTTCATGGGAGTCAGGGGAAGTGTCTTCTTATATCTCTTCTGGAGTCTTCTCTGTTTTCATCATAGTGCTCATTTCTTGCAGCACAATATCCCATTATATTTGTTTAGCCAAACTATGTTGATGGGCATAGACTTGCTTTCCAATTCCTTGTTACTACAAAAAGTGCCACTATACATATTTTGGTTTATATGAAACCTTTATTTTTATCACTGACTTGCTTGTAGTACATATCTAACACTGGAATGTCAGGGTCAAAGGGTATGGACATATTAGTCACTTTACATAATTCAAAATTGTTTTCCGCCAACACTGAATTAGTATCCTTAAGTCAACTAGCATTTATAAAGCGTCTGTTGTCTCCCAGGCACTCTGATAAGTATGAGGATATAGAGAAAAGGAAAAAAAAAGATCTTTGCTCTCAAGGATCTTACAGTCTAATGGGGGAGAAAAATACTTACAAGTATACATAAACACGATATTTCTAGGATAAACTGGAGATAATTGATGGAGGGAAGTTACTAGCATTAAGGGAGATAAGAAAAGGCTTCCTGTAGAAGATATGATTTTAGTTGGGAATTGAAGGGAGTCAGGGAAGCCAGAAGGCAGAATTCTAGGCATGGGGGACAATCAGTAAAAACGTGTGAATTCTGTAAATAGCGTCTTGTGTAAGGACCAGAAAGAGGTTAGTATTGGATTGCAGGGTATGTGAGATGGAGTAAGGTGTAAGAAGAATCAAAAGGTAAGGTCAGGTTGTGAAGAGTTTTGAATGTCAAATAGAGGATTTTGAATTTGATCCTGGAGGTGATAGGGAGGCCCTGGAATTTATTGAAAAAGAGGGTGACATGGTAAGATTTGACTTTTGGGAAGATTTATTTGGTAGCTGAATAGAGGATTGGCTAAACGTGGAGGGATTTGTGGCAAGGAGACCAACCAGATGGCTGTTGCAACTCCAGGCATAGCCACTTCATATAATTCCAAATTGCTCGGATGATGAGAGCCTGCACCAGGGTGGTGACATTGTCAGAGGAGATAAAGGGAAGTATATGAAAGATGTTATGAAAGTTAAATTGACATGACTTGGTAACAGATTGGACATGGGAGGTGAAAGAGAGAGTGAGAAGTCTACAATGAGTGCTTAGGTTGTGAGCCTGAGGAATTTGGAGGATTGTGGTACCCTTGACAATAATAGGGAAGTTTGGAAGTAGGGAGGCTTTTGGGGGAAAGACAATGACTTCAGTTTTGGACATGTTGAGTTTATATGTACAATAGACAGTTGTACATGTGAGATTGGAGCTCAGGAGAGAGAGTAGGGCTGGGCAAATAAATCTGAAAATCATCAGCCTAGAGATGTTAGTTGAAACCATGGGAGGTGATGAGGCTGTGAAATGAAATAGTATAGATGGAGAAGAGGGCCCAGAATAGAGCCTTGGAGGATATTCATGGTTAATGGGTATCACTAGTATGGAAATCCAGCAAAGACACAGAATTAAAATCTGAAGAGAGGTCAAGAAAGATGAGGATTGAGAACAGGCCATTAAATTTAGCACTTAGATATGAGAAGCCAGACTTTAGAGAGTTAAAAAGAGAGTGAGAGGAAAGGGAACAGAAACAGTGATTATAGATGGCCTTATTAAGGATGTTAGTTAGACAAGAGAGGAGAAATGGGACAATAACTAGTGGGGATATTTATATATCTATATCTATACATATATAGTGTATGTAAATTTTTTTTGAGGAGGGAGAATGCATGAACATGTAGGCAGCAGGGAAGCAGCCAGTAGACAAAGAAAAATTGAAGATAAGTAAGAGGGTAGGGTGATGGAAAAGACAATTTGCTGGAGAAGATGGCATGGAATGAGATAATTTTTACATATAGAAGAGTCTGCCTTGGTAAGGAGAAAGGCCACTTCTTCATGTGGTTTGGGGGTAAAGGAGGAGATAGTGGCAGAAAGGGTCTAGGCCAGTGGTTCTCAACCTGTGGGTTATGTTCAATTTGTAACAAAGAAAATACATCCTGCAAATCAGATATTTACATTATGATTCATAACAGTAGCAAAATTATAGTTATGAAGTAGCAATGAAAATAATTTTATGATTGGGGGTCACCACAACATGAGGAACTGTATTAAAGGGTCGTGGCATTAGGAAGGTTGAGAACCACTGGTCTAGGTGATGGCAAAATGAGGAGGAGAGAAAGAGGAGCTGTTGGTAAATAGCTTCAATCTTCCCCCACCCCTTTTTTTTTTTCAGTAAAATATAAGTAAGTTTTTCAGCTGAGAAGGTTAGGAGAGCCAGAGTCATGGGAGGTTTGAGGAGGGATGAAAAGGTCTGGAAGAGGTGGTCTGTTGAGTGGAATTGAAAATTATTATCATTATTTATTTCTGTTCAGGTTGTTTTATTCATGTCTAACTCATGACCCCATTTTTAAATTTTCTTGGCAAGGATATTGGAGTGGTTTGCCATTTCCTCCTTTGGCTAATTTTACAGCTGAGGACCTGAATTTAAAAAAGGGTTAAGTGCCTTGCCCAGGGTCACATAGATATTAAGTGTTTGAAGACAGATTTGAACCCAAGTTTTCCTGAATCCAGGCTCAGCACTCTATCTACTGTACCACCTAGCTACCCTAGTAAATTAGTTGGGGAGATATAAAAGGATTGCCTTGTCATAGTCAGAACCCATTTGAGGTTATATAACAAAATTGTTGTCCATAGGGGTTTGGCCAAAAATGCAGTCCTCTTGGGGCCTTAGGCAGTTCAGGTGAGGGGACAGGTGCTGGGAGGTGAAGGAATGATGGTATTCCCTTTCCAGAAAGGCTAGAGATCAGAATGGAGACTTGAAAGAATGGCCTTTTTTCCCTTTACCCAGGGAGGGAGGAATCTGGTAACTGATGAAATGTCCTTTCTCCTCCTCTAGGGCAGCAGGAGGTGGCTTTACTAAATAGTCTTTTCTTCCTTTATCCACCACTTCACCAACATAACTGTTTCTAACCTAAATGCTATGTCCTTCTTGGAGCCTCTCCTGTTCCACATAAAACACCGTTTACATTGCTCCTAAGCAATTATTTATTATTATGGTCATGTTTAACCCTAGCACAGTGCTCTTTACATGCTACCTACTGCCTGGAACTGAGCTCATCAAAATGTTTCTCAAAAGTGCAATTTTGAGGTCAAATAGCTATAGATCAAAGCCAAATGTGAGTATGCTATAAATCCAGAGATAAAATGTGGATGACAGTGCCTTTGACTTCAAACCAAAATGCTTTATATCAAAGATATGAATAAATAAATGTAAAATCCTTTAAAAGTTAAATTTCTGGAAATGATCAAGAAAAATCTGATCTGATCTCTTTGATTTGCCCTCTTCTATTTTTAAGCCTATAAATTATTTCCTTCCTTTATTGTTTGTTGTTTCAATGTGATATTTGAATACTAAGTCCATGGAGAATATATTCCCCCCACCCCATGTAGATAGAAATAGAGTGATGACGCCTTATGTTCCCTGCAGTCATGCATCATTCATACCTTACTCCTTTCTAGGTCACACAGCTTTTCACAAAATCAGCAGCAGTAACATCATGTGAAAAGATGAATGTGACCCCCTTGCTTTCAGGACATTTGATCACAGGCAATGAAGGATAAAAACAAAATTTGCATGGTTTATTAGTATTGTTAGAAAAGAGCTGTTTTATAAAAATAACTTTAATGATGATTAAGGGCTATTTCCCTTACCATTTCTTTTCTGTATTTCCAATACAGGACAGAAGTATAGCTAGAAATATCTGTGTCCCATACACTGCTTGGATTAATTTGACTCAAAGCATCGGTCACAGATTCTGTTTATACCTATTTCCTACCTTTCCACAAAAATTTTAAAAAGAACCAAATTTCTAGTTAGTTAACATTGAATATCCATTCATCCTCCCTCCTCCCCCCCGCCTTATTTTCTTATGAGACTAATTGTTATCAAAGTATGAGGACACAATCACAATATAAAAGTATCCCAAACAGAGTATAGTTTACAAAATAGAGTATAAAGAAATATTCGTTTTTTCTTCCACAGTAGTTTGAAGCACTTTGCATCAGGAGGTTTTTGGCTTGACTATGAAGGACAGCAAACTCTCCTTTTTTATGAAGCAGCTATGATAGTGTTATTAGATAGTTAAAATTGAAGCAACAGTAAACAACCACGTGAGGCAAAATAACAAAACCAAACCCAAACTTCTTAAAGTAGTGTTTAGCATTTGAAATAGTTATAAAACATTTGTTTTCCTAAATAAATTTAGCTTTAGGCTCAAAATCAGTTCTTATTATCTAAAACATTAAATAACACTATTAGTTATAAGCTACTCTTATTCACAAAGATATGTTTTAATTATTTACAGAAATAATATAAACAGTCTTATGAAGTGAAATTGATGCAACTAAGTTCCCAGTCTTTATCTTCCAAATATTCAGCTTATCTCTGTGGGGCTTTTTCACATTTGCCTCTTAATTTTCAGATTTTGAAATAAATCTTCATAATATATCATCTTCCAACTTTAGGTTATTCCATTAGTACAAAAATAAAACATGACATTTGAAAGTTATTCATGGGGTCAAGTATGTGTGGAGGAAAAATGTTTTTTGAATTAAATAAAGCAGAGTAGCTAAGTCAATGTAACATTTTGTTGGTTATGGAATAATGAGACCATCTAGCTTTTGATTAAATGTTATATATGCCAGGTTGACTAATTATGCTGGCATTCTGGGAAGGTTCCAGTTCATCATTTTCTGGCACATGTCATTTATTATACAGCAGTTTAAATTCTATGTCAAATCCAAGGCCCAAGAGTAAATAATTTAGCTCTTAGGAGCTCAGTAGTGCCTCAGTGTTTTAAAAAATGCATCTAGATTATATAAGCATTAAATCAGTACTACTGAAATACACATCTCATGATTTCTGGATGAAGTATCTTGTTTCGGATTAACAAAGGAAGAAATACTTATTAAGGAGGTCTTCAAACATCTTGAATTTTATGGAAGAAAATCTAACTTATTTTTGGCATCATTCTGCTTCAAGTTTGCAATAAAGATCCTTTCATTTAGGAAACTAGATTTTATAATACCAGGATCCTTCACTGTACACTCACACACTACCTTTAGTTTTCCTTACAACTGGCAAATCAGCCTAGGAGCAGCAGCAAGGTACCCTGAGGGAGAGACAGTAGCCAGCATTTGCCAGGCAAGTCAAATCACCGCTGCCACCTTGATCACCATCACACCTTTAACTCTGCTGGAGACAGCCCACAACCCTGAACCCAAGAGCATTTGGAATACTAATGCTTCAGTCCATTGATCCCAGGAAGCAATCTCTGTGGAGGTGTAGTTTCCCTATTATGTATTCTGATTATTTATTTCCTAGTCTGGCAACTATTTCTACAGATGTTACAGCCACATCTATTGAGACCCAGAAAAGAAAGTTCTTGACTCCTTGGCATTGTAAAATGATTCTATACTGTAAACTGAGATGATTTTTATCAGCACATTTCTTGAAGAGGCATCACCATTTTCTTTGCCTCTGTTTTCTGAGGACCATTAAACCTTTCCATTTGACTTGCAGCTGAAATCTCCCTCATTAAAATATGAGTTCTTTGAGAAGAGGGACTATTTTGCTCTTCTGTTTTTCTCTCCGGTGCTTTACATGTAGCAAACACTTAATAAATGCTTCATTCATTTTAAAATGTTATTATTCGTTAAGTTTGCATTTTACCCTAAAGGAATCAAGTAATTGTTTTGTTTTGTTTTTGAGTAGAGTTTTTGAGTTTTTGATGTCAAAACTGTAGTTCAGGAATATCAATCTGGCACTTGTGCATATTGCTACTTTCAAGGCACCATATTTTAACATTCACAGGCTATAGTACTTGGAAATGGGTAACCAAATCTCATCACTGTCATTTGATGGAACTTGACATGTTGATTCTGGAAAAAAGAAGAATTAGAGGAAAGATTATATGTTCAATTCTGACCTGAGGTTGTGATGAATGCTATTTTTAGCCATCGAGGATGCTGCTGGTCATTAGCCTGTTTCAATTCAACACTTCCACAGCTATCCCATGCAGTTCTGTACTATACTCAATTCTCTAGGCTGTGCTCAGAAATCCCTATCTCCCTGTGGGTTTTTTCTCCTAGCTCTGTTTCTTTTTGGGGGGAGCAGTGTTTATCTTATTAGTGTAGGAGTGTGAATGAGATGGATTTATCCAATTACATTTTAGTTCATTCCCCTACCCACCTAGTGATATTCTACATTCTTCTATTCCCTTCTATTCCCATTTACATTCAATAGATCCCTATCAACTGAAAATTGTATGATGGAGATAATAGTGTCTTGACTGCATATGGTTTCATTACTCATGACCAAAGAAGTAGAAGAAAAGGGATAAGATCAAATAAATATCAGAACAGCTAGTTTTCATGTTCATCCGGACCCAGGCAACCCTTATCTAGTCTGTAAATGTATGCAAAAAAAGGCATTTCAGTTGTACAAAGTCAGTACTTTCCAGTAGTGGAATTGGTGTGCATTTCGTGTCTCCTTTACCTCCAGCTCTGCATTCTTTTCTCTTAGCATCTTCACCAGGTGCCCTGATGCTACTTTCAGGCTGTTGTAAATTGCCTTCTCCCATGTCCCATTTATATCTGTTCTCCTGAAAATGTACCATATTCCAAAACTACTTATGCTGTCCTCCTGTCCTTTGGGTTTGAGAGGAAAGCCATCCATATTTGTTGCTTGCAAAAGGGTGGATCTGGTCTTTTTCATCTCAGCCTTCCTTCATTATATATGGCCGTGGACTTGAATTCAGTTGGAAATAATAATTGTTGTTCCTGACTACTTCAGAAAAATTTAAAGAGAATGAATAATGAGTGAAAGCACTTTGGATATAAGATGTTATTTAAAGCTAAGATATCATGTTCCATGGAAGATTTATGATGTCATCATTATGGCTACTCCTGGTATCACAACCCACTCAAATCTCATCCTGCATAACTCTTGTCTGTATCCTCCCATATATCTACCACAGAGTGGATCCATTCTATGCTCTAGGTGTGAGCTTGACATCATGTGGATAGTTATGCCATGTGTATACTATTTGATAAGCTGTATTTCTCCTTGATGTGCCAAGTCAATGTAATGATACAGGATTCATATTTATTGCTTATATAAATTTGGTCTTAAAACAGTGTGGGTTGGTTTTATTAGCCAAATATATTTTGATTCTTTTTAGTATGCATATCATTTGGTGATATGACAAACACTCCAAAGTATTGCTTCCTGAATTGATACCAAAGGATATTGTATCTCCAGTTAGAGATGTACAATAACTGTGTGTAGAACTACTCCTACCCCTAGCCTATAAGAAAGATGCCTTTATATTGTCGCTTATTCTCCACATTTGTTTTCACATCTTTTCTAGAATCACATGGCTGTCTTTTTTTCCCCTTACATAAATTTTTATTGATGCACAACTCCACAACTCTTTTAGTATAGCAATGTGTGTGTGTCTGAACAATACATACATATACATATACATATACATTTACATATAAGCTGCAGAATTGACAGCGTATAATATATTACACAGGGGGCCAAGGAGAAGTACATGCTAGGTAAGAGAAAATTGCTAAACATTACAAAAAAAGAAGTAAGAAGGAGAAGCAGGATAAAAGATAAAAGAAATATATGAGGGTGCAGAAAAGAGACTGGTCATGTAATGAGCATGCAGGATGAAATGAGCAGACTATAGGGTTCATTGTTATCTTCATGATATCAAGAGAAAAGAAAGCCTCTAGTTTGCTGGGTAGATCCTCTGTAATTAACTTAGATAGCTTTTGAGATCTTTATAGGTCTATGATCCTAGGATTATATTAAATAGTATATTCATAGTTTGAAAATGTTTGCATATACCAAAAGTGCATTATATATTCAGAGAGCTACTTACTTATTAACTGACTGAGCATGTGACAGGTGAACTAATAAATGTGTGATACATTCATTTCTTGGCATCAAGAGTATTTATTTGTAGAACCAGAATACCCCTAACTCTTCTAATTCTCATGGGTGCCCCCCAAGCTGCATGAGTTCAAGGTACTTTGTACGTGTGTAATGTCAAAATCACAGTTTTTGAGCCTCTAGCAACAAATTTATTTTTATAAATCAGTCAAAGGACATGGTTATTTTAAAAAATTGATGAAATAGCTTGATAACAAAAGTAGCAATAGAATATTTTTCTTGTAAACTTGAGGTATACTCAAGTGCAAAGAGGGGAACATGGAGGGAAGGATGCTCACATGGCTGGTGATGTTTTCTTGCTACTCCTGTTGGTCTTATGTGGTATGAGGTTTCTGTTAGCCGTGTACTCAATCAGCTGATGCTGGTCTTTTGGAGTCACTCTTATGTTAGTTCCATGGTCACCACGAATCATTGCTAGGTATGGCTCCCCCAGTTTTTCACTTCCATAAATAGTATTTTGATAGTCCTCAGAGCCATGATGGTGATAGGCACTTCCTTTTGAAAAGAATACTTGTCCATCCAGGAGAAGATGGGTAAGTGGTATCTGAAGGCTTCAAGTCTGTTTTTAACCTCCTATTCACAAAAGGCAGGGTCTCTGAGCTAATGATAGAAAGTCACTGTAAACTCCCAACTTAATGTCATTTGTCAAACCATACCTATGCAACAGCATTTTAAGACTGCCATTCCAGCCAGCTACCAAAACATTCTGGGTCTGGCCCTCTAATTTCCCTAACTGTAGGATTCTTTTTGGTCTCCCATGAAAATGAATGAAAAAGGAAAAGACAAGGCAAAAGCCAGATGAATCCCTAGGTAGAGCTTCTTCTTCTTTTTTGTTTCAAATTCTTACCTTTATCATGTATACACATGGCCAGTCTCAAATTTTGCCATGTTTTGAGCAAGTCACATGTCACATTTATTTTTTTCTGTTTAGTTACTTGGAGCAGACATACATTGATATACACACACATCTTAACAATAAAATCATATGTACATGTAAGCTGTTATTGTCACCATTATCATTTCCCATTCTTGTAAAGGTTATAGTGATAAGTTAGTGGTAATATGAAGAAAATGATAAATTTACCAAGGTGATTTTAAATAGTTATAACATTAAATTAATTTCTGACCTGAAGCAGGATTACTTTCAGAACCTGCCTAATTTCTTTGTTTCTAAACTTGTACTATTTTGCATAAATAGGTATGTGTGGGATGAAAGATTTCTTTTCACTCTAAGACCCATAAGTACTACCAGCTAATCTGTCAAAGAATTACGTGGTACATATGGGCATAGACATTTAACTTTGTCAAATGTGACCAGTTCAGACCTAGCTGACTTTTCATGGATTGTAAGCTCCTTTGGGGTAGGGATGGTTTCACTCTTATCTCTCAATCCTTACTGCTTAGCACAGTTCTTAGAACATAGTAGGGCTTACTAAATACTTATTAATTGGCTTATTTTTAAAGCAGCATGTTGTGCTATAGTAAAGGAAGATTTTTCAGGCAAATATTTCCTGTTTCCCTTCTATTAGCCAACTGTTTCCACCCTGTCAGGCTTTATGCTGATTAGTTAGTCAACAAGTATTTATTAAGTGCTTAATATGTGCCGTACAGAGAAATGAACCCCACCCCCCATTACATTATAATAGGAGGGATGAAGAGAGATATGTATGTGCATGTATATTTATATATACACACTATATGTGTGTGTGTATCCACATATAAATGTACACACATCACATTCATTATCTACCATATATTATATATAGCAACTGGCTTCTAAGGTCACTTACACCACTAGATTTGTGATTCTTTTGCTGAGAGTATGTATTAAATAATCTCTATAGGTTTTTATTATTATATCACTTTTATTTGATCAAGAAACACATTTATTAAGTGCCTTTTATGCACTGGGTACTGTGCTAGGAACTAGGGATTCAAGTACTAAGAATAAAATAATCAGTGCTCACAAGAAGCTTATACTCTAATGGGAAAGATAAGAAGAACTTATATACATATAGAAAGCATAAATATAAAGTGAATAAATACTAAATAGTTAGAGGCAAGGTAGTCTTGGAGGGGAGGAATTGTCAGTGGCTTCATATATAAGATGGTGTTTGAACTGTGTCTTAGAAGAAGATGTGACCCATAGAAGGTGAAGGTAAGGTAGGAACATATTCTAGGCATGTGTAACAGGTCAAATGCATGGGGAGATGGGGGTTGGAGTATTGAGTGTACAAAAGTGAGAAAGACAGTAGGGGTGGTTCACAGAATACCAGAGTGGGGATGACGTTCAATGAGGCTGGAAAGATAGATTGGACAAGGTTGTCAATGGCTTTAAAAGCAAAAAATAGTTGTTGATATTTTATTCTTCAGTGGAGGTTCTTAACCTTGTGTTTCTTGATTCTCAAGTGTTTCATGTATAGGTTTCATGATATCCATCAATTTAGATGAGGAAAACTTCACAAAATACTCTCATTAACTGAAATTTCATTTCCTTTATTTATGAATGTAGGAAAGGAAACATTATTTTGAGAAGTTTGAAAAGGCTCCATAAGTTTCACTAGATTGCCCAAAGGATACATGATATGAAGATTAAGAACCCTTCTTCTAGAGCAGTGGTTCTCAACCTTCCTAATGCTGCAACACTTTAATACAGTTCCTCATGTTGTGGTGACCTCCAACCATGAAATTATTTTAGTTGCTACTTCATAACTGTAATTTTGCTACTGTTATGAATTGTAATGTAAATACCTGATATGCAGGATGTATTTTCATTGTCACAAATTGAACATAACCCACAGGTTGAGAACCACTGTTCTAGAGGCATGAGGAGGCTACTGGCCTTGATTGGGTGGAACAGTAATATGATCATTAAGGAAAATTATTAGGCAGTTGTGTGAAGAGTAGTTTGGAGTAGTGAGAGACTTGAGGCAGAGAGACTGTTATAATAATATGAATGAGAGATGCTGAAGTCTAAACCAGGATGGTAATTGTGTGAGTATAGAGAGTTTCGGATTAGAGAGATGTTATAAAGGTGGAAATGGCAAGATTTGGCAGATGGCTGGATAGGTAGGATGAGGGGTTGTGAGGAGTCCAGGATAACACCAATGTTACAAACTTGGAGAACTGGGAGTGTGGCAGCATCTTTGATAGAAGTTTGGAAGAGAACGAGTGTTTAGGGGAAAAGATAATTCATTTTTGATCCTGTTAATTTGGAGCATCTCAGAAAATCCAGTTTAAAGTGCCCAATAGCCAATTGGTGATGTAGGATTAAAGCTTTGTGTGTGTGTGTGTGTGTGTGTGTGTGTGTGTGTGTGTGTGTGTGTGTGAGAGAGAGAGAGAGAGAGAGAGAGAGAGAGAGAGAGAATATTTGCCTACAAATAGTTGAACCAGTGGGAATTGATAAGGTTGCAAAGAGAGAGTGTAGAGTGAAAAGAGAAGAGGGGCTAAGAAAAACAATATGGAGAATATCCACAGTTAAGGGACCTGACATCATTGATGAGCTGGTAAAAGAGAACTAAAAAGAGTGGTCAGACACAAGAACCAAGGGCGAGGTTTAAAGGAAAAGCAGCCTAGTGGGAGAGACAACATGCTAACAATTAATATATGAACAAAGTATACACAGGATGAATTGTAGACAGTTTCGGAGAGAAGGCACTAAGGTTAAGAAGGGTCAAAAGAAGGCTTCTTTGGCTGAGACTTGAAGGAAGCCAAAGAGGCCAGGAGGGAAAAATAAGGAGGGAGAGCGTTCCAGGCATGGAAGATAGCCAATGAAAACGCCTGAAATGGGAAAAATGCAAGAAGCAGTAAAAAGGTGAGTGTCATTGGTTCAGAGTACATGGAGGGGAGTGAGATGATGAGAAAAAATGGACATATTGGCCATGTCTGAAAATATATGCTTCATTCTATACCTATAATCCGTCATCTTTTCCCCCCTGTTATTATGGTCATGGCATAAACTGGTCTCTTGTTTTTGCTTACCTCATTCAGCACCAGTTTATACAGTTTTTTCTATTTTCCCCAAGTGCCTTATATTGGTAATTTCTTTCAGCACATTAATATTTCATTTAATTTATAAGTTAGGTTTTTTGAGCCATTCCTCAATCTATGAGCATTTACTTGGCTTCCAGTTCTTTGTTGCCATCAAATAGACTGCTCTAAATATGCTTTCTGTGTTTTCCATTTTCCTCTGGCTTTGATCCTTTGGAGTAACGTACCTCAGTGTAAGAAGTAGGGGATAGTTAACTGAGCTAGAGGGAGTGGATTGCTAATGCAGTTTTTTATTTGCTGTTTTCCCTCCAGTAAGCAATGTCTTTGGCAGAATATTTTTTTCCCTTTCCTCTCTTTTTGTTCTAATTTTTATCCCTTGATGCATGGCTTGTTTTTTTGAGGCTCTGAGGGTGGGAGCTAGGCTGACACATAGTCTTTTGCTCTGCCATGTCTCTGGAAGCCTGTTTTGTTTTCAAAGCAGCAAGATTTTTCAGATAGGATCGAGCTGTGCTAATTAAGTTTACTGCCTGGCCTGAAATGCTCAGTTACTTGATTCATTATGGCATTTCTTTTTTTTTTCATTATTTGCAATCAATTTGCATGTCTGTTTTTTGGAAATTACACTTCCAGCTTTTTATGAATTTTGTCTTTATTATGTCCCTTTAAACAATGTGTTGCAATCACCTATCTCCTACATTTTTCCTTTATTATCGTTATTCCTTTTTGACAGTGCCACCAAGAAGCATGTGTTGAGGAGAGTGCAAAGATTCTACGGGAATATGAATTTTGCCGATGAGGAAGGCATATCAATGTTTAAGTCACTCTGATCGTGTCTGCTCAGTTTTCTCTTGCTGTTTGGCAGTTTCAGGCATACCAGATTGAGGAGAATTACTTCACGGTTGTTTTTATGACTTTTGACCTAACTACTGGTGAGAAGAATTAAAAAGGAGCACTTAGGAAGTGGTTGTATTTTTCATGTTAGTGGTGGGTTGGCAAGAGTCATAATTTGATTTTCAGAAACTTGTTTTTGTTTTCAAGATCGACTCAAGCAGACAAAGAATTGAATGGATAGCCTTTCAGGAAGTTATAAAAGTAGAAGTAGTCACTTCAGACAAGAACATTGTTTCGTTGTTTTTTTTTTCTTTCTTTTTTTTATTTCCCATGCTAGAGTTTAAATCATGCAGTTTTGCTGAGTTAGGCCATGGCTAGTGATTCAGTTTATGAAGTCCAAAAGCAGCATGTAATCATTTTGTACCCCCATCAATTTGATGGGGTGCTTGGGCCCCAGCCTTAAGATCGTGTCTCTGGAAACCTCCCACTTTCTCACAGGACAGGGGCCTGCTGAGAAACTGAGGGGCTTCCAGAGACATGATCTTAGGCCTGGGGCCTGAGAAGCCCATCATTTTGAACTATCACATTAACTTTGTTGAAAAACAAAATAAAAAAAAAAACCAAACAAACAGAAGTCTGTTCATAAGTCCCTTCTACACCCACTGGTAGCACGAGGCTGTCATATTTAAAAAATAACAGCAACCATAATAGTTGTAGTAAAGTAAAGAATAGAATCTGTATCAATCTTTACTCTTCTGTTTTTGCCTGGCTTTGGTGACTACTTGTTTATGTGACCAGCCTCCCAGATACTCAGAATCTGAAAGTTGACAATGACCTTAGAAGCCACTCATCCTAACCTTCAATCCTATGCAGAAATTCCTTCTAAGAAATCCCTGACAGCTGGGGTTCAGATGGGAGTAAACAGAGCTGGCCAGAAGCAGCATGATAAAATCTTCTGATTTTGTATTTCTATATTCTCTCTTAAGTGGAAAAGATTTGTAAAGCATTCAGCACAGTGCCTGGTATACAGCAGGTGCTGAATAAAGGCTTCTCCCTTTTCCTTCCCACCTTTCCTTCTGTTTCCTTTTCCTTGTTTGTAGCCTCCCTTCTGCTTAACCTGTTCCTGTATCCAAGTTAAAGATCTGACATCAGTTAAGTTTAAACTCAATCATACAAATGATGCAGTTACTTATATTTCTCAGAATTTTGTCTTTTATTGTGGAATTAGCCTATTATACAAAAAGAGGGAGGTGATGATCCCACTGCTTTCTCCTGGTCAGACCAAGCCCTGAGTGTTGTGTGCTGTTCTGGGCACTGCATTCTATGAGCAATACTGATTGAAAAGCTGAAAAATGTTTGAGTGGGTGAACAGGATAGTGACTAGAAGAAAAACCATTCCATATAAGGATTGGTTAAAATAGTTGGGGAATGTTTAATTTGGATAAGAAAATAGAGGAAGAAATATGATAGTTATCTTCAAGTACTTGAAGGAGTTATGTAGGGAAGATGCTAGAATTGTTTTGCTTGGACCCAGAGAGCAGAACCGGGAATAGTGGGTGGAAAATAGTCATTGGTGGTTCTTTATCATCTTGGAGGGTCTCTAGTGGAATGTCCAAGGGATGGGTTTTAGACCTGGTGCATTTAAAATGTTTAGGACAGCTAGGTGGTACAAAGTGCCAGACTCATCTTCCCTGAGTTTGAATTTGACCATAGATGCTTACTAGGTGTGTGACCCTGGGCAAGTCACTTAACCCTGTTTGCCTCAGTTTCCTCATTTGTAAAATGAGCCAGAGAAGGAAATGGCAAACCACTCTATATTGTTGCCAAGAAAACCCCAAATGGGGTCCCAAAGAGTCTAAAACAACTGAACAACAACAAAACTAATAAAATGTGTTTTGTGAATGAGTTAGATGAAACCACAGATCATATGTTTGTCAATTTTCAGATGACACTAAGCTACAATAGATTTGCAACTATCCCATACACAGGCACTTAATAAATACTTGTTGGCTGCTTGGCTTTGTGTAAACACGAATCTCTGGTTAGATATGGAAACCATGAAAGCCAATTCGGCAAGGTATTCAGGATTAGGGAGGATAAAGTCCTTACATAACTGGCCTAGTCAGTCTATAGCTGGAGTATTGTTTTCAGGTCTAGACACAATATTTTAGAAATCACATCAGTAACCTACAAATATACAAGTATAGTATAATAGTTTTTTTCTTTAAGCTAATTGACCACATTTCAACACAATAATGAATTCAGAACCTGAAATGCATTTATGTACATATGAACATACGTATGCACACATGCATATATTTCAGGTATTTTTTTTCTTCGTGCTTCTTAGAACTTTCTTCCCATTTTTTCCTATGGCAGTAGATGATTTTCATAATTTCCATTTCCTTATTATCATCATTGTAAACGGATTCGATAAAGACCAAATATCTTTTAGCTAACCTTGTTACCCTTATTACTTTCAGTGTTTATTTTAAAATGTACTATCTGCTACCTGAGATAGTAGTTTTATTGATGTTAATTTTAGGGAAATATAGCTTTTACAGATTCTTGCTTTGTCTTTTCCCTTGACTCCTATGAAATCTTCAACATCTAATCATTAAGAAACTTTTGGAAACTTCAGATACAGAATGAAAAATTGTAGAATTCTTCCAAAGGTAAAACCGCTTTGTTGGTTTTAAAATCCTGTGTATTTGAGTTATACTTCACTCTGGTTCTGCTTAACACAGATTCTTGATCTAGTTACACTGACCATCTTTCTATGATAATACAACACATTTTATTCTGTCTGCTCAGAAATATGAATAACATGACTAGTAAATAAGTTTTGAAAATTAGTTTTACTTTAAGGTTTCTATCTTACTGTGGTTTTTGCTTCTATCGTAGTGAAGGGAACAGTTGAAATGTATGTTTTGTATTAATATTTAGGGAATTCTAAATTTCTGCTTTAGTTAAAGGGTAATACTGTGAACAACAAAATATTTATAAAACACCTTTCAAGTATGGGCTTTCAGAAATACCTTTTAAAAAATTAAAAAAAGGAATTCCATTATGTCTTTTAATGTTAAGGTATTATAGGGAGAACATGTATGAAATTGATCTGGGTCTATGCCAAGGTGAATCCATAGAACTTTTTAGAACTGGATAACAACTATTTTGAGTAAAATCTGATGAGTAGATTGTATATGCAGCAGAAGAATCTGTGACATTTTTAATTGCCTATTGCAAATAGAGACTTCTTCATCAAGTAAGATTTTAACTGATCAGTGATGATATTTCTACCTCTGTGATAGAAATATATGGAAAATATAATGAAGGAAGACACAAATACTTGCTATCAAATATTTATTTTTTTCTTTTCAAAAATCTTGAGCTGCTTTGGAAAATTCTTTACCTGTTTTTGTTCTCCTGCAGCACATACTTATTTGGCTAATGAAAAAAGTTCTATGCAATAAACATTAACCTTATCTAGTATATCAAAGGGAAAAATGAAATTCCTTTGAATTTGTTTTGAAATGTATCAGGATATTACTTAGATGAAAATACATATACTTGCATACATATACACATCTATATCTATCTAATCTATCCATCTCTCTCTCTCTCTCTCTCTCTCTCTCTCTCTCTCTCTCTCTCATATAAATGGAGAGGAGAGCCTTTTAAAGAGGTGGAGGAACTGGAAAGCAGAACTTCTTACTGGAAAGTAGAAAATTAGTGGGGGGGCGGAGCCAAGATGGCGGCGTAGCAGCAGCAACATATCGCAGCTCTCACATAGCTACCCCAAAATACCCATAAAATAGGACTCTAAACCAATCCTAGAACTCCAAAACGCACACAAAGATACTTCCCACTAAAGTCAGCTTGGCTACGAGGAACCATATCAGCACTGCCAACCAAAACCAGCCTGGCCTGAAGCCACGGCTGTGCCCTGGGGGCAGCTGGACGGGAGGAGCTGAGGAGCCTCTCAGGTGAGCAGATTAGCAGCAGCTGTGAGTGGGAATTGTGAAAGGGGGAGATAAGCAGTCCAGCCAGAAGGCCTCCAGAGCGGATAAGCGAAAGGCAGAGGTTTTGCACCCACCTCAGCATTGCAGCTTCCTGCCCCGACCTGCAGGCAGCAGGGGGACTGAGCGATTGTTCTCAGGCCAGGG
>CM053581.1:440960801-441054100 GCA_028627135.1 Pseudochirops cupreus
AATATTATAATGTTTTGAATGTTTGTCTTGATTTGTAATGGAATAAACAGAGTGTTCACTCTATTTTGTAATCTGAACTCTAAAAGCTGTTCACAGTAGCATTCCTTTGGGAATCTGCTGGTGCATGGCATTACATGCCCCTGTCTGAAAATCTCCGAGAAGGGGGGCCCACTGCCTCTTGAGACAGGTGATTCCATTTTTGGATCTCATCCCTTTTATTGTTAGTTTTTCCTGACATCAAGCCAAAATTTCCTTCTTTGCAACTTCTTTCAGCCTATTGTTCTCCTAAAGAGAAGAAGTGTATTCTTCCATGATAGCCTTTCAGATAATTGAAGATAGCTGTCATGATCCACCTGAGTCTTCTTTTCTCCAGGCTAAACGTGCCCACTTGAACAAATCCTTATGTACTCAGCACAGTGCTAGGCACAGAATAAGTGCTTGATAAATGCCTTTTTATTCACTCATACTCCCAATGCACTTAAGGCCCTTTAGCATCCTGGTTACCCTTATCTAGGTAATCTGTCTTGAGAGTATTTTTTCTTAAACCATGAAGGAACAGGAAGAAACTGAGGATAGAGAAGAGTCTCCTTTGGTAACAATTTAAAACATACAAAGGGGAATAGTTTGAATTAAAGCATGAAAGGTAGATTGGGACCGTGAATATCAGGGTAGAGAGTTCATACCTAATTTGGTATGTGACAAGGGGCAGTCAGTGAAGATTTTCAGTAGGGGAATAACATAATTATAACTGTACAGGAAGATTATTTGGACAGCAGTGTGAAGAATAAATTGGTGAAGGTGGGAAGAATAGTTAGGAATTACATAGTAAACTTTGTAGGAATCTATTTAATAGTGTTGGTAAGGAGATGTGAACAGCATACCTGGGGCAATGCAGTGTCTGTGTAAAGGAATATAGATAGATGGGAGAGAAATTGCAGAGAGCATCAATGGGACATCATAAACATAGGGCAGTTAAGCAGGAGGCGAAGTTAAAAGAAAGAGTTAAAAAATGACTATGAGGTTTCAAGCCTCCGTGATTGATTATCATCAAAAGAAATAGGGAAGTTAAGAGGGATGGCAGGTTTTAAACAGGGCCTTGTGGGAACTTTACCTTTCTGATATGTAGGCTCTCTGGTACATTTTTACAAGTACTTCTTATGATTTTTGCTAATGATGATAATCTCAAGTTGCAATCTAGGTATTAGTATCATTTCGGGAGGGTAAAAAAGTGTTGATGTTGACATGACTCACTATTCCGGCTATCTTTTTGCTATCTAATTTTTTCTTCAAGAAGAGATCATTATTTAACTCTTCATCATGCAAATTAAAAAAAAAAAGGGTCACATTTTTGTAAGCCCTTTACTTTTTGTGCCCACCCTGGCATAGCACCTACTGCATATATTGTATTGGCCCTAGTTTACAGGAGGGGAAGATTATGAAGAATAGCTTAAAATATGTAAAGCTTGAAGTGAATGCAATCGAGTTAATTCTGTTTATTTTTCTCATTATAAGATTAGGTAAAACATTACATATGGATGTTTTATAACTTAGGTGATTCCTTTGAAGGTTTCATTTAAAAATCAAGGTCTTCCTGTGGGAAAGAAGATCAAAGGAGGATTTAATTTACAACATACTGTGGAATACCTCTATCATATTGTCAGAGTAATCTGTTGTTTTGAGTCTCTGAACTATTATCTTCAGTTCTCCTGTCATTTTAAGAGGGGCACTAACAATCTTGAACCCTTCCAGTAAAGAGTGAATAGGATTTGTAATGGGAAGTAAAAATGATGGCACATTAAACTCATTAAGTTAAAGGAATTTAGGGGAATAGGCTGGAGAAGGGACAACTTACTGGAGACACAACTGTCTTCAAATAAAAAAGCAAAGTAAATAGAGTTAACATGACAAGAGCATTGCATCATACTCATCATAAATTCAGGTTATGGTGAAACATAGAAATTCAATTTAAAAAGGGATTGAGGGAGGGGAATAAATAAAAAATTTCTTCCCAAAATTGAAATTCTGGAGAAATTTGTAAAGTTCAAAGAAGATAGACATTCTTCTCTTAGTTATATTAAAAAACATCAACACAGAGAGTCAGCTTCAACATTTAACCTGCTAATAGGGACTGCTAAAATCAGTGACTTGCCCAGGCAGTTTATGCACCATACTTTCCAGTGGGAGAAGGAGATGGGATTAGGCATGGGACACAGAGGGAATAAGCATTTCTATAGTGTCTACCGTGTGCCAGGCACTGTACTAAGCACTTTTTAAATCTTTATATGTCCATCTATCTGTCTATCTATCTATCTATCTGTCTTTCTATCTATCATCTTTCTATCTGTCTATCATCTATCTGTCTATCTATCATCTATCTGTCTATCATCTATCTATCTATCTATCTATCTATCTATCTATCTATCTATCTATCTATCTCTCTGTCATCTATCATCTATCTATCTATCTATCTCTCTGTCTATCATCTATCTATCTATCTTACAAATATCTAATTTGATGAAGGGATGTTGGAGAAAAATGCTACACTACTTATGGTCCTCTAAGAGCTGCTTTGCATCTCTTAGGTCTGGCAGTACTTGCTTCTTTAGTTTAGGAGGGTGCACTTTGGATATTTATCCAGAGTCAACCTCCTCCCTCCATGCTATATTTCAGTGGAGCCTATGTACCTGCACATTGTGTAATGGAGTATATCACAAAAGTTTAACTCTGTAGGGTCTTTACTGGTACCCACAGAATCAAAAGTAATAAAATCAAAATATATTAAGACTACTGTCCAGGGCTCATGTCCGCAGCTCCTCTCAGAGTAAACCAATCTGTAGGCATGTCTGAAATCCTGGATCCCCTGATGCAGTTCATTAACCATTTCCTTTTCCCATATATATTCCTTTTTTAGGCATTTGTAAATGTTCATGTGGGAATTAGGAGATCTTGCCTTCTCTTGACCACAGAGGAGAAGAAATATGTTTGCAATTGTTGGTGCTCTGGGTCCCCTCTACCCTGTTTAAACTCTGAACACCATTTTATTGATATGTTATGACTGAAAATCCTTGCATGCCACAGCTTCTAAGGTGGTCATTCAAAGTTGCAGGTCATCCAGAGGTTGATGGAAAGATGTATAGTGGCCATAAATAGGGTACAGCACATTACTGATAATGAACTAGGCTCCTAGGAAGTCAGAAAGATATCATCATAGAGCTCTACTTCTGGGAAAGGCAGGTCAATTGCATAATGAAAATGTCAAATACTCTATGGCTACCTCCATACAATGCCAATAGAACTGGAGGAAATCCCTTTACACATTGGCTTCACTTATTATGGAGGATATATGGAAATGCACAAACAAAAGTGTCAAAGGACAGGAGCAAAATGATCTTTGCAGGGAATAATCACATTAATGAGATCATGATTCATTTATAGCAGTGCTATTTGGCAAAATTTAAGTAATGTAAAGGCTATATCCTTACACTCAGCGGTCTCAGAGTATGAAAAAATAACTTGTTTGAAGTATATATCATCAAATATTTAGAGTGGGAAGAGACTTAAAAGTCTATCTTGTCCAACCTCATTTTACAGATGAAGAAAGGGAAGCCCTGGGAGGTTAAATAACTGAATCAAGTTCACATAGTAGTAAAGTATCAGAAGTAGGATTTGAGCCCAGGTCCTCTCACTCGAGAGGCATTGTTTCACTGTACCAGGCTACCTCTTCTCTCTATTAATATAACCACAAAAATCCTTAATCTCTTTGAAAAGATTATATAATTTGGGCCATTGTATAAAAGAAAAATGAAGGCACATGGGAAATTGGTTGAGAAGATCAGGTCACACTTCTTCAGTCATCTATAAAAATCAGTAAGCCAGTTGAGAAATTGGGCAGTCAAGACTTAAGTCAGTTTAATGGTAGAAGGGTTCTAGTTTAAGGGATTCCAGTTTAAGTAGAGACCAAGGACCCATTTTCTTTCTTGCCTCCCCTATACCCTGTCACTGACTATGTATTAGAAAGATGGGATCAGTAGCAGATAATTCATTGATCCTGGAGTGAGAGATAACCAATGATAGAAAGCAGCTTCAAAGAGTGCGACCACTTGTGGCCACACAAATGGGAGGAGAGAAGGGAGATGTTAGCTATGGACTCTAGAAAATGCCCTTCTGCGCAGAGAGCTTCAGTTAAGCAGAATTTCATTACTTTCCTGAAATGGGATATTGGGCCGCTTGCCTCACGGACTTTGTACGTACTTGTTTAATACTGTGTCCCAAGTTTTTGTGGAGGGAGTGTTTTTGTAACTATTATGCTTAGGACCTTACTTTAGAAAATAACCTTACTAAAAGCTAGTTAAGTCTGGCTAATTGTTAGTGGAGCACATAACTTGCTGAAGTTTGCCAGTACAGATCAGATGTGGGAAAGTAGCCTCAGAGAAAGTACTACAGTTAGAAATAATTTTCATGGTTTTTGTAGTTGATAGGAAGCTTGAATCTTCCTGGTTTTTAAATTTGTTTTACATTTATTTTTGTTAGTTGTTTTTTTTAAAATTATTTTATTTGGGTTGGGGAACCATGCAAAAGACTTTAGGATCACATAGATATTTTACAATGAGCAGCTATTGGTGCCTTGTTCTTTAGTTGTTTTTCAGTCCTGTATGACTCTTCATGACACCATTTGGGGTTTTTTTGGCAAAAATCCTGGAATGGTTTGCCATTGCCTTGTGCAGATCATTTTATAGTTGAGGAAACTGAGGTAAACAGTTAAGTGACTTGCCCAGGGTCACAAAGCTAGTAGGTGTCTGATGTCAGATTTGACATTCAGGAAGATGAATATTTCTGACTCCAAGCCCAGCACTCTAACCATCTGTTATGCTGCCTAGCTGCCCCAAATGACATCTTATTCTGTAATTTAATAAGAGAGAAAAAAGAGAACTTGAAATTAAGGAGAAAGTGGAAGGTGAATGGGAAATGGAGAAAGAAGAACTTGTTTCTGGCACACACAGGAGAATGTAAAAACTTTTTTTTTTTCCAAAATAAGTTAGTATTGACTTTTTTTGTTTGTATGTCACTTACACATTCCTGGCCTCTTTCCCTCTCAGAGAGCCATCCTTTAAAATAAAGATTAAAAAGAAAAAAAATCCAACATTAGCCAATAAATCAAAAAGTCAGACATTGTATGCAGTGTTCCATACAGAGAACTTTTGCTATAATTCTCAGTTCTATCCATTCAATAGTAGCATCGTTAAGGAATGGATAGAGAGCCTATGAATCCTGCCTCTAACTTATACTGACGCTGTGACCATGGGCAGGTCCCCAAACTTCTTATCCCAGGTAATTTCACTGTTTTAAATAGCAGAACAGTTGCTGATCTGCCTCAGTGGAGGAAGCTTGCTCACTGTGTGATGTCTCCACTGATGAAATCACCAGGCTGGGGGAACTGACTCTCTTGGTCTCTCAGGCTGGCTCTGGCTCTCTGACTCTAATATTCAAGCTAGCATAGGTATGATTCAGATAAAAATATGATACAAATTGAATCTCATTGGGCAAAACTGGGACGGAATTTGTGACGATCATATAAAATATTTCTCCATTGCTGGTGTAAAAAGAGAAGTGAGTGTTTATACGACAGAATGTGTGCAAGACCCATATGGGGCTAATATCCATTTAATCAATGTTACTATGTTTTTGAATGTTTTGTTGTTTGATGCGAAGAATGTACTTTCAGTTCTTCAGCAGCTGCTCTTTTAAATGCCTGCAGCTGTATTACAGATTTAATTGGCAACAAGCGCCTAATTTTTAGGGTGTTGCTTCCAGTGCTTCCATGTGGTTAAGAAAGGAAAGACTTTTTTTCCTAGAAAGTGAAAAAGATACTGTGAAGTAGAAGTTAGGCAAATGAAAGCCTAGGCTTGATTTTATAATCAACGAATGGGATCCTACCTTCCTACACCATTTCTTTCATTCTCTCTGTCTCTGTCTCTCTCCCCACGTCCCCATCTCCCTCCCTCCCCACCCCCTATCTCTTCCTCTCTCTCGCTCCCTCCCTTCTTACTTTCTCCTCTCTCTTTCACTTTAATAAACAGCATTGGTTATTTTATATCTCAGTATGCTTATATTAAAATATAAACCACATGTAATCTTTTCCTTACCTCTAAATTATTCTGTGTTCCATTTTTAAATCTATTCAGCTGTTATGTAAAGCTCCATTTCCCCCCCCAAATGTCTTTGATTCCACTCCTTTTTCTAAAACAATAAACTACAAAAAAGATTAATACTTAAGAAACACATGCCACCATAAATTGGATCCATTAGATATATCTCTGCTCTTCCCATTCCCTATTCTCTCATCCCTAAAGCAAAACTGCAAGTACAATTGCACTGGAATTAAAATAAAATAAAAGAACAAACTTTGGAAAGACCTCAACTCTTTCTTTATTTGAGACTTTGAAATATCTCAAGGGAGCTCTGAATTTTTAGGCATGGTAATTGAAATCTCTCAGGTCTTATCTGTTCTTTTACCCTTTTCATTCCCATACTTGACTCATAGTTTAGTTATGAGTACTGCCTTTAGTTCTGCCTTCCTTTTCTGTGCCTCTGTTCTTTTCCCACACATTTCCTAACATATACCAGAGCCTTGCTAACTCCATGGTGCTTCCTATCATTTCCCCATAGCATTAACTGACAGATCAAATTCTATAAGTACATTTAAAAGTCAGCCGCTCTTTTCACCATCTATCCCTACTCATGTTTTTCTGATTGTTGCACTGCACTTTGAGGAGTTTGGGTTGTATGATTTTAATGAAGTTAAGTACTGGAGTATAGTAAAGTTCTTGGGAATATCATAGAATTTAAATTTAAGTTTTATCTTTCTGTTTGCATTTCTAAAGATATATGTTATTATAGATTATAGTGTGACATGTTATACACCCACATAAACACACATGCAGAGCTCATTACTTTTGATGGAAATGACAATCTATGCCTACCAGTAATTCTAATCTCATTTACTTTTGAACAAGTATTTTGTTGAAGTAATTTGATTTCTTAAAAATATAACACATTCATTTTCCCACTGGAATATCCTCTGTTACACAGCCAAGAAAATGAGCTAAGCAGAACTTACCAATATCAGGACTGATACTATATATCATTCCACATCTGTGCCATATCCACTTTCCTAAGAAGAAGGAAGTGTGTTCTCATAGCAGTCCTCAGACCTCTGCAATCAACTTTGGTCATTGAAGGAAACATTTTCTTTTCTTTCAGTGTTGCCATCATTTATTTTATTGAAGTTGTATCAATTGTCCTCCCAACTGTGCTTTTGTCATTTTATATTAGTTCATAACATCTTATTTTTTTCCTGAATTCTTCATAGTTATCATTTGTTTTGGCACAAAATTCCATAATATTAATGAACTGCGGTTTGCTTAATCCCCTAGTTCCCAACTATGTCACAGTGAACTCATAGAGGTGTGGCCGGATGTTTTAAATTTTCAAAGGAAACCTATTCAAATCCTGTAGGACGCTGTGATTTCAACATTAGATTGTACAACATTCCTTTCAACACTGCTCTTGGATGTTTGAGATAGGTTTTTATTTAATTGTACTTTTGGCTACGACATTCATTTCTCACACTTTCTTGTTTACAACATATCTTTGCAGAGCTATTTTTTGTGCGTGTGTGTGTGGTTGCTGTGATTAAAAAGAAAAGTTCTGTGTAAAAGTCAGTGTGGAACAAGAAATGAGGGTGGTGATTTCCAATCTGGTTGCAAGGGTTGAGAAGTTGTACAAAGCCAACAGGTGCACACATCCCATTAGTAAGTAATTATGGTTACTTAAGAATGAAATAAAAATATTTTTCTTTCAAGTTATGTGTATTATTTTAAAATTTTTACTGACTTGTTAGAATATGATTGTATATTAAGTTGTTTGGACCTAAATTGTTAGATATTTATTTTGGTCTAAGGGCACCATGAAGAAGTTACTGAGACCCTAAGGCCTGCATGAATTAAGAAAGTTTGGGTACCTTTTGTTCAATCATTTCTAGATCAATAGGTGCCTAACATTTAATTTCTACCATACAAAGTGCTGATGTCAGTATTTTGTCATGCACACTACCTTTTGCTCTGCTCTTTATCTCTTTGAGACATATGTCAAATATTGAGATTACCGAATGAAAAAATGTGAACCATTTAATTTTGTATAATTCTAAGTTATATCAGTTTTATGATATTATTGATTCATTTTATGTCTTGTGCTTTCTCACTCTCTCCTAATACATAGAGATGAGGCTTCTGTTTAACATTTAGAAGTTTAGCCTCCCTAATTTTCATCATGAACTATATTTTCAACATTAAAAACATTTTCATCATATATGGTCATTATGAATGTCAATCATAAACATAAATACATAATATAAATGCTTTTTTTGAGCAATAAACTTGGCATCTTTAAGAACACTATAGATTCCCAAAAGCAATCCCGCTCACTACTCCTGTTAAAATTTGTTAAAATTTGGGTCAAATTCATCATCCACGTGTACTGTCTTTCCGAGATCTATCTATGTATGAATGACTTCTATGATTTGCTGATTACTGTATATAATAGTCTAGACAGTTGGCATTCAAATATTAGACACTTGTGAAATTCTAAGTTTAGACATCACAGCTTTTCTGGGCTATTGCAATTGTCCCTGCCCTTTAGGAGTTTACATTCTTGTGGAGAAAACAGTATGTACATAGAAAATTAAATGCTAAATCTAGTCAAGAAATTTGAGGGGAGGGATAAGGTCACATATGAAGGAAATATAGGTGAAGTAGGTTTCAGAAATCACAATGGAAGAGTTGAGTAGAGCATGATGTGGGAAGAATTGGGCTAACATAGATTGGTATAAGGAGTGATGTCCAGAAGGGAAGGAAGCATTGGTTTAGACAGCCTGTCGCTTGGAATCACAGGGATTCTGATTGGAGCTATAAGGCAGTAGATGACAGTAGTGCTAATATTGATTTGTCTAGAGTTGGGAGAGGGAATGCCTTGTGTAGGGAACAGCATGAAGGCCAAAATCACTGGATGGCAGAATCTGTGCAGAGCAGCAGTTTATAGATTGCTGGATCTAGAGTCAGGAAGACTCATCTTCCTGAGTTCATATTTGACCTTGGACTTAGTAGCTGTGAGACCCTGGGCAAGTCACTTACTCCTGTTTGCCTCAGTTTCCTCCTTTGTAAAATGAGCTAGAGAAGGAAATGGTAAACTACTCCAATATCTTTACCAAGAAAATCCCAAATGAGGTCCAGAAGAGTAGGAAATTATTGAAAAAATGACTGAGCAACAACAAAAATAAGACACTATCAATGATAATATTGGTTACTAATCCCTGGGAAAGAGGTGGGAGTTGGTGGGATAAGAGTATGCATGCCTGCAGTGACAATAAAGATGACGAGTGCATAGTGCTGCCTAACAATTAAAGCAGGAATAGTAAGTAGATGAAATTCTGGGGCCTTGATGGCTAGAGAGGGGTGAGGCATATTTGACAGACATTAGCACTGTCAGTTCTATCCCTAAGGAGTATTACCTCAGCACTGAGTAAAATATGTTGTGTAGGATGGGTGACTCAGGAGACTGGTGGTAGGTGTCGAGGGGGAGGAGCAAGTCAACTGAAGTTACCAAGGGTTTACTAAATGTCTGTAATGTGCCAGGCACTTTGACAAGTGCTGGGCATACAAAGAAATATGAAAAACAGACATTCTCAGAGTTCTCACAAGTCTATATGGAAGAGGGAGTAAGGGGGGGTAAACAAAATGTAAAGTGCATATGAATCAGATGTGTATAGGATTAATCATAGATAATCTCAGAGGGAAGTCACTAAGATAAAGGAGGACTTCACTTCAACTAAAACTTAAAGGAATACAGAGAATCTGGGGTGGAGGGGGTGCAGAGAAGAGGATGGAAAGCATTCCAGGAAGGGAAAATAGTCAGTAAAAATATGTAGCATTGGGAGATGGAGTGCCTTGTGTGAGGTACAGCAAGGAGGTCTCTATCCCTGGATGTCAGGATTTGTGGAGGGCAGATAACACAACTATGCTTTTAATTTCCTTCACAACATAGCTCAAATGCTACTTCAGACAGATATTTTTTCCTGACTCCCTTGCCCCCTACCACTTCAGTTGTTCATGCTGTCTTAAAATATTTTGTATTTACTAATATTTACACATATTACATCATTTCGGTAGAATATAAGCTCCTAGAGTACAGGAACACTGATGTTTTTGTTTTTTAACATTCCCAGTACTTAACATGTTGCACACTTAATAGGTGCTTTAAATATTAGTTGAATTGAATTTTGCCGTTGAATTAACAGATAGGAAACAACTTGTTACCCATGTGTGCAATATGACTATTGACTTATTCAATGTAAAGATCAAAATCAATACCAGATGAGAATAAAAATGGGAAACTCTTCTATGCAATTGAAGTAACCTCGCCTATTTAAATGAACTATTCATTCTAAAAAATTGAAAATGAATTAAAAAAAACCCCAAACTATCATAATTTCCTTTTAATTTAAAAAATTGTACTGATATATTTTACTTTTAAATTAGAAACATAGATTGTTCCTACTTTGGGGAAGGTCTCTTGTAACAAAGGTAAACAGTTAAGTAAAACTAATAATATAGTTATCTGAAAAGGCAGGCAACACTTCACACGTGTATCATATCTCACCTGGTTATTAAAATAATAACAGAAATCTACTTTCTTTCCTTCCCACCCCCTGCCCCCTTGGGGAAAAAATTAAAAATTTCTGTAACAAATAGGCAATGTCAAGCAAAGACAGTTCATTCAATGGCTATATACATAAGCGTGTGTGTGTGTCTCAAATGAATTAATATTTGTACAGTGCCCAGCACAATACCTGGCACACAGAGAGTACTTAATAAATGCTATTCCTTCCTTCTTCCCCCACCCCACCCCACCTCCACCCACATCATGCATTCTAAGTCCATTAGCTCTCTGTAATAGATAACGTTTCATCATTGATCTTCTGTAATCAGGAATGATCATTGTATTGGGAAGAGTTCTTGCAACTTTCAAAGTCATTTGTTTTTTATAATTTGTTGTTATGGTATTATTATTATTGCTGTGATTGTATAATTATCATATAACTTGCCCACCTGGTTCTGCTCATTTCATTTTTCATCAAATCACAATTATTTGTCAAAATTGTTCATTTTTGTAATATTGATGTGAAAGTATAAAATGTTCTAGTTCTGCTTACTTTATTCGGTATCAGTTCATATGTCTTTCAGCATCTTTTGAGATCATCTCTTTCCTATTTTTTTTTTACACCACAATGATATTTCATTATATTCACATACCACAGCTTATTAAGCCATTCCTCAATTGATGGATATCCTCTTTATTTCTAGATTTTATTTTGTTGCATAGAAAGAATGGCAAATTATTAAGTGATTTGCATTAGTTCTAGGGAGTAATTTGGAATTATACTCAAAAAGTTACCAAATGTGGAAGACAAAACGTCCTAGATACCCTATCAGTCAGAAAACCCTGGATCTCCTCACTAATCAGATCACCACAAAAACCAAGAGCAATGTGTGTTACAACTCATTTGTAAAACTTTACAGATAGTTCTGGGTACATGAATATTATTAAGTAATAAAATAGCATGAAGCAGAGGTGGGAGAAACAATAACAACAATTTTATTGTAAGGTTGTTAAATCAAATCACCCATAGAAAATTTAAAGATAAAACTTAGAAGGACAGCTGACACAACAAAGAAGCAAGGAGCACCTGGATCAGATCAATTTTACGCAGATGAGGTCTATGTGGGAGGTGATGAAAAGTTGAGGGCATTGAGGGATTGATTTTAAAGATATCTCAAAGAAGGGAGCACCCCAAACATTTCATTTTTGAAAAAATCCCCAAACCTTACTTACACCAAAAATAAACATCAATAATTGTGGATCTAGATGACTACTTTCCTGTCTATAAAAATCATAAAAATAATTAACATAACGTTAAGGTCATTTTTGAGGAAGAAACAGGAAGATCTGCACAAACAATATTGTAGAATAGATTACATTTTTACCATCCAATTGACTGAAATGTGTAGAAAATACAAGATCCCACTCTCATTGTTTGTTGACAATAAACACACGTTGATTTGCTATCACAAAATGTCTCCTTGCAAGTTCCTTTCTGACATCCTGTTTCCAATAGGACATAGGAAGTATTTTCATAGGTACAGCTCTCTTGAAAGAATTAATAGCATATACTTTTTCACCCAGTGATATCACCAATAGGCAGATACCTTTAAGAGGTCAAAGAAAGAAAAAACACAATTTATATCTGCAATATAAGCAGCACTTTCTCGTTGTAGCAAGAACCAGAAACTGAGTGGGTACTCTGCAGTTGGAGAATGGTTGAACAAATTCTAGCATGTGAATGCAATGGAACATCATGTTACACAGAAAGGAATAGTGAATGTGATTTAGAGGAAATCAGCTAGACCTGTATGAACTGATACAGGATTAAATGAGCATAACTAGGAGAATAAATTACATGATGACTCCAATAAAAAAAAAAAGAAAAAAACAACAGCAAAACTTTGCCACCATCAAAAGGATGAATAGCACAGAGTACAAATTGAAGAAATTAACTATAAATGGTGAGATCTTAGAGGTGTTACTACCCACTTATGACATTTGTGCTTATTGTATCAATCCTTGGAATTTTCCAGCACAACCAAAATGGAATCCATAATTGCCCAAGAGAGCCTCTTCTAACTATACTCAGACAAAAAAAAATGACTGGAGAATGCCTTATGTTTAGACTATGATATGCAATTGTATGGTTAACCCATGGAGGTAATCTATCAGGATGTTGATTTTGAACAGATCCTTCAAAAACCCAGTATTCAACAGGAAGACATGAGCAAGTGTGATTGACTTTGGGAAATTATGCAATGCTTTTAATGGCCCCAAACTATTCCTTAAGACAAAATTCCACTTTTTACTGACAATATTCTTCCAGCAATGTCATATTACAGCAAGTCAGAATACCGAAAAGTCTTCAGAATTAGTCATGGATCACCCAGATACCAGTGGAAAGGTTTATTATGGTGACCTCTTCTGTGCCTTTTCACTGTCTGTCCCCTCCATGATTGGGATGTTCTTTTTCTGGGCCTCTGCCTCTTGACATTCTTGACCTTGGTTGAGACTAAGCTCAAATTCTACCTTTTGTAGGAGGCCATTTCTGATCTCTTCCCCTTCCCTTTCCTTATAACAATCACCCTCCATTGATACTGCATACATCTTTTATGTACAGTTATTTGCTTACTGTGGGCAAGTGGGTGGCACAATGTATGGCATGCTGGGCCTGCAGTCACAAAATTTGGAATTCAAATATGATCTTAGATACTTAATATCTATGTGACCCTGAACAATTCACTTAACCTTTGTAATGCCTCAGACCTTTATATTTCCTCAACTATAGAATGGGAATAATAATAGCACCTACCTCACAGACTAGAGTGAGAATCAAATTAGATATTTGTATATGGACTTAACAAATATTTAACAACTATTTCCTTCCTCTTCCCTTGTCGTCTACTTGATTAGAATGTGAGTTCCTTTTGGACAGAACTGTGTTTTTGCCCTTCTTTTTATCTCTAGCACTTAGCACAATATCTGGCATATTGTAAGGGCTTAAATGGAGAAGGAAATGGCAAACCATTCCAGTATTTTTGCCAAGAAAACCCCAAATGTGGTCATGAAGAATAGTATGTGACTAAAATGACTAAACAACAAAAGGGCTTAATAAATACTTGTTGAGTGATCTGTGGGCATGAGTAGACTGTAGCATATTACCAATGAAAATTTGTTTGAGTGAAGTGGCATAAAAAATATAATTAAAAACATGTGCCTGGAAAAGAAGGTGAGTTGGTCTCATAACAACAGTGAGGGACATCCACTGGAGAGCCCATGGTTCCATTCATATCTCTTACATTTTGAGAGATCTAGAGGAAGAATCTTAGCAAGTTGGTTGGATCACCTATAGAAGTTTTGTCAACAGAAAGGAACTATGATAAAGAACAAGAAGGTTTATATGAGTGGTGAGCAACGTTACTGTAGACTACCCACGTTGAGGAAATCACAGATCCACCAAAGTGTAGTATTTTTGTCTGTAGCAAAATGAACTGAAATTCTGTTTTCTTGAGAGAGTAAGCAATTTAATATAGGTTATACATGTGCAATTATATAAAACATATTTCCATATTAATCATGTTGTAAAATAAAATACAAAGAAGAAACTCCAATAAAAATAAAATTTATAAAAGTATGCTCTGATCTGCATTCAAATGGTTTCAGTTCTTTCTCTGGAGATGGATAGCATTTTTTTATCACAAGTCCTTTGGAGTTGTCTTAGATCACTGTATTGCTGAGAATAACTAAGTCATACACAATTGATCATCATACAATATTGCTTTTATTGTGTACATTGTTCTTCTGGTTCTGCTTACTTTGCTTTGTATCAGTTCATGTAAATCTTTCCCAGTTTTCATGAAAGCATCCTGCTCTCATTTCATATAACACAATAGTATTCCATCACAATCATATACCACTTCTTCTTCAGCCATTGTTCAATTAATGGATGTCCCCTCAATTCTGAACTCTTTACCATCACAAAAATAACTTCTAGAAATATTTTTTGTACATGGAGGTTTTCTACCCCCTTCCCCACCCCTTTTAATCTCTTTGGGATACAGATCTAGTAGTGGTATTGCTAGTTCAAAGGGTATGAACAGTTTTATAGCCCTTTGGAAATAGTTTGAAACTGCTCTCTAGAATACTTGGATCATTTTGCAGCTGCTGGTTCAAAAGCCCTTTGGGAACACTTCCAAACTGCTCCCCGGAAGAGTTGGATCAGTTTGCAGCTCCAACAACATATTGTGCATTACTGTCCTGATGTTCCCAATCCCTTCCAATATTTGTTATTTTCCTTGTCTGTCATATTAGTCAGCCTGATAGGTGTGAGGTGTTAACTCAGTTGTTTTAATTTTCATTTATCTAAAGAATAGTGATTTAAAGAAATTTTATATCACTATAGTTTTTATTTCTCCTAAAAATGTTCAGTTCATGTCCTTTGACCATTTATCAATTGAGAAATGACTTGTATTCATATAAATTTGTTCAGTTCTCTATATATTTAAGAAATTAGGCCTTTATCAGAGAAACCTGATGTACCTTTTACCTTCTAATCTTGGATACATTGGTTTTCTTTGTGCAAATACTTTTTAAATTTAGCATAATCAAAATTATCCATGTTACATCCCATAATATGCTCTATCTCTTGTTTGTTCATAAATTCTTCCCTTATCTAATAGAAATGATTCCATGCTCCCTTAATTTGCGTATCATATTATGCTTTATGTCTAAGACATGTAATCCACTTTGCTATCTGTTTTCATTTTGTGGGTGAGTTCATCCCATTCACATTCACAGCTATGATCACTAACTGTGTATTTTGCTCCATCTATCCTTCTCTCCCTATTCATCCTTCTCTCTCTCTCTCTCTTTCTTTCTCATTCTCCTTTTATCCTGTCTGTCTTCAGAAATATTTTGCCACTTCTATCCTTTCTCTTATTCTCCTTCCATCATACTTTCCTGTAGGGTAAGATAGATTTCTATACCCAACTGAGTGTGTATGTTACTCCCTCTTTGAGGCAATTACAATGAGAATAAGGTTCAAGCAATGCTCACTATCACCCCAACTTCACCTCCATTATAAAAAGCTCATTCATATGTCTTTTATGTGAGATAATTTACCTCCAGTCTACCCTCCTTCCCTGTCTTCTCATATATATATTTATATATATATATATATGTATATACATATATATATATATATACATATATATAAAATCATACTCAACTCATACCTGTGCCCTCTGTCATTGTATTCTCCTTCTAACTACCTGAATAATGATAATGTTCTTAGGAATTACAAGGATGATCTTTCTATAAAGAAACGTAAACAATTTAACTGGACTGAATCCCTTATGATTTCTCTTTCCTATTTACCTTTTGATGGTTCTATTGAGTCTTGTATTTGACAGTCAAAATTTTATCATCTCTGGTATTTTCTTCAGCAATTTTTGAAAATCCTTTATTTCCTTAAATATCCATTTTCCCCCCGAAAGATTATATTCAGTTTTGCTGTATAGGTGATTTTTGGTTGAAATCCTAGCTCCTTTGCCTTCCAGAATGTCATATCCCAACCCCTCTAATCCATTAATATGGAAGCTGCTAAATCTTGTATTATCCTGACTGTGGCTCCATGATATTTGAATTGTTTCCTTTTGGATGCTTGCAATATTTTATCTTTGACCTGAGAGTTCTGGAATTTGGTTTTAATATTTCTGAGAGTTTCATTTTGGGATCTCTTTCAGGAAATGATCTGTGGGTTGTTTCTATTTCTAGTTTATCCTCTGGTTCTAGACTATCAGGGAAGTTGTCCTTGATAATTTCTTGAAAATGATGTGTAGGATTTTTTTTTTATTTTGGCTTTGAGGTAGTCCAATAATTTCAAATTATCTCTCCTGGATCTATTTTCCATGTCAGTTGTTTTTCAATGAGATACTTCACAATTTCTTCTATTTTTTAAAATTTCTTTTGATTTTGTTTTATTTATTGAAATCTCATGGAGCCATTAGCTTCCACTTGCACAACTGTAATTTTTAAGCAATTGGTTTTTTTTCAGTGCATTTTTGTGTCTCTTTTACCATTTGGCCTATTCTGTTTTTAAAGGTGTTATTTTTCCTCAGTACTTTTTAGTGCCTCCTTTACCAAGTTGTTCACTCTTTTTTTCATGGTTTCCTTGCATTGCTCTCATGTCTTTTTTCAATTTTTCCTCTACCTTTCTTATTTGATTCTTAAAATCCTTTTCTCGATCTTCTATGAATTATTTTTTTTCTTCTTTGCTTGAGATTGAGACTGAATCACATTTTTCTTTGAGGCTTTGAATGTAGCTCTTTTGACGCTATAATCTTCTTTGGAGTTTATCTTTTGATATTCCCTGTCACCATAGTAATTTTCCATGGTAAGGTTCTTTTTTTTAGTTGTTTGATCATTTTTCTAGCCTCTTTTAATTTTATGTTAAAGTTGGGCTCTGCTCCTGGTTCTAAGCTTCAGATTTTTCATGCTGCTGTTTTCAAAGCCAGTTCTAAGGGGTCTATAAATTTTAAGTTCTTCTAAGGTGGTGTGATCTACAGAGAGATGTGGTTACTGATCTCCTGTCCTATGCTGTGTTCTATGAGGAAACACAAACACTCTTTTCTGCCCTGCAATTGTACCTTATTGTGTTCTTGCTTCAACTAATGTTCCTTTTCACTGTGAGACTGTGACCGAGGACTGCGACATAGTCCTGCTTCCATTGCTAGCAAAAGGTCCTCATAATCTCCTTTTGACCAGTTTTCCTACCTCCTTACCATCAGGGTCTGAGAGCTCCAGAAACTGCCACCTATTCACCATCCCCAAGTGCTGCTGCTGGCTTGCTGAGGCACAGCCTGTGTTGGTGGGACCTTCACTGGACTGTGCTCCACTCTCAGTCCAGTGAGATAGACCTTTCCTGGCTACTTTCTAACTTGACTTGGGCTAGAAAATTTTTTACCCCACCCTTTTGCTAGTTCTGCTGCTCAAGAATTCATTTTGAGGCATCATTTTAAAGTTATTTGGAGGAGAATTTGGTAGAGCTCAGGTGAATTCCTGTCATTATTCTGCCATCTTGGCTCTGCCCTCTCCTTTATTGTTTTCTTGATATTAATCAGGTGATCTTACCCCTAAATCTCAACTAGGTAGAATATTCAGTTTGCTTATGCCTAATGTTTTTGTTCACTCTTTTGTCTAGTAAGATATGAGATAGAAGCACACCAGTCATCAGAAGTTACAATTCACGCTGGATTCTGATTTCATGATCCATGTTACCACAGGTCTTACTTCTGGAGTTCCCAAGTCTTCACCTATTAACTTGGCATAGCAGATACATGAGTCAGACACCAAGATGTGAAGAATATTGTTCACACCTTTTTGCCCTTTAGAAGGATAAACATCTGGGGAGGCAAAATAAATTAAACCATGCATTTCCTAGAATTTCTTGGTTCATAACAACTTATGTACTGCCTGGAAAATTCCTTTTTCTGAGAGAGTTTGTAAAGATGTAGCCAAGTACATCAGATACCGCAGGACACCTTGGGATTATTCCAACCAGTTTTGGTCCTTTTTGAACACCTTCTGAACTTCACCTATCTCTTCTGACTTGTATCTCTATTGAATACTGTCCAGTCCTAAATCCTACATAATGTCTGTGTTATGACATCCCCTAGGGGGCTTTGTGGTTAGTCCTTGGATGCTTACCCTGTGAGGATTTTAGCCTCTGCCTCCTGGCTGGATAAGCAAGAGGGGGATGGAAGTTATACATTTTTGCTTTTATGCAAAGAATAAAGGACTGTGTTGTTATTGTTTTACAGAAGAGGAAACTGAGGCAAACAGGGTTGAGTAACTTACCCAGGTCATGCAACTAGTGTTTGAGGCTAGATTTGAACTTGGATCTTCCTGACTCTAAGGCAAGTACTTTATCCACTATACCACCTAGCTGCCCATTTTCTCTTTTTATGAGAAGGCAATTCTGTTATGTCAAGGTGATGCAGTGAGAGCTCAGTAAAATATAGGAAATAGTGATTATAATCTTATGTATAATTAGAAGTTTTAAGGAAAAATGTTGTTAGCCTCCACAAAGATTATAGGTTTTATATAAAAAATACAAACACACACACAAAGTATTGTGACCAGCTGTTGCCTTAAAAATGAAATATTTGTTTCTTTTATGGAAGTCTAGTAATAGAGTATTGTACATATTCATCCTCTCATTTTAATCTAGTAAACTTTTTTTCAGGGAGAAGGGGAGAGTATGTGCAATATTCTTTCCATTTAGGAAATAGGGTGTTAGAGTAGCATAAGGGCTGGGAGCTCATTGTGATTAAGTGAATCTGAACTAATTGTTAGCACTTATGTGAATTTTGCTGCCACTGTCTAAAGCAGTGGTTCTCAACCTTCCTAATGCCGCGACCCTTTAATACAGTTCCTCATGTTGTGGTGCCCCCAACCATAAAATTATTTTCATTGCTACTTCATAACTGTAATTTTGCTACTCTTATGAATCTATCTGATATGCAGGATGTATTTTCATTGTTACAAATTGAACATAACCCACAGGTTGAGAACCACTGGAAAGGAAAGTGAACTAGGAAATAGGTCTTTGAGACAGAAGTACTTTGAGAAACATAAAAGGTTCAGCATTACTCAAGTACTTTCATTAGGTTGAAGGACAATACTCCCTAAGGTGAGCTTGCCCAGCAGTGATTCTTCCTCTTACTTGGGATGTGCTTAGTGGCTATCAGCATCACAACAGTAAATAGGAATGTCTCAGTTTAGAAAATCCAGATTGTAAGTAATCAACATTTTGTTCAACTTAAGTATCATTTGACACAATTTATTATTTTAATTCAAATTATATTTGTTCTGCTCATTTTCCAATAGAGAGAAAAGCAATAATTTTCAGTGTAATAATAACATAATGATTTTACAATTCAGTTGAAACATGATAGTTTAATCTAATCATATTTTAAATGTTAAATAAAATAAATTGTAGGGATGTCCTTATTATGGCAGTGTCCTTTTCTTAGAATCTCTTTTCCCTTCCTCTCTCTCCTTATTTTATAATCTCTATATAAATGAAACTTAAGTCTAAAGAGACTTGCTTTTATTTGTCTAGGAAAAAATCCCCCAAATTTGGAATGCATAATAAGTAGTGCAAACTGATAGGAGAAACTATAGAAAGATTGTCAGTAGGCCCAATTATCAGATCATTCTGAGAGTATTTAAAGTGGAAAATGGAAGACAACAAGTGGATGAAAAATTTTACTTTTAATGAAATGTAACCTGTAAAATATAATTTGTACTGTAATTCATAAGGTAATAATTCTCTTGGATAAAATGAGTGTCAGTGGAGGTGCACAAAATTACAAATGATAATTATCTTGATAGGGATAGTGTTCTCTTTTTACAATATGATGGGCAGGTATGGATTTCATTGCCCTTAAATTGCCACCTCTTCCTACTAATGGAATCCACAATTTAAAACTATAATCATCTTCTCTCTTCTGCTTTTTAAATCCCTTCGTGACCTTGATTCTTCCTATGTTTTCATTCCTATAACTAAGCTTCTCCTTGTACATTTTGATCTGTTCTCCTTGCTGATGCTCTGTTTCTTGAGTCCAGGTATTTTCACTTGCTGTTCTGCATGCTTAGAACCCTCTCCTTTCTTTTCTCCACCTCCTGGCTTCTTTGAAATCTCAACTCAAGTCCACTTTCTGCAGGAAGCCTTCCTAGGTCCTCCTTAATCTTAGTGCCTTCCCCCTGACCCCACCTCTATATCATTCTGTATATATCTTGTTTGTATAGAGTAGTTTGCATGTTGTATCCGTCATCAGACTGGGAGCTCCTGGAGAGGGGATGTTGTTGCTGTTTTCTTTTTTACTCCCTTTCTTTGTATCCCCAGCACTTATTAGCACAATGCCTGCCGCATAGTAGACCCTTGCTTGTTGCTTGCTGTTGCTTGTAATTGCTTGTTGACATGACTCTTATGGGAAGTAAGGCAAGGCGTAGGCTAATGTTACATGGATTTCCATGGTTGGGGGTGAGGCAGAGAGGAGGAGAGCATGGTTAGGTGGGGAGTAGTGGGAGGGAAGTTGTTGAGCAGAAATAACATTAAGTATGTGAGAAAGAATCATTAGTTTGTGCTGTTGTTGTTTTGATGAATTAAATTCTTGGTTTTTGTATTACCAGTACTGCATAAAAGACAGAAACATTTCATTTTTAAAAAAGATGGAAAGGGAAAGGAAACATCTGGTCATAATAGTGTGACATTGATTAGAAAATAAATCCTGTCATCTTCGTTGAGGTTAGTAAAGTTTTACCTCAGAATGTCTAATTACACCAACGATTACCATCAGTATTGCCTACTGTTTGGATGTCTCTACAATGTACTAAAAACAATGTCTTAGCTGAAAAGTACTATCTTTTAAAATGAAACTATTTTGTTTTAGAACGTAAACATTCAAAAGAGAAAAATGTTCCCCATGCAAGCTCTTCTTCATTTAATTTTATGGATTAATATTTAATATTGATTTCCCAATTCCAGTTCTACTTCTCTCTTTTAATTTTTGTTCCTCTGCTATAGATGATGAGCCACTAATAGCATTTCAGCCATCTAGCTGGGTGTCGTTGGGAGGTATACATGCTTCCTAAGACTGAACATTCAAGTCTCTTTAATTGGAAAGCATTATGAAGTTAACTGGAAGGCATTTTTGAAGTTGAACATCTTTATTTTCATTGTGCTGTGACAGAAGCAAAGATCGTTCGATTACAGGGCTTTCTAAAGAAGAAAAGTAGGGTGTATTATGTAGATAATAAAACTCACATTTATCGCTGTCATTGACCTTCCAGCTCTCCTATTCACTGTTTCCCTATATTGTTTATGACTTCCTGATAGAATTATCCAGGATCAATGTGGTATGTGCTGTATTAATAACTTTATGTAGTTGTTTTATCCTGTAACTTCTCCGGGAACCATCCCCAAACTCTCTATAAAATTTATCTGACAGCTAACTAATAAGTATTACATGATTTAACCTTGATTTGCAGATCCCCCCACCTTCATCAGATATACTTCATTTTCTCTTGCTTTTCTTCTCTTTTTTTTTTATTACTGCAGAAAAAGGGTAAAAGGAAGGAACTTTTTCATCACTTTTTTCATGATTAATATAGAAAAGTCTCACTGAAAGATTTAGCCTTACTGTGATCCTTTGAGTCAAAGCAACATAACTAGCAATGTTGGCAGTCAACCTTATAGCAATATGAGCTTCCCCTGAGGGGGCCTGAAGAATAACTCTCTTTGCTTGTGCCAGAACCTTACTACCAAGCTGAGAATGAAGCTGCTCTTTAGTTTAATGAGAATTAGACTATTGAAGCCTTGAAAGTGTGTATCCCTAGTATATGATTATATGGAGAATATAAGTTTATCTTGCTACGAGTTAGTTACTATTTTTAAAAAAAGAAATCCACAACTAAAATTCTGTCCAAATATATCCATGTAAAGCTGAATTGCTTTTTCATATGTCCAGAAAGATAAGAAAATTTTAAATGAGGGTTTATATTTCTTATTTCTGCTTCCTTATTCACATACTAACTAAACAGCACAAAACCCCCCAATTACATAGCTTACATGTCAAGAAACAAGACTGAAAATAATGCACACAGATTGAGATGGTACTGACAGATGGGTCTTATTCAAGGCTAAGATCTATGGCATAGAGGCATTGGTGGTTAGTATTTATATTCTGGTAAAGTCTGACCTGAATTTTTCCCCCACATGTTTTGGAAATACAGGACTATGGAGGCATTGATATCATTGAGAGTGGAGACTTTGATTTGGAGTGGATATTTTTGCTGGCCATCCTTTATTAGTAAATTCATTTCCTGTGCCTTGTAGCCATTTCTATCCCCTCAGTGAGAGACAAATCAATAATTACAGTGACATCCAGAGGTTATCTGTTCTGCAGGGTCAGAAGTATGTGTGTGTGTGTGTGTGTGTGTGTGTGTGTGTGTGTGTGTGTGTGTGTGTCTGCGTGTGTCTGTGTGTGTTTGTGTGTCTAGACTTTTGACCTTGTTTTTGGAAAATAACATTTGTTATCAGCAAATTTAACACTTTTAGGTGAGAAGATATAGAACAGAGATAAATATGATATGATTCATAGGGAAGAAAGCGATAAAGTAAATTGCCCTATCAGTCAGCCTAAAACTTCTCCATAACAGTGAAAGAAAAGATAAGTATCTAGAATCTATACATTTTGGCATCTTTTATCCTGATTTCTTTTTATTTCCCCTTTTTTTGGATGGGGAATGGCAGGGCAATTAGGGTTAAGTGACTTGCTCAAGGTCACATGGCTAGTAAGTGTTAGGTGTCTGAGACCCGATTTGAACTCAGGCCCTCTTGACTCCAAGGCTGGTGCTCTATTCACTGCTCACCCAGTCACCCCACTTTTATCCTGATTTCACTAGTCAAAAGGTAATGTATTTATGGAGCCTCAAGGAGGCCAAGGATGCGTTACTACAACTCTTAGAATGTTTTGTATGTGCTATGTTTTTATTAAGTATCTATTTGAACATGGGGCATTAAGGATTTTTTAAATTATGTTTCCTTAAAATTTCTAAATTAGCTATCTCAAAATAAAAAGAGAAATTTCCTTTACCTGTGGAGGGAAAGTATTATGAATGGAGAAGGGATTTCCACTCTCCTCATCATTCCACCCCCCTTCCCTTGCCTCCTATCAATTGATGTAGTCACAAAAGGTTGGGAATGTAATCACAAGATATTAATAAGGTTTTAAACTATGGTCTATGCTTTAATCCCTTGAAAAGCTACAAATACCCTTCAGTTTGAGTCAAGAAGAGAACAGTGATTGGTTAAACAAACAAATTAGCCATACCCTTGTAGGCTTGGAGACCCTCAGATGAATTTTAGCTAGGATAAAATGGGAGAGGTTACAGACTGGTAACTGACTGTGCGGCTGGAATTTAGGATTGGGGTAGGGAAAGAGGGAATATGTCTTTGAATGGAAACTATTTGGCAAATAGGAGACACTGCATCCAATGGAGAGCAGAGACAAACACTCCAGACATGGATATAGAGAGATGATTTCTAAAGGACAAAAGCAACTTAAAGGAGTGTGACTCCTGGCAGCAGAAAAGGGAGTTGGCCAATGGCGAGTAGATCCTGGGAACTCAGCGGAGCAACCTGCCCTGCAGAGACTGAACCCAAGGGGAGCTGTATAAGAACTCTCTTAAGAGAGATAGGCCTTCCAGGCTCAGCACTATTCAGGATCTGAATCTCCATTTATGCCTCATCACTATTGTACTCTAAGTTGGAGACTACTTTTACCATGACTGTATGTATTGATAGGAAAGAGCATAAGCCTATTATGGGAGTAGTTTAGATACTGGCTAACTGTTAATGGCGCTTGTGGTTCACTATAGGGTTAGGAATAGTAACCCATAGAGTTACCCCTAGAATCTGAGATAACAGTTTTCCTCTGGGGTACTCTAGTACAAGTACAAATGGGAGGATTATCCCTATCATACAAGTTTTATGTTCAATAAATAAAATTAAGATATTTTGTTAAACTTAGTTCTAAAACAAATTTCTGAGTTAAACTACATTTTCCTTTTATGCCTCTTATAAAATCATGTGCGTAATAATATGAAGGGAGTTGGGTGGAGTGAGCACTGTTTGGAAAAGAGACAAAAGTACAGAGACTTCTCATTGTGATTGAGTCATAGGGTAAATTAAAGGAGCAGTATCTTCTTGCTTTATATCCCAGGAAATATTGTTTAACAGAATCACTTCTGTGGTTGTATCAGTCATAGAATCTTTGGGGTCATGAGGAGCACCTTTTTTTAAAATTTTAAATGGAGGGTCCCCAGGGCAGTGCTTTACTTTATAAACCATGTGTGTGTGTGTGTGTGTGTGTGTGTGTGTGTGTGTGTGTGTGTGCACACATGTGCAATTAATTGCATTCATCTTGCTTCTTTACCTTTGCTCATGCTGTTCTCTCTTCTTGATAACTATTCTGCCTCCCTCCTCCACTACCATTTCCTTTCCCCTTTGTTGTGATCTGTCCCTCCTTCTTGAAGAGAGCTATGACATCAGGCAGATGATGACATGACTTGCAGTTGACTTTGATTTGAATGAGGGCTGTCCCCTCCTTTACCTTTTGAATGAATAAAAACTAATTTATTAAATGCTGACTATGGGCAAAGCACTGCCCTTGTTTCTGGGCATACAAAAAGGAAAGTAAAACACTTCCTCCCTCTTCTCAAGGAGCTGTATTCTGATAATGGGAGATATAGCTTTAATTCTAATGAAAAGAGACAGAAGAGGTTTCAGTTACAAGTCAGATGGAAAGGCCTAGTGGTCCTTAGGGTGCAGTGTCAAAGCAGATAGAAATAATTGGTCTTAGTATCATTTCTATTAATAATATCATAAAAGATTCTGATGTTGAATCATTTGGTTCTAAGGTCTTTGGCAATAATAACATTTTCTTTTCCGGATCTGCTGTGGCTGTTGAGAAGGCAGTACCTGCAGAAATTGTTGGCATACCCTTTACAGCCTAAGACATCACCTCTTCCATGAAGCTTATTCTCCTATTAAGTAATGATTTTCCCTCTTTATCTTTAGTTGTTTTGAAGGTGTCACATGTACCTATGTAAGATAATTATTGTTTATTGTAACAATCCAATATTAGACTGACATGAGGACAGCAACTTTTTTGAGTTTTATATTTCTCTGAGCACCCAATGTTGTTCTTTGAACAAATAAAAGCTGAATAAATATTGATTGCTTTGAATGTATGAAGAAAAAAAAATTGAATCATTCATGTGTTCCACAACATTTGAAGGGGAGACTTGTGTACAGGTAGGCAAAGACTCTGGACTACTTCCCAGAAGGTAAAAAAAAAGTATGCTCATTTGGAAAGGATCCCAAATGGGACTTTTCAGGGGGCTTTACATGGCACATGCCATGAGGACTTCCTTTAAAAAAAAGAGGAATTGAATGGCCTAGGTGAAGGGAAAAGGTCTAGAGCAGGTTCCCCACCCTCAGTCTAGAGAGAACTTGGTGGGTGTTAGGAGTTGGGGAATGGTCTCTCAGAGACCTTTCTCATGGACCCAAGTATTTGCAGATAAATTCTTTAACTTGCTGAAATTCAGACCTGTTGTTCTTGTTAGAAGTAGTAGAGATAGGCAGGCAGTCTAAGAGCAGGCAAAATTATTCACTGAGGTATTGGATATATCAGTCAAGTTTCCCATGCCCATTTAAGGACCCAGGAAATTGCAGCATGGTTTTTTGTGATCTTTGGTGAGTAATTGAACTACTTCTTTCCCCACAGAATTGGGAGAGTTTGAGATTAAGGACAAGGCAACAAAATTGCTTGCTTTCATTCCTTATTACATGAAAGCAGAATGGGGAATGTGGAAGAGATGAAACTTCACCTGGGATTGAAGAAGACACATTTGTGTTAATATGAAGCAATGGTGTTTTTTTTTTGTTTGTTTGTTTGTTTAAGTTGCCTCTAATTTGTTTCTTGATACCTTATATTTTAAGGAAAAATTGTTCTTCTTTGTGTGTGTGTGTGATTCGAGATCATGTGATGTAATAACAATGTCTAAAAAGGGAATATTCTGTGGATAGAGATTCTGGACCATCATTGTGAATAGTTTTGAATATGAAGTTTTGAATCTAAAGGCATACTTGTGCCTTCTAGTACAAAGACTGATACTAATCTTAGTTGCTAATAGAATTATAGAATATTAATTCTAGAAAGGACTTTAGAGACAAACAGTTTGGCATGTTTAGAAAATGAGTTTAAAATCTGCTTCTAAAACTGTGAGACAAGGACAAGACATTTAACTTTTGTAAAATGGGGGTGATAATACCAGTAGTATTTGCTTCACAGCCTTGTTGTAAGGGTGAAATGGGATAATGTAGGTACAGTACTTTGCAATGTGCTACATAAATTTCGGGAATTTATTTTCTCCTTTGTCAACCACTTGCCTTCTTTATTTCCTTCTTCTTCTTATTATAATTTAGTCCATCCATCCTGGTTGTTTCCCGTTTTTTTATACAGTGGAGGAAGCTGAGGCCTAGATGGGTTGTGACTTTTCCAAGTTAACTAGGACTGTGTCTCTTAACTTCCGTTTCCCGAGGGATGCTTTATATTACCACAGCAGATCAAAGAATAGATCTGTTTCTCCTTCCTATTTCAGCACTGCAGAATGTTAGAAATAAATTTTGCTCCAAAGATAAGCCTAGATGAACATATCAGCCTAGTATATAATCTATATAGTTTTTAGGGGCTAAAAGAGTCAAGATAACACCAGTAGGAAATCTGTTCTCCTAAATGCTTAATTTTTTTTTTTTTGCATAAAATCCCCTAATTCCTAGATGCATTCTTATCTACAATCTACCACATATGGAACACACTTTTGTTCAAGGCTGTCCTCGCTGAAAATTTTCCATTCCAGATTGTTTATGTTCTGGGGTTTATTAAACATTAGACTACTGTTTTAAGCCGCTTCTGTTTCTTATCTAGTCTGTTCCACTGATCCAGTTTTCTGCTTTTTTAAACCAGTACTCAATAGTTTTGATGATTACTACAGTGTAGTATAGTTTGAGATTTGGCAATGCTATGTCTCTTTCTTATGTATTTTTCCATCATAATTTCACTTGAGAGTTTAAATCTTTTCTCCTAAGAATATTTTGTTATTGTTTTGTCTAGTCTTATTATATCACTCTGACAATTTTACTAGTATAGCATTTAACATATAAATTAAGTAGGATTGTCATTTCTTATTTTATTGCTGTAGCCATGAATGGTGAATTTCTCCCTTGATTTCAATATATAGCATTTTCTAGTTATAGTTATAGAAAAATTGTATGTGTCCCAGTTGCCTAATTCCCACATGTACATTTTGTAGCTATAAAAATTGAAATTTCCTTATATTATTCTGTTTTTGTTAGTACTGTATAGAAATGTTGTTTTTAAAATTTATTTTGTATCCTGCTTACTGAAACTTAATAATCTCAAGTATCTTCTTCATTGATTAATTTTTTAAAGGCATACCATCACATTTTTTACAATAGTGATACTTCTAATTTTTGCTAGTACTTACAATTTTAATTTTGTATTCTTGCCTTTTTGTTGTAGCTAACATTTCTAGAACTCTGTGATTCTGTTTATGACTTTATTTTTTTTCTCTTCTCTTAGTAGTATTGTTAGCATTTCTAGAATAGTGGGGAAAAGGAACATCTTTATTTTACTTCTGTATTTGTTGGGAGAAACTGCTAGTATTTTTCCATCATAAATAATAGGTTTGGGGTTTAGATATATATTTTAATCATATTGAAAAATGTCTTATTTCTTATGATTTAAAGGGACTTTTAAGGAAGGAGCATAAATAAGTGGTATATTTTATCAGATTTTTTCCCCTGCAACTATTGATATAATTGTATAGTTTTGATTGCTTTGGTTTTTAAAAATCTTGCACAATATTCCTCAGTGAGTGAGAGGTAACATTGAATAATAGATACTATTCTTGAGCCAGAAAGATCTAGGTTTAAATCCTGCCTCTAACTCATACTGTCGTGTGAATTTGGACAAGTTACTTAACCACTCAGTGCTCTAGTCAACACTCTAATACTGTAAGTCTCAGGGAACATGTTGACCTATGTTGATAGTGAATTTTCTCAGAAGTCCCATATAACAAGAAAATTATAGGTCTAGTCATTATTCCTATCCTAGTCATTAGTAATATTGTTTTATTTGGAGGGTTTCTTTCTTTATCCCTCTCAACTAGTCATTAGAATTTCCCCATGCCCCATTAGTTGCCATTATCCAGTGGCAAAATTCATTGTCATCTGATCAGGTTAATTGAGGAACTTCTTCAGTTTCATGAGCAACTAACAATGGTCCAAACTCTATTATGTATTGGGGTGTCTAGGAAACTCCTTCACACTCATTCCCAAATTTGATCATTGTTCTACCTCCCTTGCTTAACAACTCCATCTTATGATTTGTGGTGGAGGAAAGGAAAACTGAGAATGGTTCCCAGCATTGAGGAGACCAAATTCCAAAAAGGTAGAAAAGAAGGATAAAGTCTGACATGGTAACAAAGATGAGGAGGTAGATAAAATTTGAAAGATCAAATTTCTGAAGACATAAAGGTAAACAATTCCCTTGGACTTCCTGGAGCCAATATGGTGGAATGAGCAGTATATTGCTGTAACTCTCCCATATTCACCTCCAGACAACCATAAAATAGCACACCAAAACAAATCTTCTAACAGCAGAATGAGCAAAAAGACAGAGAAAAACAATCTTTGAGCCCAAGAAACTTGGAAGATTGGCAAGAAAGGTCTATCTCACTCCACTAAAAGGGGAGCTCAGTTTAGGACAAGAAGCATCCCAGTAAACCAGCAGCAAACCCCATGTCAGCAAACCAGTGGGAAATCTTGAACCCCAGGATGGAGCAGGCAAACACCAATGCCACAACTCTCCCCACATGTCTCAGCATAGTCAGGGGAATGGACAGATTCCAGCTCTGAGAGCCACTATGTGCTTCAGCATAGCCTTGGGCAATTAGATAGCAGTCAGACCACTGGATACTTCATGTATCCCATTGACTTCAGCACACACCAGACACCAAGACCAGAACCCTGAGTCAGCTCCAGGGGAGCTGCCAAATCCCTATTGCATCCAGCAGTGCCAGACACTTCCACACCACCCCCTCAGTGCAACATCAAACATGAGAGTCCCCCATGGACCTCAGGACAACATCAGTGCAGCATCAGATAAACATTCAAGGCCTGCAGCCACTAGCACAAGAAGCCAGAGAAAGGGCCTCTTATGACCGAGGATAAGAATGCAAATCTAAAAGAAAGGAAAAAGGCAAAAAAAAAAAGACAATAAAATAAAACAAAAAAGAATCTGAGCATAGAAAGCTATTTTATAGCCAGGGGAAATCAAAGAAGACATAAATTTAAAGAAGGACAACAATGTCAAACACCTATGGGCAAAACCCCAAAGAAAAATGGGAAGTGGTCTCAAGCCCAGAAAGAACTCATGAAGGAGCTCAAAAAGGAGCTTAAAAATCATAGAAGAGAGGTCGAAAAAAAATTAGGAAAAGAGAGTGATTCGAGAGAATTATGAAAAAAAAGGGTCAAGAATTTGGAAGAAGAAAACAACTGCTTAAAAAGTAGAACTTGCCGAATGAAAAAGAGGGATGAAGATCCACTAAAGAAAACAAATCCTTAAAGAGTAAAATCTAGGAACAATACATGTTGTTTTCTTAAACTATATGTGGGCAAGAGGTAGGATAAAAGAAAGGCCAGAACTGTTGCTTAGAATGGATTAAAGATGATACTAGAACCACTCAATTATTCTTTTTTTTTTTTTCTTTTTTTCAAAAAGAGTGATTTCTGGATGTGAAAGGACATAATTAAAATAAATTGAGGAGTTTTAATACCCAAAATATGTAACATGACAGAAAGTGAGCATCTCCTTTTGACTATGAAGGATTCAGGTCACCTGGCCCTGATTAACAAATAAATGTTTATCAAGCACCAATTATTATATGCCAGGTACTATATGAAGTGCTGGATGCCAGGCTAAACCCAGCTAAACTCCTGAGATTAACCTATACTGAGTGAAAATTAATTAATTAATTGCACTGGCATATGTGATTTTTAAAGTTTTATTAGCGATATTTGAAAGAGTGTCCACAAAATTGATGAAGGGCATGTGTTGCACCAACATTCAGAAAAGGAAGGAGGGTAGTGATTGGCCTAGATACTACAAGACCAGTGAGCCTGACTATAATTCATGATGTCTCCTCCTCCCCCATCATCTATGATAGAATTGTGGGGGGCCATGGACAAGCTACCTAGGATGGATAGAGACAGGTTGGTTTCATTCTGCAGTGTAAAAGTAACCATCCACACTGATGAACTTACAAAGCCATTGGAATAAGGAAAAATGTGCTCTTACTTAGAGCTATCTAATGTGGAATGGGCTACTTTAATGAGGTATGGTTTCTCACTGATTGAAGGTCAAATTGCAAGAGGTAGTTCTTTTATCAGGTATATTGGCCCTTGAGGTCCCTTCCAACTCCGAAGTTTTGTTATGCTCAGAATATTATTGAAAATCACTTATAGCTTCTTATAAAGCTAAGGCTTATACAGAATCTTTTTCTAGTTTGTCCTGGTGAAACCTCATGTGTATTGTTATGTTCATTTCTAGGCATCACATATAAGAAAGAGCAATGACTCTTGTTGGATCTATTTGAGAGCTTACTAGAGCCAGCTTAAACCAGTGATCTAGAGCCAAGTGTTAAATTTTCATTTTGAGTCTTTACACCTCAGAAATTGTCAAATGCTCCAAGTTGGTGTTTGTTCTTGTTTATTGTCTAGACCAGTGGTTCTCAACCTTCCTAATGCTATGACCCTTTAATACAATTCCTCACGTTGTGGTGACCCCCAACCATAAGATTATTTTTGTTGCTACTTCATAACTGTAATTTTGCTATTGTTATGAATCGTAATGTAAATATCTGATATGCAGGATGTATTTAAATTGAACATAACCCACAGGTTGAGGACCACTGGTCTAGACTAAAGAGTGATGGATAAGATGGTAATAATGCAGATTAAACTTAAGTGTGGGGTGCATGTATTGTATGGTGGTTGTTTTTCCCAGAGAGCCAGTTGTTATATATTTACTAGTACACCACTAACCCCTAGATATATTGTAATGGGGGTTCTTTTTTTTTTTGGGTATAGGTTTGCCAAATGTTTGCAAGGGTTACCGTCAGCACTGAATTCTGTGTTTAGTGATTTAACTGTGTATTATACATTAGAGTAATTTTTCCACTAAATAATACAAGATATATTTTGGGGGGCTTTCTAGGTGGCTTTTAACAAAAATGATGCCAATCTTCACACTTTTTAAATGTCCCATTGAATGAACTTCAATTCATTGGCTTAGTAAGCCTAAGTACTTTTTAGTTAGGGAATTCTCTGGGGTCATCTGTTATTCGGCATGTGTTTATAAAAGATTGTTTATTCAACAAGAATATATTGGGTATTTATTCTGTGGAAGGTTGAAAGGTATATCAAGAAACCATCCCTGGAGAAAATGCTTTTGATTGTAAACCCTGAGGTAAAACTAGGGCAGGGAAGAAACAGTAGTGATAGAAAGAATACAGGCAAGTTCAGTCGCCCTTTCCTTATTTGTAAAACGAGAGGATTGGACTCACTGATCTCCAAGGTTTCTCCTGTCCCTAAATCTATGATTCTGTGGTGTCATGCTTTGTTTCTGAGCCTACCATTAGCTTACCATTCCATGAATGCTAGTTACTAAAAATCACAAGACTTAGAACTGGAAAGAGAGATAATCAAAGTCTTCCCTTTGTTTCAGTTGTTACATTTGAGAGTATCTTGCCCATATGCTATATGTTGTATCCTCAGAATTGTTTGAATTTGTCTGCAACTCTTTTAATAGGTTGAAGTGACTCTGAGATGCACTTCTGCTCAAACTGTAAAATGATTTGACCACATAGGTTAATCCCTCAGTCTTTCATAGTGTATGGTTGAGTGAAAACAAAGGGAGTACAGAAGCATTTTGAGAGTGATGATTTCAGTCATGCCTGCCATATAAAATTTAACAGAACACTTTCTTTTTTCAATAATGTTGGAGAATAGTACCAATATGCTTGTTACTATGTAAATTTTTATTATACATAATTATGATTCAGAAGGAATATTTGGGATAAATATAAATCTGTACAACATTATTCTGTTATAATAGGTGTCACAGTACTTAAAATGATTTTATTAACTAATTCCTTCAAGAAAATGAATCAAGTGCTATAAGAAAGAAACTGACTAGCTAATTGTGTCTTGTACTATATAAAAATGGTATGGTTAAGGATCTGTTACTTTATGGCAGTGCCTGTGGCAAAATATAAGACCTGTTATTCCCCACACTACATTGAAAATTTGTTTCATTTGGGATAAAATTCCCAATATGAAATTCCAAAACTCTGTACCTAAGAGAAAAATCCATTTTGAAAACTATATGTTGAACCCAAGCTGAGCTAGTAGATTCCTCCTTCATTCCCATTTTTAGTTCCAAGAAGACACGTTTGTCCACTCAGTATTGGTTGGGGGTGAAGGAAATTATGTTGGTTTGGGCTACTGAATTATCAGCACTATTACTGCATATGTATGATGTGTTTTACTAGATTGTCTATTATGGGAATAGAAAGGTTTCAACTGTATGATACATCCCTTCAATAAACTTGAACTCATTGGGAGGAAAGTCTAAATAAGCCTAATATTCACAATAGTGAACAATTCAAGGCCTTGTACACTTAAACGATCAGTTGTATGGTATATTCAATGATGTGGGAGAATAAGAGGTATAGTCAAGGACTTCTTTGTAGAGGAAAAGGAACTTAAAGATTTGGATATCAGTTGAGATCAACAAGGATGAGTTTAGTGTTCCATTTTTTTAAACATTTAGTTATACTTTCTGTATAACTTTCTGTACCTTAACGCATGACCTGTTTTTGTAGATATATCATATTGTTCTGAAAGACATTTATATTATTTTGTATTCTCATTCAAAAGATGTTGTAATTCTTATCTAATTTCTCTAACAGTTCAGTTTTATGTTTTAATTTTTATCTTTCTGTTAGGTTTGTCATAATTATGTATACATAGGAACACTGCCATAATTATTGTGGTATAGTCTAGAGTTTTGCAGTTTAATTTTTCTTTATGAATTTTGATGCTATGCTACTTCTATCAATTTGTCTAGTGCCTAGAACATCACAGACACTTGACAAACTTTGTACATATATATTGGGAACTGTTATTGGTTCATTGTCCATTAAGCCTAATATAATTGTCCTTTTTTTCTTGATATTTGCTAGCTAATTTTATTTTTTATGTTCTCTGATTGTATGATTTCAAAGCCTAATTATAGAATAACCTGATGCACAATAAATTTTATTCTAGCCTTTCGTTTTTAATTCATATTATTCTGAAATGCGTAATGTTATTGGCTTTGTTTTCTTATCCATTCTGCTCATCTTTCGATTTATTGTTATATTTAATCCATTCTCATTTTAAGTTAGAGTTGTTAGGCAAGTTTCTATTAAGTCAGTTATTTCTCTTTGATAATAGTTTTGCTTATATAATGCTATTCAGTTCACACCAATGCTCCTCTGTAAAGAGACAGATGGGTTAGTGGAATTGACCATACATTTGAGTTTTTCAGAATGGTCTTAAGAGGATTCTTTGTTAGTTATAAATTGGACTAGCTTCTTTGTTTCCTTCTAGCCCTGAGATTCTATGATGTAATTTTTTTTTAAGACTGGAAAATTTTGCTCGTTATTGGTTCTCACTGAGCATTTCTAAGTGTTCAATACAAATATTTGGAAACATTTTGAACCTGATTTTTTCCTAAACTGATGCTCTAGGATTTCTGGTAAATTTTTAGTTTATATAATCTCCCTCTCAGTATTCTAGGCAACTCTTCAAGACTAAAAGTTGCAGAGAAGTAGGCAAACTTCATTACTGTAGGGAGTTTACTCATCCAGGAGCTGCTCATGTGAGAAAAATCACAGGTCTAGTCGCTATTCTCTGTCCTATTAATTCTCCCAGGTAATTATGTAGCATTTAGCAAATTATTATTCTACTTAACATTGATCTTAGAGTCAAAAAATCTGATTTTAGACCTCCATTCTGCCTGGCAATAGTGTGCTTGAAATTCTTTTTCTAATGTAAAATAGGAGATCAAATAGTGGATATGGAAGCAGTTTGTGAATGATTAAGCACTATATAAATGTAAGATAATATCTGTATTGCTACTTCAATATCTCAAGAGAAAATAAAGATGAAGTAGTAGTAGGAGTAGAAATAGCAGCAGAAGCAATAGATGCAGTTAACATTTATATTCTACCTTCTGTGTGCCAGGTGAATGTCTCATTTGATCCACACAACAACCCTGGAAGATAGGTGCTATTATTATCCTCATTTGACAGATGAGGAAACCGAGGCAAAAAGAGATTAAATTACTTACCCAGAGTCACACAACTAGTAAGTGTCTGAGACCCAATTACCCCCAACTATATGGGAACTGATCACAGAGAGAATCTGGTTCCATATTTATCTTAACATTTTAAAACAGTCATTTATACACTATGTATAGGATATGTGTATATACACATGTATGTATAAATGTATGCATATAGGTATCTACATATTTATCTATCATTGTTTGTATGTTTGTGCAGAATTACTATTTAATGAACTGAACCAATGATAACCTGTTGATTTTACCAAGTTAATAATGCACCTTTGAATTCCATCGAGAGAGTCACTTTTACATGGAGACTATTGGATACAAACATTAGAACAATGTGAATAGGATGTACCTTCATGAGCTTTACAGTGCTTAAAGGTGTCCCTTACACTTAAATCTATTGATCCCAGGAGTTATTAAGAAATTCTAAAGGAGTAAAGAATTTCATCTTTGCTCCACAGTGCCGTGTTTTTATGAAGCCGTAGTCACAGTTCTGAATACTGAATTAATAACATGTGTATTAAGTATTGGTGTTTGGAGCTCATTACTAGATAGAAAAAATATCATTAGAGTGATACTTATATCCTCATTTGACTACTGCTTCAAAGCAAATAAACTTACCTCTCTGACCCACTTCTTCAAACTATACTTGGAATAGCAGATTGAGTTCTTAGAAGGGTGGTTACTACTCTTACTCAGTATTATAAGGTTAATACTATTTAGCCCTATAACTCCTGAGCCTCCTCTGTTCTCCCCATCAGCAATCACCTTGATTCCAGTAGTTTTAGGAATAGGGATTTATGACAGTTGCCTAGGTGTTTCTCTTCCTTTATCTCCTGTCCCTACTGACCTCCTAGAACACCACCTTTGTAAGAGGTCAAGTCTGAGGCAGACACAGTCAATGGATTCATGGGCAAAAGGTTATAGCAGAAATTAATGACTCTAATAATGTCTGGAGATGAAGGAATTTCTGCCTTTCAAGAGTAGTCTGACCATCTCTTCAAATGGGTTGGGACCATCTCTTGGGCAGCTGAAACAGTGTATGAAGAACTGAGGAACACACCCTCTGTGGAGTTCCCCAGCATCTACCCACACAATGCTCTCATTGTGAAATTTGTCACCCCTTGTTCATTTGTTATTAACCCATTGTGGATACCCAAGGCAGTATTTGCTTGGACAAACTCAAGGACAAGTGGTCAACTCTGTATGAAGTCAAAACCATCCTACTACTAGCCAGAACCTGCAGGTAGAGCTCAGCATTGAAAACTCAGGTCATCAAACACACCTACTGCTGAACTCTAGCTAAAACCTGAAACCTTTAAAGAATACCTGTGGAAACCTGAAGAAAGCAGATGACTAGCCAAGAGTCTCTGGCTTCCCAGCCTCCCTTCCTTTCATCGTGTGTGTGTGTGTGTGTGTGTGTGTGTGTGTGTGTGTGTGTGTGTGTGTGTGTGTGTATCTTTTCCCCTTTCTTAAGTACCTTCTCTCTTCTGTAAAGGATTCTGTATCAAAGATCATTTTCCTTTTCTTCTGATGTTTTTCTTTTTTCTTCAGCTAAGTCTCTAGTCCAGTCCTCGTTGTTAATGAATGATATTTTTTTTTAAAGAAAAGAGATTTACAGAAAAAGTATAATGAGAACAGTATATACATGAACCAAGGAGTCCATCCCCCAACACATATATACACAGTAACTCTGAGAAGAATGGGTTTTAAATTAAGGTACGGTGGTAATGAGAAACATATGTAGAGAATATATCGGGCAAAGAGTATCTCCCACTCTTAGTACTAGAAGACCTTTTTTTCCTGGAAGACCCTTTTCCCAAGGTGGAACTGAATCTATCTGAGCTAAGTGCTATATCGTTGTCAAGTATGTGTTCTTTGCTATGACTTAAATCTTTATTAACTGTTGAATGACCTATAAGTTTTATTTCACTCTGATATTGGACTTTACAATCAGGAGAATAGCCCATATTAGACTACTTGAACTAAAACTAGGCAGGGAATGTCTACATACTCTACGAGGACTGGCCCCAGTGGGCCAGTCCATCCCTATTACACATGGAATATTCTTAGATTATTTCCTTTCCCCCTAAAGCATAATATTGATTCTGGTAACCGCAAAGTATTTAAAAGTTCCCCTGCTCTCTTTCATAAGGTATGGCATCTCAAGAACTTATATAAAGTACATTGAAAATGAGGAGTGTGAAAAGCTTTGGACAAGTGGCATGATTTTATTTCAGGAAACTAAAGGGTGCTTTTTGTTTGTTTGTTTTAATGGTTTTTACCCACCATCCTTTAATTGCCAGTGTTTTTTTATTCTAAAAATGCATCTATTCTGTTTTTAGAAATGAACATATAAAGACTTGTAGTATCAGAGCAAAGGCCTCAACATTTTCTTTTCCTCTAGTGATTTTTATTTTTTGACTTTTTGAGTAGTTATAACTTTTGCTTATTTTATACATAGATTTCTTATTTTTGTCAGTTTACAATTGGTCTATTTGGGCCAATTGTTAATTTACTATTGACTGTAGCATATGTATAAACATCCACTGAATATATCTAGTATGACTTTAGATATGAAAGTGTACCTTATATTGATTTCTTATCTGTGTCAATATATTCAAAAGATAGTGTTAAGTTGCATGTTTGTTTTAAATTCCCTTATGGCCTCTGCAGATTAGGGTTAATGACTCAGATGCATGTTCCACTGAGATTTTTTTATTAGAATATCCAAACATGTTATATCAACCTGAGACTAGCAGTGTGTGAATTAAGTGATATGAGGAGGAATCCCTCATTATATTAGTCAGCACAAATTTCACCATTTTATATTTTGAAAAGTATTGTCTTCTACCAAGTGAAAATTGCTGTCAGCTATTTTTTTTAGATTTGCTTTTTTTTTTTCTCCTTTAGAGTTTATCTTGAAGACATATGGTCAAAATGAGAGGTTCTATATAATTGAAAATTTTGAATAACCTGGTCTCAAAATGACATCAGTACGTTTCTATTTGTCTCCTCTGTGTCTAGTATTATATCTGGCATGTAGTAGATGCTTAATTAATTAGGTAGTAATGTTTTATTTTGCATCCTAGTGGATAAGGATTTAGATCAGCATCATAACTATCTAATTTTCATTCAAGACCAAAATGAAAAAGAAAAACTACCCCGTTGTCCCATCCTGAGGGCATGATGAGCTTGAACTAGTTAACTCATATTTTTCTGCTTATCCCATTGGTATACCTAAGGCTTCATTTGACCTTACTTGCTTTGACAGATTCCAAATCCAGTACTCTCTCTACTATGACATTCTTAGAGGATCCAGTATTGAATCCCAATTCTGTTATTAGATTACTGTATAATCTTTAACAAATTAAGTTTGGAGGGCTTAATTTCTCCATTTGTTAAAAAAAAATAAAGGGATTGGGCTAGATCTTCAAATTCCCTTCTACTTATAACCTTTCTAATGTAGGAATGGTCACTAAGGAGTTACAGATTCTCTCCAAAGGAGTTTGAGAAATAAACACTATTTCCATGAAATTTCCCAACTTCTGCAGACCCTAACATAATAAAATAGTCATATGGGGAGCACAAGTAAGAATGAAAACCTAAGATGAGACTTAATAGTGATATTCTGAAAAATAATTTGGTCAAAGAAGAAATCATGCAAACAATTAATTACCATTAAGAGAATGAACTTATCAAATAGAACAAAATCTCTGGGGTGCTACTAAAGCAGTCTTAAAAGAAAAAATTATATCCCTGAGATCACACATGAAACTGAATAGAAAAAGAGAGGATTAATGAACTGAACATATGATTTTTTTTTTTTTAGAAAAACAGGAACTCAACAACAACAAAAAAATATGTACAAAAGAGGAAGATTTGAAAATTAGAGAATTGGCTAAACTCAAAAATAAAAAAGGTCTATAGAACTGATAAAACTAAAATACCTCCAACTTTCTTAATGAATAGTGTAAAATAAAAACAGATGAAATAATTCATAGACTTACTATACACAGTGCCATGCCAGCAAAACTGAGAATTTAAAAATAGAGGGTCATCTTCAAAAAAATAAACTGTCCAAATGAACATGAAGTCAAAGGGAAATCTTAATCCAGTTTCAGAAAGAAAATTGAATTAGCTGGAAAGGAACTATCAAAGGTATTTGGAGGAGACAGAACAAAATAACAACCTTGGCCCAGAAGGATTTACAGGAGAATTCTTTCAAAGTTGTAAAGACCAATTAATACCCATACTTTATACATTATTCTCAAAAAATTAAGAAAAGAAAATACCAAACTACTTTTTGTACAAACCTTCCCCCTCTTCCTTCTCTTCTTCTTCTTCCTTCCCTTTTTCTTCCTTCCCTTCATCTTTTTTCTCCTCTTCTTTCTCCTCTTCCCTCCTTTCTTCTTCTGACTTCTTTCTTCTTCTTCCTGTTGGTCACCCATCTCTCTCTCTTTTTTTCTATCAGTCTCTTTTTTGTTTCCAGGGTTTGCCATTCTTTTGGCCACCTCATTCTCCCTCACCTAACAATCATTTGCCAAAGCTTGCTCGTGCTATCTTTTAAAATATCTTTGCATCTGACCCTTTCCTTTTACTCACACAACTACCACCCTAATTCAATCCTTCATTATCTCTCACTAAATTTTTGCCACATCCCACTTATTGGTCTCCCAGCCTCATGTCTCAAACCTCTCCAATTAATCCTACACTTTGCTACAAAAATGCCTTTCCTTTTGTATGGATCTGATCATATCACTCTCCAACTGAGAAACAAAACACAACAAAACTCTTGTGGCTTTCTGTTGACTCTAGCATAAAATATAAACTTCTCTTTACAGCTTTGAAAGCAACAACACAGCCCCAAACCATTCTGACTTATCAACCATTATTCCCTTGTCTTTGTTAATCATGCATATCACTCCATCTCTTTCATTGTTCATCTTACGTATTTGGAATGTATTCCCTCCTTATCTTTGGCTAACAAAATTCTTGTCTTCCTTTAAGACACAGCTCAAGCACCATCTTCTGCACAAAGTGTTTCCTGGTCCTTTCAACCTTCCTGCCTCTCTACTCTGTCTTTAGCTACTTTTAATGTATTTGTATATTCCCTCTATATTTATGCTGTATATATATATTTTATATGTACTTGTTGCCACCCACATTACCCCATGAGATAACACTAATCCCTTTGAAAATATCTACTCACAACTGGCTGAAAGCACAGTCTCATTTCCCTGTTTCTAATTTAAACAAAAAACTATCTCTCTTCCTGAACACCTCAGTAACTTGGGTGACTGTTTCTGCTTCCCCTCCCTGTTTTGATGTGTATACTTCTTTCCTTTCAGGCTCAGGAGATATTTCCTTGCCTAACCCTTGGCTAGTCTAAAGCACTTTTTCCCTCTCTGTGGGTTGGGAAAGGATCCAAGTGCTGAATATGAGCATCAGGTGAGCGGGCGGGTCTCTGGAAGTCTGGGTAGGAAGAGAACAGGGAGACATGGTTCAAACTTTGCACACATTATACAGAGCTGTGAGCAGCTGCAAAACCTAGTTCAGGTGCAACAGCTGCTTGTGGGAGGCTTTAGAAACAGCAGCATTAAAAATAGAGGAATGTCAATATTTCCCATGAAATAGACTGAGGAACTTAGAAAGTATTCATAGAAGGTCAGGGGTGGATGCTGGTTTAGGTCATACTTGAACTTGGATAGCTAAATATCTTTTAATCAATCATTGACTTCTATGTTAATGGCTATTAACCATGCTTCACTGGAAGGTTTGTAGAATTTTGATGAATTCAATAAATATTTATTAAGCATGAGCTTAATAAGGCAGCTGTTCTTACAGTGGATAGAACACTGGGCCTAGAGTCAGGAAGATGGGAATTCAAATCCCACCTCAGATTATTGCTAGTTGTGTGCCTCTGGACATGTCATTGTCATTTAGTATCATTTCAATATGAGTGATATATTTAATCTGCTAAGTATTAGGTGCTGCATATGGAAGGTAATGAGTTTTAGTAGAAAGCGTGCTAGGTTTAGAGTCAAAAGAGGCTGGGATTTGAATTTCACTTCTGAGTGTTACTAGCATTTAAATAGAGCATTTCAGTGCCTCACTTGGCTCACCTATAAAAATATTACTTTCAATAATTAAATTACGATGTTGAAAAAAAAATCATAGTCGTAATAACTGTAAGGGAACTCTTTGGCTATGTAGTCCAGTCTTTGTCTGTGTAAGAAACCACTCTTCAGCACACACAGCAAATGATCAGCCTTGGCATAAAGACCTTTATTCAGTTAAAGTTGCAGTAGGGGATGGGATCCAATATTTCTTCCCATTTCATTTTTATGATTGTTCAGTGTTATCTGACTCAGCATGACCTCATTTTGGGGGTTTTCTTGGTAAAGATACTGGAGTATCTTTCATATCATATCACTCTCCAACTGAGAAACAAAACACAACAAAACTCTTGTGGCTTTCTGTTGCTTCTAGCATAAAATATAAACTTCTCTTTATAGCTTTGAAAGCAACAACACGGCCCCAAACTATTCTTCCTTCTCTAGCTCATTTCACAGAAGAGGAAACAGACGCAGAGTTAAGTGACCTGCTTCAGGGTCTCACAATGAGTGTCTGAGGTTGGATTTGAAGTCAGGGCTTCCTGGCTTAGGTTCACAGTGCCACCTAACTGTCTGTTTTTAGATAATTTTAAGTTATTTAGAGCTGAAAAGATTTAGAGCTAAGAAGAAACTTAGCCCACATTTTAGATAAAAAAGAAAGTGGAAACCTAGAGAAGTTGAATGGTTTGCCCAAGTCACAAAGGTAGTAAGTGGCAGAGATGGAATTTGAACCAATAATATCTTGACTTCAACTCTGTTGCTCATTCCACTGTACTGTTCTACTGAAAGGAAGTTTTTCCTAAAGCATAAATTTGTCTTTATTTTGACTTCTACCCATTGTGTCTAGTTCTATGGCCTAAGACCAAACTGGGCACATCTCATACTTCTTTCACTCTTAATCTCTCATATACTTGAATGCAGCTATTGTGGCCCCTGTGTGCCCCACCCTCACCCCCTCCAGCCTTCTCCTCTCAAGTCTAAACATCCTTATTTCCTTCCAGCAGTTCTACAGCCTGTTTACACTTAGTTTGCAAATTCCCTCTACATTCTCAGCATTTACTGGCTAGTTTACTGTTTTACCTGACTTAAGTCTTTCATGTGTAATTCGTTACTTTCCCTTTCTGTCTTCTGTAAAATTTCTTCAGACAAAGATTGAGGGACCACTTGGTTGAGGACGTTGCAGGATAGTGTCTGGTTCAGCTTCTGGTTGGAGTAGATGATTACTGACAGACTTTCTAACTAACAAAACAAAACTACAATTCAACAAACTGATTTGAAGAGAAGAAATGAAAACTATACTAAACCATATAAAAATATTGCTAATCACTATAATTAAGAGGCGGCAAATTAAAACAACTCCATAAGTTTCACCTTTCTGCTCTAATATTATCCAGAACACCACATATACACATTCTCTAAGTTCTCCCAATGAATTGAATGTCAGGCAAACTTAGAGTAAAAGAACTGCTTAGTCCTAGAGTCAGACTTTTTCTTCAGTTAGTTCCATAGGATCAATGTTCTAAATGGGTGCCTGGTCCCACAGAGATACAGTTGAATGTGACTATTGCTTATCATTAGTGACTGTTACTTATTAATCATGTTTGCATGACAGTCATGCTGCATTTTGTTCATTGTTCTCATAACAGTTCATACTCTGTGGAATTTCTGGCCTAGTTGGGGGAATAAGACATAATCAAAACATGCGTTACATTTTCTTGAAAAATTTTGTCAGCCACAGCAATGTTGCTCAGGATATACCTATATTTATTTTTGAGATTTATGAAATTCTGTTACTCCTGTAAATGAATAACTTCCACAGATTGTGTTCAAATCTGTAGATTTGATAGTATCCTGTATGTGGTACATCAAGGTTTTCAAAGCACTTTAAATATATCGTCACACTTCCTCATCCTCACAGTAACCCTGTGAAGTATTTTTATCCCACTTTTACAGATGAGGAAAGTAAGGCCTCATGAAAATGAAATGGTTTGTCCAAAGACATAAAAGCAAATAGAGGTGAAATTCAAATTCAGATTTCTTATGACTTCAAATTCTGCATGCTTCCTATTACAACTTGGAACTTTTTTTTTTGTTACTTGAAATGACTGACAGAACAGTTGATGTCTGTATTTGTGTGTGTGTGTGTGTGTGTGTGTGTGTGTGTGTGTGTGCGTGAGTGAGTTTGAGTTTGAGTACAGTTTATAGCTGAACTCAGTGATGTCTGGAAATAGGTTTGTGTTTACTACTGTTGACTTCTCTTAAAATAGTTCCATTTTAGGAAATCAGTACTTTTTAAAGAAGAACAAAATGATAATTTACCAATGGCATGAAAAAAAGAAATGAGTAGCTATAGAATTTTATGTATTGAAGTCACAAAATTTGTTTTTAATATGTTTACTTCAAAAGATGTCTATGAATACTATTCTTACACTTCCATTTCCATAACACCCTCCTTTTTAGAACCAAACTTCTTGAAAAGGTCCATGCTCACAGCCTCTGCTTTCTCACCTCTCACTCTCTTCCAAATTCCTTATAATCCAACTTCTGACCCCACCCCTTGCAGACATTGCTCTTTCCAGGATTGATTTCTTAATTGCTAAATATGATGACATTTTCTCAACTCTTTTTTTTTCCTTTTAACTTGTTATTACCTTTTGACATCATATTCCTTCCTTTCTTGGATTTTTGCAGCATGACCTTCCACTGGTTTTTTTCCCTGCCTCTCCTCAGTTTCCTGTGCAGTATCCATATTTTGACCTCTTACAGCTAGGAATGTTTCTAAAACCCCCACCTGGAATTTATTTTTTCCCCACTTCTGCTTTGAGGCCAGAACCTATCATGTTGTCTTGGAGAATTTAAGAGTTTCGACTTTGTAAGTCTTGCCCTAGGGACCTGATATCTAAACTCCCAAGTGCTTAATAATAAAGCTAATATTTTCAGTAATGCTTACTATATGCCAGACACTGTGCTAAGCACTTCACAATTATAATATATATGCATATATATACATATATATACACATATACATATTCATATACCTATATACATACACATATACATATATGTATACACTTATATACCTATACACATGTACATATCTCTATCTATCTATCTATCTATCTATCTATCTTCACAACAACCCTGGGAGGTAGGTACTGTTATTATCCCTATTTTACAGGTAAAGAAACAGTGAATCAGAGGTGAAGTGACTTGCCCAGAGTCACAAAGTAAGAGTCTGAGGCCAAATTTTAAGTGGGCCTTCCTGACTCCAGGCCAGTGCTCTATCCATTGTGCCACCTAGCTGTCCACCACTCATGCTTCTGAGAGGATGCTATCTCAACCCAGGACAACTCCATCCATGCTTTACTTTATTCCTTTACTAACTCTGTACCTTCACCCCTTGTAGTTTTAGAACATAGTTAAACAAATACCGCCACTTCTATTGAAAAGAGACTCTAGACTCCATTCACTATTTTTGTAACTTTCCAAGACAAAGTCCTCCTGCTAGCTGCCAGTCCCCATTATGTGTTGTTTTCCCATCTTATAAGTTCCAAGAGGGCAGGGAATTATCTTTATTGTTGTGTACTTACCATAGTATTTGGTACAAGAGTATAGTACTTAATAAATATTTTTTCATTCATTCACAGAATCCCTCACTTCCTTTATGATATACCTTAAAATATGTTGAAATTACATATTTACATGTTATTCTAAATGGTCTGAAAGAGTTTATGCTTCTACTTGGCTATCTGTTTTTCTAAGGAATGAGAAGACAAGAGCGAAGAAGACGTATCCTACTCACTGTTGAAAAACTGCTAAAATCCATATTCATCTTTATGGTTATCATCTGCTGAAAGATTTCATATGTACACATACATGCATTCACAAAAATATATATTCATATATAAAAGTATATTTTGTACATGTATATATTTTTGTGCATATATGTGTGCACTGTATGAGTTGCAAAGCCTGTTTTCAATGTGTGTATGTTACGCATGTGTGTATGTTTATATACATTCACTATTTGTATAATATAATATATTTATAACAGTTTCAAAAATTAAATATCAATATATGTGTGTACACAATATAACATTGTATATATACACATATGTGTGTACATGCAGGTATATGGGTGTATAACACTATATCTGTATATACATACACATATCTATACCTATAGATCTATTTGAAATGTATATTACAAATAGACTAAACTAGGGGTAGTTGACTTTTTAAATTTCGCCTCAGTAAAAACTTTGCTTCTGATGTTAGTTGTGTGAAGGCTAAACACAACAGCTATGAGTTTAATACACTCTTTCCTTTTCTTTCATCTGTGTTCTATCCCCTACCCAGCCTACATTTCTTGGCTTCCTTTAGCTGTTCATTTGTTGGAACTCTGATATAAATGACTCACAGTGAGTGACCCCCATGGCAAACCTGTAAAATATTATACAGTATGAATAAGAAGTTTCTTATTAGATCCACAGCTGGTTGGATGCAGACATATGGCAGCAGGGATGTTTTGGAAGAAAGGCATTGCTTGACAAAGAACCCAGTCTCTTGAATAAAGGTTTACACTGGCACCTCTCTGTGTTTATAATACCCAATGCCAGGGGCAAGAATTTTTTTATTATATTGTTATTTTACTATTTAAACGCAATCATTTCACATGTTGAAATGTAGAAACAGAAGTTGTGTATATGTCTGTGCACACATATGTGTGCGTGTGTTTGTAACTTAAGGAAAAATACCACAGATCTTTCTCAGGCTCTGTCTACCCAGCTGGAAGTACTTGGAGGCCCAGACTCAGATTTAAAATGAATGAATGTGTCAGAAAGGACCAAATACTGGAAGGGTAGGATTAAAAATGATGATATGGTCATGTTGTTTCTATAACATTCTAACTACTTCAGTGCTATTTTTTGTTGTTGTTCTTTGCACTGGGGTCAGTAACTTTTTTTAAGGACTAAAATTTTAGTGTGAAAATGAAATTTTCATATTGATATACATTTGGTTTCACCATTTCTTTCCCCCTCCCCCTTGGGTAGGTGCTATTATTATCCCTATTTTACATTTTTCATTCTTATTTGCTATTTATAATCGCATGTGGAACATGGTAATGTTTGGTAGCCGTGTGATTCTCTGTGTAGATTTAGAATTCGTTTTCCATATCATGTTCTGTGGTGATTTGACTACAGTGCATGGTGACTCCCTGAAAAAAAATTTGCATTTCAAATTCTTAGATCAACATAGCATCAGAGGTGTTAAATCTATTTTAAAGGCTAATGAGTCCCAACTAAAATCTCATCTTTTAGAGGGCGCCTTCCTCAACCCCTCTTAATTTTAGTACCTTTCCCTGGTTAATTATTTTCTGCTCATCCTGTGGTTTGCTTTGTATATTTGTTTGTATGTTGACTCCTCCATTAAACTGTAAGCTCCTTGAGGGCAGAGACTACTTGTTGCTTCTTTTTATATCTTCAAGACTTTCCTAAGTTCTGGGCACAGATAAGTGCTTAATAAATGTTGATTGATTGACCAATATAGAGCTATTTTGTTCTTCATATCTTCAGCACCTAGCACAGTGCCTGTGCACAATCGACATTTAATAAATGCTTACTAGTTGACTGGCTGAAGTGTGAGCTATTTGGAATGACTCTAGATACCATGTATTTTGTCAATATCTTTGTATCCTCTAGGACAGTGGTTCTCAACCTTCCTAATGCTCCAACCCTTTAATACTCTATTGTGGGCATGTCTGCATGTGGGCGGACCCTCCTGGAGATGGATAGAGGAGTGGTGTCTCAGTTCCTAAGACCATTGGAAATATGTGTTTTCCAAAGGTCTTAAGTGACCCCTGTGAAAGGGTTGTTTGACTCCCAGAGGGGTTGTGACCCACAGATTGAGAACCGCTGCTCTAGAATGACTGCATATACTAGGTGCTTAATAAATATTTGCTTGACTAATAGATAGGATCCAGGTTATTGAACTTATGTCCTAAAACTAGTAAAATGTTATGCCATCCAAAACATAATAGACTTACAGAATAGAAGGATTTGTGGATGCTAGACTTTTATTTTCTGATGGTAAAGGAGAAATTTGTGAAAGTGATTCTGAATATGGAATTTGAAAGAGTTGTGTTCCATATTTTTTAAAAATTACATATAGTGCTCTTTATATTGATTAGTTAAATTTAATGCATTCAGATTTTTTTAATGTAATCACTATTTGTACAGGTCCAGTAAAAATTTATGGAATCATAGGGTTTTGAATCTAGAAAGGACTTCAGAGGTCACCATCTAGAGCAGTGGTTCTCAACCTTCCTAATGCTGTGACCCTTTAATACAGTTCCTCATGTTGTGGTGACCCCCAACCATAAAATTATTTTCATTGCTACTTCATAACTGTAATTTTGCTACTGTTGTGAATCGTAATGTAAATATCTGATACGCAGCATGTATTTTCATTGTTACAAATTGAACATGACCCACAGGCTGAGAACTGCTATTCTCTCTGAACTCTAGATTCTAGAGCAATTGTGTCAAACTCAAATAGAAGATGGGGGGGCACGAGGATCTCTACGAGCCGAGTATTGACTTAGTTTTAAAAACGCAATGTTGTTTATGGCTTATTGTATTTTTTATGTCTTTAATTAAATATTTCCCAATTACGCTTTAATTGGTTCTGGCTATACTTGGGAATGTTTCAGGTGTGCAGCAGCTGGGTGTTTGATGATTCTGTCTTAAAGTCCCCAATCTGTAAATCAAGATATACCAGTAGATCTCCTTTCTCTTGTTTTCTCCCTCCATCCCAGGCTGCTTTTACAAAATAATATTTCCTTTGAATGTAGGGATGCCAGAAGTAGGCACATCTGCTCACCCCACTACAGACACCCTACCCCCAAACCCCAAGCAGTAGGTGTGCCTTCTTCCTTATAGCAGGGAGAGTGGGCAAGCAAAACTCATTCTACATATCATTGGTTCTACCACCTTCTCATCCAAATGTGACATCCCAGGATGTCAGTCCTCTTCTCAACCACCGCTAGGTTTTGTCTAGTACAGTGGTTCTCAACCTTCCTAATGCCGTGATCCTTTAATATAGTTCCTCATGTTGTGGTGACCCTCAACCATAAAATTATTTTTGTTGCTACTTCATAACTGTAATTTTGCTACTGTTATGAATTGTAATGTAAATATCTGATATGCAGGATGTATTTTCATTGTTACAAATTGAACATAACCCACAGGATGAGAACCTCTGATTCTAGTAGGTAGTTTCCCAGCTCTTCAGGCATTGATACTAGGCTAATAATTTAATAGCTAACATTTTGAAACTAGCTAACATTTATAAAGCACTTATTATGTGCCATGTACTGTGCCAAGAGCTTTAAAAATATGACTTCATTTGATTCTTGCAACCATCCTGGGAAGTAGGTGATATTGTTATCCCCGTATTATGGATGATGAAACTGAGGCAAGCAGGGTTAAGTAACTTGCCCACGGTCACACAGCAAGTAAATGTCTGAGACCTGATTTGAATTCCAATCTTCCTGACTCCAGGTCAGGCACTCCGTCCATTGGGCCAGCTGTTTGTTGTTTTACTGGAGACAAAACATGATGTGGACTAGACTCGACTAGACTGTTAGACTCCTGGATTTCAGGAGGTTAGATCTCTTAACTGCTTGAAACTCACAAGCTATGCCCTCCAGTCCCTTCTAAAATGAAAGAAAGCTGAGGCAGGCAGGTTACATATCATGCTGGGAGAGAGGGAAATGGGAACTTCTTGCTTTACAGAAATAACTCCCATCAGAAGCTGTCAACTAGAAAGAAGTTACATGAAGAAAAGTGATCAAACCAAGCCCCATCAGATAATAAAGCCTCACCAGATATGTCTACTTTCGTTCTTATCACTCCCTCCTCCTGGAGATTTTTTAAAAAATGTTCTTCTATAGATAGGGGATTCCAGCTAGTGATAATACCCCAACCCAGACTTGGCAACTTCTCTGTCAATAACTGTCTTTCTTCCCTATAGTATCTTAAGATTAAATAGAAATTAAATAGTTGGTACATTTTAGGATTGAGAAAGGCAGGGACCAGAATGGTGTGTTAGCTGGATAGGTAGTGACAGAGCTCTGATTAGAATCGCCAGTTTGACGTCCTTTTCTTTATCTCTTGTTGCTTCATTAAAGGCTTTATGGGGCTTTTTTCTGTTAGTTATATTTTGTTAAATCGTGAAAAATGACTCATATTTTAAACATGTTGCATGATTTCCTGTTTTCATCTACATTTCTGCTTAGAATGAATTCCAGGAAACTTTATATTGCTTGCTGCCAAAATTGCTTACGGGAAAGAAAGGGTTAATGGAGCAGGTAGGAGCAATGTTCCTAATCAGTTTGATGAAGTTCCTAATCACTAAACTAATGGCTAGAGTGCTGAGCCAGGAGTCAGGAAAACCTGGGTTGAAATACTATACTCTGGACACCTTTCTCCTTCTTGTGAAGATCAAATAAGGTAATAATTGGAAAGTGCTTAGCATAGTGCCTGGCATGCAGTAAGCGCTATATTACTGTTGTTGGCCTTGTTAAAGCAATGACTCTCTCTTTGTTGGTATCTGAGGCCCACCTCGCCATAAAAAGGGTGGACTTTACTAGTGGTGCCTGGATAAGAGAAGGCATAGGGAATTCTTGACAATTGGGTGACTGGAATTCAAAAGGACCGACAGATGCTGGAAGAATCACCCTTATTCCTCACTGTGGCCTATAAAAGTGAGCTAAAAAACCACTTTACTCTTCTGGACTTCCTTTTCCCTTTGCCCTTTTCAGAATGTAGACCAGAACAGTGTGGGGTAGACCTGGTCCTTATGGCAAGGAAGTTCCCAGCAATTTTATCCTTTTCTCTCCCCACTTCCTCCAAATAAACAGATTTCTAAGCATTAGAAATGTCTGCCCTTTTAAGGGGCTGCCCAACCCAAAAATAATTAGGAACGGAAAAAAAAATAAAGCATTGCAATAAATATTAACCTACAAAATGATTAAAGAAAAATGGGCTTGGGAATGTACTTTAGAGAGGAAAGATTATTTTCAAATGTGTATGGTGCTCTCCCAACAGAGATTTATGAATTGGGGGTAGATTGAAAGTTAATTCTTCACCCTCAGGTTAAAATAAAAATTAAAAAAAAAAACTTCTTCCAGAAAGGAGAAATCACTCATTGTTTCTAGGCCATCAAACAATCCTCTTGCAGTTGACTTTGAGTCCAGAAAGATCCGTATACATGCAGATATCTCAAAAAAAAAAAAAAGGAAGGAGCATCATACTGTGGAAAGGAAACATCAGCTTTAGAGTCAAATGGGGAGTCAATTAAATCCTATGTCTGATGCTTACTACCTTTATGACCTTGGCGAGTCACTTAACTACTTCCTATGGCTCATGTTTCTCATTTATAAAATGAGCACATTGTACTAGGTGGATTCTGAAATCTCTTTATATCTGTAGACCTATGAATGCCAAAATAAGTGTGGATGAGTCCCAAAGATGGAGGAGGGCCTACAAAACAAATTTTTGCACTTGTGATTGATTGGAAATCAAATCCTACATAGTAGACAAGCCCCCAAGATATATGTTTGACTAAATACCACCCCCTTGCCCAAGTACTGTGGGCTCACACAGAGACACAGACTGGATCTGATCTTGTGGGCTGACCCTTAAATATAATTTTCTTATTTTGGCTCATTGCCCCCTTCTGAATGTACTCCAAGAAAATCTCTTAATATGGCTTACATTTGGGTTGAGTTTAGTTTTCCCCAAATATGGGTAACTGGATCCTAGTTCACATACCTGCATTCAGGGACATAGTGTATATGAATAATTCAACCTTTATTTCACTCCACAGAAGAGGCAAAATATAAAAAAAAAAAAGACTCAAAAGAACCTTTCTAAACAGGTGTAGAAATGTATATGACTCTCAAATAGCCTATCAGTTCCCTTTGAGAGGGAACTGAACTTGAGGTTGCTAAGAGGAGGGCAACTTTTTGACATATCCATTGGATCTCTCTCACAATGTCCAACACAGTCCATCACTGGAGTGTTTTGTTTAACCAATATTTAGATTCCTTCCAGAAGGAATATAAAATCACTTTGGGGTTACTCTTCCAAAAGACCTATATTGTTTGAGTGACTCATAACTTTGGTCTCCAAGTAGAATTGATCCTATGCAGACACGATGAGGATGATTGTCTCCCTCTAAGATGTCTGCTGTATTTAAGCAGAGAAATTCATCATCCATGAGAAAATCTCTACATTTGGGATATACTTCTTGGGCCAAATGGGCACTCACATGTCTATTTTTGACAAAAGAGGAAAGGTCAGGGCAGAGACAGGAGGGAGAGGATTAAGGGGAGAAGGAGATGAGAGACTTGCTTTCATTAACTCCCAAGAAGAATACATCCACTGACAAGAATCCATCCTTCTGAGGATTAACAATCAGTCATGAGTCGTTTGTGTCCATGCCCATATTCTCTATTGGGAGGTAATCAGAAGCATCCTAACAAAGGAATATTCCTCGTAACCTCATTAAGTTGATTGGCAAATGAATGAATGAATGAAAATAATTATCAAACACTTAATATGTACTAAATACTGGAGATACAAACAGAAAATCAAGGAAGTCCCTGCTCTCATAGTGCACCCATTCATATTTGTTGAGTCAGCACAAATAGGAGCATTCAATTGCAGGGTTAATAAAAAGTGCTGATGGACCATAAGGTGCCAAAGCAGGGTAGAAGGCAAGTTCTAGGAGGTCATTTAGGCAGATGGCAGTGTCCATACAGGGCATAGGGATGGAACAGATGGCAAGACCTGGTAGGGAACTCTCCGGATCAATCTCTGCCATATATATATGAATTCCAAATGCAAATTTTTCTTCAGGGAGTCACCGTGCACTGTGGTCACCATGCATCACGGAACATGACATGGAAAACCAGTTCTAAATCTACGCAGAGAAATGCATGGCTACCAAACATTACCATGTTCCACATGTGATTATAAATAGCAAATGGGGGGTGGGGAAAGGAAAGCAATGATGAAACCAAATGTATATCCAAGCTTGGAAGAGATCTGAGTTAAATCTAGCCTCATATAGTTACTTCCGGTGTGACCCTTGGCAAAGTCACTTAACCTCTCTTCCACTTCAGTTTCCTCATCTATAAAATGGGAATAATAATAGCATCTACTTCCCAGCTTCATTGTGAGGATTAAATCAGATAGTAATCTATTTAGCACAGTACCTGGCACATAGTAGGCAATTAATAAAGTGTTTCTTCCTCACCCCCAATTTATTCCTCTCATTGGGCAATTAAAAAAAGAGATTAAAAGGGAGAGGTTTTTTTGTGTTTTTTTAATTTAAAAAATTATACTTTGTTATGGAATAAAACACACATTTCCATAATATAATATAATAAAAGAGATGATTGCACATGAAAATACAAATTTATTGGGTACAACTTGCTATTCTTTTACAATATATAATAAAGTTATCACATAAATTTCTATCTATATATCTATCTATCTTCTGTCTATCTATCTATATGTAAAACTATTCTATACATACTTATATTTATCAGTTAGCATCTGGATACAGATAGCATCTTTCTTCATTTGTTCCTCATAGTTAATTTGGGTATTTATAATCATCAAAATGTTTGTGGTTTTTTGGTGGTTTTTTTTTGTTTTTTTGGAGGGGGGGAGGTAGGGCATTTGGGGTTAAGTGACTTGCCCAAGGTCACACAAATAGTTTTGTGTTAAGTGTCTGAGGCCACATTTGAACTCAGGACCTCCTGACTCCAGGGCTGGTACTCTATTCACTGCGCCACATAGCCATCTCTCATTCATTCATTCTTAAAACAATATTGTTGTTACTCTATGTGATGTTCTTTTGGTTCTGCTTATTTCATTCTTCATTATTTCATGTCAGTCTTTCCATGCTTTTTTAAGATCAATGAGCTCATCATTTCTTATAGCACAGGAGTATTCCATCACAATTGTATACCACAAGGTCGCAAAGAACTAGAAATTGTGGAGATGCAAGTATGAGTTATCAGTAAATCAATTTTCTTTTTTTTTTTTTGGTAGGAAAAACATCCATAAATATGCAAATTAAACTTTTGAACGTCCCCAAGTTTTTTTGTTAGGGATTATGTTTTATTTTAATTTTCTTTTTATGGTGACAAATGTAAAACAAAGAACATTAATAAAATATGTTAAAATACAGAAAGAAAATAGAGATATAGAAGATATTAGATTTATGTGAAATTTTCCTTTCATGTATTTCCCTTTTCATATTTTGAGTTAAAATTTTTAATTCTCATCAAAGGTACTATGCACCTGAATAAAAAATATTTTGTATTTTCTGCAATACATCAAGTACTTTCTCTGCCCCGGCCTTTCTTCATTTATACACATTGTATATATCCATCTTCTATGCTATTTGTTGTTGTTATTTTGTTTTTTAAAGGTCAGGACTTTTAAAATACTGACAGATCTCTAGTTTATTTTTGTACTTCAAATAAACCGGAATTTAATCCAGAGGAGGAAAAGACATTTCATGCTACCTTGTTCACATTCCTTCCAAGATAAGCATAGTTCCTTTTGTCTGTTCACAAGTATAGTCCAGGCCAAGTGTGATACATGGTCAGGCTTCTGCAATACCTCATGAACTAACTTTGATTTCCTGATCTTAGTTTCGTTTCATCGCTCCTAATTTTATTTATTTTGGATGGCCTCAGTACTTCCTTTTTCTCCCTCTTCTGTAACTCACATACACCATTGTTGCTTTTGTTAGAATGTTAAGTTTTTATGATCACACTCAGTATTCAAGAATATTTGCTTGTGTGATGTTTTAGGCAATAGATGTGATTATGTTTAATTACCCTTAAGTGAAATATTACTTATTTTACCATATAGGTTTTTTGAAATAGTTCTTTACGTGGTAGCTGTTTGTTAGCTTAGAAGATTTCTAGATTTTGGCCTCTTTGTGGCAGAGAATTCTTTCCATGATCTAAAGCATTTCATGGGGAAATGGTGATAATCTACTTTGATTTTTGATCCTTTCTCCTATGTAGTTTGTCCATCTGTCTGTATATTAAGAATTGTAATAGAAAAATTGTTGGGCCCAAAATTAAAGGCCCTTTAATGACCATATACTTCTCCCAGAAAAAGGTAGCTATTTTAAATACTAGAATTCTACTAGTGTCAGTTATTTTGCAAGTTGTATGAAACTGCAGTCTTCAGGGGTGGCTGGGTGGCAAAGTGAATAGAGTACCGGTCCTGGAGTCAGGAGGACCCGAGTTCAAATCCAGCCTCAGACACTTAACACTAGCCATGTGACCTTGGTCAAGTCACTTAACCCCAACTGCCCTGCCTTCCCCCTTCCAAAAAAAACAGAAACCAAAACAACGACAACAAAAAACAGAAATGAAATTGCAGTCTTCAAAGAATTTAAAAGAGTATTCCTTAGAAGTCATTTGAGAAGTAATTGGTGGTTAAGGAGCAGGCAGCAATATATTTCTAGTAAGGGACTGAAAAGAACCATAGTAAAGGATCCCATCAGGGAACTATATGATTGAAAAAGATGGGTTGGTCTTGTGGAGAGTTCAGGAGATAAAGGAAGGAACCTAAGTATTACAATAGTAATCCTTACCATGTCAGGAGAAAGAAAGTCTCTAGTGTGTGGGATGAACTTCTTATGATGAACTTGTTGGGGGGACATAGAGAAGAGTTGCACAGAATGGGCAGGCATGAACATCTGCATTGCTGGAAGGACCATCCACGTAGATATCACTCATTTGAGGGAAATGGTGAAGGGAATAAGCATTTATATAATGCTTGCCATATGTCAGGTGCTGTGCTAAGTACTTGACAGATATTTTATCTTTTGATCTTTGTAACAACCATTGGAGGTAGGGACTGTTATTATTTCCATTTTATAACCAAAAGAACAGAGGCAGACAGAAGTCAAGTGACTTGACCAAGGTAATACTTCTAGTAGGTATCTGAGGCCATATTTGAACTCAAATCTTTCTGACTCTAGGCTGATTGCATCACCTCGCTGTCCTTTTGAGTATCTGAGGTCATATCAAAATTTTATGTATTTAGGTTAGGCTTTACTTTGGATAGGAGACATCACTTGTCACTAAGACCCTACTCTAAGCTTTTCCAGCATGGTAGAATCTGCCAGAGTTTGTGCTCTACAGGCATAGCCTTTGAGAACCAGGGTCATTCCAATCACTGTGCCTGAATGAGGCATTGGAGTAAGACTTGGGCAGAGTGAAAGATTCTTTTAGAGTTATAATAAGAACATGAGTTTGTAGTTGAAGTAGCTTTTGGCCTACCCTGTGATTAGCGTTCTTATAAATGGCAAAGTGTTTGAGGAGTAAGAAAATTTGTGAACATACTGTTAGAAGTTCAGTATCATACTGGAATTGATAACTTTTACAACTGAAAGAGACACTAAAGGAAATGTAGTTTAACTGCCTCATTTTACAAATGAGGCTGCTTTGGCTCTGAGGATTAGCTCTTACTATCTCCCAGTCTTGAAATTATCACTCCCAGCCTTTCATAGTAATTTGGACAGTTTATGATGTAGGCACTTTATATCATTTTATCTTTCACTGTCAGAGGTAAGACTTTAATGCCAGCACCCTCTTATTTCAAGTTTAATGTTGGCACAAAATGAGGTAAATCATAGGTCATTGAACAATTAAAACAAGTAGGCCTACTTTCTCCCCACATAACAACTCTATCCAACAAGGATTCAATGACTCTTAGGGTCTCTGGACACAGATACCCTTATTTCCATATGGAAATCCAACTGGTTAGTAAGGCTAAGGATGGTACTTAGAGGGGCTTGAGAAATTCACCAAGTCTGAAGGGCCTATACTCTGTGTGGCAGGAACTTTTTAATGCTTTTAGATGACCAGGAAGCTGAGTCAATAAAGTTCCAGAGGCAGATGTGTAGTAAGCCTTCCTCCTGTTGGCTGAGGGGGAGGTGGAGAAGGAAGCTGTGTAAAGAAAGCTGGGTAGATTATGTAATAAGCCAACGAAGCCTTGGGGCAGCTCTGTCTTCTTTTAGATGAAGCCTCTTCATGTTGTAAGTGGGAGCAAAGGAGCAATATCAGGGAAACACTGGTCCTATCACAGCCACTTAGTGTTACCTTACTCCCAATTCAACTTAAGTGTCTTCTTTTAAAAACCTATATAATGTTAAACTTTTGAGCACATGGTGATATCCCCACACATTTTCCTTTTCCCAGCATCCACCTATAATTGAGCTCCTAGTAGGTTAATGACCTTTTTTTCCCCTCTACTATATCTACAAAATTCTTTAGTACTCATCTTTGGACATGGGAAACTTCCCTGTGCTGTGAGGTTTTAAAACTCTTTTACTTCTTTATAGAATCTTTGCAATGGTTTCATCTCCTTCTCTTATTGGACTTTTGATGCTCTGCTTAGTACCTGTTCAGACTCAACTTACCTTTAGAGCTGATGTCTTTTTCAAAAGTGGAGTTTTTAGCCAAACAAAGAACGCTGCTTTTAAAATCCTCAAGATTGATGTTCTATAATCGGCTATTTCTCAACCAGCATCTACAATTTGCTTATCTTTTAGGAAAAAGTTCCTTTTAAAAGCCTTAATGTGCTCTTAGGAGGCTAGAATATATGGTTTGTATTAAATTCATTGAGCTGAATTAAAAACTGAGCAGGAGGAAGGTCATGTTGGAATTCTTTTGGTAAACTATGCAGTTCTTGGAAAGGATCCCAATCTACTCCTTGCAGCAAAAGCCTCATCTCTTCAACACCACTCTTAATTTGGTGATATTATATGGCCCAGTGCCTTATCTCACTTTTAATAAAACTTTGATCTTTAAAGGTAATATTGAAGAGCAGAGCAGGGGACTATTACTACCTACCATTGTTGTTTAAATTTTAAAAAACATCGTGACCAGTGATGACCTATTGATACTATTTTTGGTTTTATTTCACTTCTCGTTAGTGTTCTTACTTAAATTTAAAATCTTCTTTACTCTTAGCTCTGGAGAAATCCTTCCTTAAATCCCCAAATCCTAATTTCTTTTAGATACAACAAATTGCAAAGATTTCATGATGATGGTGATGATGATAGCTGACACATATACACATACAGCCAGGCAGCTGGGTTATGCGGTGGATAGAATATGGGGCCTAAAGTCAGAAAGATTCGAGTTCAAATTTGACCTCAGACACTTACTAGCTGTGTGACCCTGTAAAAGTCACTAAATTACTTCATCTGTAAAATTATCTGGAGGAGGAAATGGTAAACCACTCCAGTATTTTTGCCAAGTAAATGCCAAATGGGGTTATGAAGAGTTGGACATGACTGAAATGACTGAACACCAGAGGTTTACATAGCACTTCACAAAAATTATAGCACTTGATCTTCACAACATCCTGTGAGGTAGGTGCTATTATTATCCCTACTTTACAGACGAGGAAACAACTCAAATGATTTCTTCTAGGTCACATAGTGTCTGAGGCAGGTTTTTCCTCCGGTCTTCCTGCCTCCAAGTCCAGCCCTCTATCCACAAGGCCACCAAAAACAAACAAACAAACAAACAAACAAAAACAAGGAAAAAAACCCACGACAATGAATATTTTTGAAAATCATGGTGGGAAAATATTTCTACCTACAGAAATATACTTTTAATTACCGTAATTTTTCATAGTATTATTAAAATATTTGTGTTTGGGTAAAGCCTTTTTGGTTTCCATTACAAATTTTTTGTTTATCTCATGAACTTTTTTTAATCCTATATTTGGCAACAATTTTGTTTCCCTTGGAAGTGAGTCCAGTATAACATACTATGAGCCAAAGGCTATGATGTAGTATTTTATTAAGAAAAGAAACTTATTCCATAAGGATGGCTAGGCCTTGGATAGTGGCAAGAAAGTTACAAATGTCAAAGTGGTCACATTTTAAATTAGCTGAAATCAAATAGTATTGGGGTTTTTTGGGGATGCGTATCTCTTCTCCAAGACGGAAGATTACTATGTATCAAGTATTCTTTCACCTGGATCTTAAAAGGGAAAAAGGATTTCCTGCATAAGAAAATTATTTTCAAACCCCTGGAAGCATTTCCCCCGGTTTGTGGCAAATGGTTTATATTCTAAGTCTCTTCTGCAATATATTTTTAAAATATCTTTATAGCAAGCAGTTATTAATAGCTAAGCACTCAAGTGAATATATTTGCTGTCCTGAAGGGAGTGGTGATGGAATGGCTATGGGATAAGTATATTTCACTTTGAATCAAGGCTTGTGATACTACTGTAAAATGTGAATGGTAATTCATAAAAACTTTGGTTATTGAGAGGAGGCTAAGTTACACTAATGTTAAAAAAGGCATCAATAAAATTTTTAAAATGTTCTTTTATGAAGTAAATACTGTTGTAATATTGTAAACAAGCACTTCCCAGAGTGCCTGCTATGTTCCAGGTTCATGCTAGTGGCTTTACATACGTTGCCTCATATGATCTTCACACAATAACCTTGGGAAGTAGTTGCTATTATTTTCTCCATTTTTATAGATGGGAAAACATTGGAAAATATCACTATGCAATTTTACTTAGATCTCTATAAGAGGCAGTAGGGCATGGTGGGTGGAGAGTTGGCCCTAGAGCAAAGAACACCTGAGCTCAAATCTTGTCTCTGGTACATATGGCTGTGATTTGGTGAATCATTTAATCCCTCAGTGCCTTAGTGTATAGACAGGTGTCTAAGATACACATTTTTGAGTGTTGGTCAACCTTCATTGGTAGAGGGAATTTCCTTACCTGGGAGTTCCCTGTACCAATGAGATGACAGGTCCAGTGCCTAACTTTTTACCTTAAAAACATTTCATTTGGCTGTTTTTGAGCTTATGAACTTTCTAATATAAATAGACAGATCAATCTCAGTAAACTTTCTTATTTAAAACTATTTGAGTGAATAGAGTACTGACATTGGAATTAGCATATTATCCATATATCAGTATACAGATTTAGAAATCTTCTGGTTTTCCTTACATTTTGGTGTTACTAGTGTTATCCTTCATCCGTTAAATTACTGTTTCTCATTCTTCTATCCAGTCCATTCCCTTTCCCAGGCTTGTGTGTCATTGATATAGTCTCTTATACTATTTCTCATTACCAACTAATTATTGTTAATGTTCTACAACCTACTTGTGCCTCCCATAAATCATTGTTAGATTTTAGCTTATTTCTAATTTCTAAATCTTAATTCTTAAGATTATGGTATTCTATGACTTAGCCATTTGTCATTGCCAGGATACTGCTGGCATTAAAGATATAGACTTTCGTAGCTGTAAACAGTTTGGGATTATTTAAATCACAGCATTTTTTGGCCAAAATTTTAATTTTCCTTGTCTTTCTTCCCAAAGACTCTGCCCTTTTCCAGACTTCCCTATTTCTGTCTGAGTCTCCACCATTATTCAAGGCTCTCAGGTTCATAACCTCAGCATTATTCTTGACTTCTCATTCTCCCTCACCCAGATAATTTGCCAAATCTTGCTGTTTTTACCACTACAATGTCTGTTGCATCAACCTTTCTCTCCAGTCATAACTAACACCTTAGTTTAGACCCTTGCTATATTTTGCCTAGATTATTGTACCCGACTCCCAGCTGTTCTCTGTGTTTCAAATCTGTTACTACCTTAGTACTTCCTACACATTATTGACAAAGTATTTTTCCTGAAGTCTAGTTCTGACAATATGACTCCTCTACTCTACCAACTCTAATGGCTTCCTAGAATAGAATAGTCTCTGGAATAGAATATAAATTTTGTTTAACTTGTTAAACTTTTCACAACCCAGCCCTCCCTTATATTTTCAGACTCACTGTGCATAACTCCCTCTTCTGTACTCTTCAGTCTAGCCAGACTTGGCTTCTTTCTACTCCTCACGCACAGTCCTCCACCTCCCATTTCCATTCTTTTGTATTGAACATCTACCATGTTTGTAGGCTACTCTCTTCTTATACCTAGCTCAAAGAATTCCTATATTCTTTTAAGATGCAGCTCAAGTATTATCTTCTGGATGAAGCCTTTATTGTTTCCTCTAATCACTACCCTCCACCCAATTAACTTACATTTATTTTGTACCAGGGTCTCCCATATCTCGCAATTGATAGTAATGTTCCTCCAAGAGACCTTGAAAGTGTCCTTATAATGCTTCTTCTGATCTCTGTGTGAGAGTTTGCTTTGTGTGAGTTCTTTGTAAAACAATCTCTTAGGCAAACATACGTTTGACATTTGAACAATGTGACCAACCCATCAGAGTTGTGTTTTCTGCAGCAGGGTTTGAATACTTGGCAATTCAGCTGAAGAAAGGACCAAAGTGTCCAGTACCTTATCTTGCAGGTGATCTTCAGAATCTTCTAAGACAATTCAAATGGAAGTTTCTGAGAATAATGTGTTTAAATACATAAAATAAAATACACAGGATTAGAGAGGAAACAAATCACTAATGAATATTAAAAATTAATGAATAATACGGCTATCAAAATGTATATTTTTAAAGTTCATAAACCTTCATAAAGCATCTGGTTTACACTCTTGAAGTAGACTTTAAAAGGTAAGACATGGGAGAACTGAGACATACAGGAAGGGGTTATACATATAAACTTTCATTCAGCCCTCTTAGGGAAACCAGCACATCTGTTCTATGAAGGGGAAATCAGTGTATTCCCTCATTGTTCATCTGCAATATTTATCTTCAAAGACAAGGTTAGACAAAACTTCATGATTCTGAGCAACAGACTTGGCACTTTACTCTTTTGTAATATGCAGATCATTAATAGAAAGAAATGTATGGTACCTTTAAAAAACTATTACTAGGGGCAGCTAGGTGGCATAGTGAATAAAGCACTGGCCCTGGAGTCAGGAGAACCTGAGTTCAAATGTGGCCTCAGACACCTAACACTTAACTATCCATGGACCTTGGGCAAGTCACTTAACCTCAATTGCCCTGCCCTCCCCTCTCCAAAAAGTAAAACAAAACAAAAAAATAAAAATAAAAACTATAACTAACACGGTCTATATGTATTTGACTAGAATTTAGTAGTTTCTTAGAGTTGTCTTTATTTACAGAAATTTAAAGTGTTTTCTTCACTCTGCTAACGTTTCATACAAGTCTTCCTACATTTCTCTGAATTGTTTTTATCTGTCATTTCTTGTAATACAGTAAGATTTTATTAATTTGTAGACCGGAATAGTCTGCTATCCCAAATATTTCCTGCCTACAAAATTTTCTAAGCAGAGCCATATACCTAGCTTTGCCTTTGAATTTAATGAGATGGCTAGCAGTTTGGATTAGTGTTTCTGCATTGTAAGTAATAATAAGTTTTGTTCAGAGAAATGTTTTGTTTTTAAACTAAGGACAGATTATTGTTTTTCTTCTTGTTCTCTAACAAGAAGAACATAGTCACAATCAAAGGCTTTCGTGACATCAATTGTGGCAAAATCACGTGATTTGATTTTTTTGTTATCAGAGTGATTAATCATGTATATTGTTTTCTTGATGTTGAAATGTCTATAAATTCTCTATGTAGACACAATCTGGTCACCATGGAAAACATTATAAAATATGTTTCTAAAACTTCTTTGCTAAATTACATTTATTATTTTTATATCATGTCATTTGTGACATAGGCTGATTTTTTTTTCTCTGCCTTATTTCTTCCTGGTTTAGGTGCAAATAACATTTTTGTATGATAAAATTTGGTAGGGTGTCTTCTATTTCTTTTTTTTAATTGTTTATGTAGTGTAGGGCATGCTTTGCAGCTACTATCCCAAATCCCCTTTCCCACTGGCAGACTAGGTCCTCATAGAGTGGTTCCTACATTTTTCCTCATGGTTCTTGAGAAAGCCCTGAGGCATTGGAGATGTTTTTTCTATGCTTCCGACTGTATTAATTGATATTTATTAGTCAGAATTAATTATCTTGTAGAAATATTTACTATGGTGGTATAGTTGGTTGAAAACATCCCCCTCCAAAAAAAATGTCCGTGACACATTATTCATCAGTACCTCAAGAATTCAGGAGGAAGTGTTCCATAGTAAGATTGCATCTAGCAAAACTTTACCATAAAAATTTAGTACACAAAATAATAACAATTTGCACTAATTCTATCAAATTCATATTCCATTCTCCAACTGATAAATGTTCAAAGGATGAAACAGGCAGTTTTCTGATAAAGAAAGCAAAACAATTTATAGTCATATGAAAAAATGCTCTAAATCCTTATTGATTAGAGAAATGCAAATTAAAACTACCTTGAAATATCATTTTATACCTATCAGATTGGCTAAAATGAGAAAAGGGAAAAGTGACAAATGTCAGGAGTTATGTGGGAATATTGGGACCTTAATTCTTTGTTGGTGGATCTGTGAGCTGATCCAACCATTTTGGAGAAAGGTTTGGAATTATGACCAAAGAGTTATTAAAGTGCCTTTACTCTTTGACCCAGCAATGCCAATATTAGGTCTGTTTCCAAAGAGGATTAGGGAAAATGTAAAAGAACCTGTAGTTCTAAAATATAGCATCTCTCTTTATAGTGGAAAAGAACTGAAAATTGCAGAGATGGCTGTCCATTGTGGAATGGCTAAACAAATTGTGATTTATGTTCATGCTGGAATATTACTCTGCTATAAGAAATAATGAGCTTAATGGTTTTAGAAAACTCTATGAAATAATGAAGAGTGAAATGAGCAGAACCAAAAGAACTTAGAAAAACATGGAAAGACTTAGACATATGAAAGAAGATGCTATTCACCTCAAGAGAAAGATGCTAGGAGGAAATAAGCATAGTATGGTCTTATTCTATTCATGTAATATTACATATTACATAAATGTATATGTATATGTATATGTACATATGTGTATGTGAGTGTGTGTATAGATATATGTACATAGATATGCAGGTGTGTGTATGTATATCTCTATCTATCTATCTATCTATCTATCTATCTATCTATCTATCTATCTCCATACTTAATTGTAACCTTCCTTACAGTGAGGGAGGCAGAGGGAATGGTAAAATAAAGTAAAAAGTACACAGCAGAGAACAAAAGAAAACCAACAAGGAAGCAAAGATGGACAACTTTGAAAACAATGTGTAGCAGTTATTATAGACATTTTCTTGAAATGGAAATTTGTTTTATATTGAATCCTCTCTCGGTCTACTGTGTACATGGCAATGTTTTTTCTTACTTTGTATTTAAGTGTAAAATAATAAACCATTCCCAAAAAAAGAAAATAAAGCAAAAATGAGGCTTTAACAGTTTTGCACTATAAGCTTGTCATTTGTACTTATTGTAAGTGACATCAAGATTCTTTTAAAAACTTCAGGTTCAGTATTTTAGAACACAGGAAAACATTTATCTAGGATGTAACAACCAAGTTGAGTAAAGATTATAACTGTTAAACAATTCCAGCTTTCCTCAAGGTAGTTACTTTGTAGGAGTATACTTAAGCAGTAAGAGGATTTAGGTTAAAGAAATTTCAATTATGTTAAATGTTGCTCTGGTACAACAAGAAAACTTGGAAAACTATTTGAGATGCATGTTGGGAGAGATGCTTTTTTTTTTTGTAAAACAAATATAGGACCTGTGTCTGCAATTCAAAAGTGAAATATGTTTGTTTGTTCTACTTTATTTTGTTTACTATCCTCTAAGATACATGTGTTTAAGCTTTTTTGAAAAAGTTATTGGGGACAATTTTGAAACAAAATACTTTAGGATTTGGTCTTAGTGTTTGTATTAAATTCTGAGGTCTTGATTTAAGTCTTTCATTGCAGTGTGATTTTTTTTTAGGTATATTATGTTAAGTGAAACTTATTAAATAAATCTTCCTTTCAAAAAGTCATATTCCAAATCATCATGCCTAACTTCTTGACTCTATGTGTATAGGAGTTCTTGCTCTGTTCATAAATTTAGTCTTTATCCTAAAACTGGGAAATAGAATTGCTTTTCTTTCATTTTTGTTTGTTTCTATTTTCCATAATCTTTTATCTTATCTATGTTTTCTTTAATTTGTATGGATGTATTCAAGTCAGGTCATTAAAAAGCTAAAATATGTCACAAATTTTGTTTTTGTTTTTCTTTTGTTTTTTTTTCCCTCCTGGTTAAGGTACAAAAAACAATGAAAATAATCAAGTAAGGTAGAAATGTATTTCAAGAATACATTTTCATTTTTTTTCGTTTGAGAACTTTTTGTCTTTATCCTTTAACCACCTTTCTAATGGGAATGCATTTGGTCTGATATATTTGTGTTTATTACATATATGTCTTTGATGTCAAACAGTTATCAGATAATTGATAATAATATTTTTCTCAATAAATGGCTTTCTTTTTATTGTAGTTCCATGGATTTTTATATGTACAAAAGATTTTCAATATTATGTAATTGAAATTTTTTATTTTATCTTTTCTAGTGTTCTCTGTGCCTGGTTTGGTTAAGAATCTTGAAGATCGATGCATAATTTATTTAGAAAAAGTTAACATATCTTGGAAATATTGTGTAATACTTAATTTACACTGGGCCTTTTGTCCTTTCAGCTCATGGGACATTCTGAATGGGACCACAAACGAGGGTATAGAGGGTCACAGGTCAGTCACTGATTTTTCTTTCTTATATTTTCCTAACACTGTAGGCCTAGGTGATGAATTTTTCTAATGCTCAGAAATTAACTTTTTTTTCAATTACAGTTGAAAGGAAATAAAGAGGAAACATTACAATACCCAGTGGTAGGTTGCAATATGTTATTAGTAAGAGTGTTGTGGAGCTCATATGGATATGACCACATCTCACACTCATCCAGGGGTCAGTTAAACTGAACTGAAAGTGACTGTACTTAGGTTGCTAATCCCCAATCTTCTCTCTCTCCCTTAAAAAAATGCATTATATTGATGTCATTTTAAATGTATAACACAATCATTTCAAGGCCTGTAATCTTCTATATTGAATCCTTTCTTGTGACAATTAAACAAATGATTTTGAAACAGTGCACATTTGAGAGTTTATATTATATTTTGTTCTAGTAGCCTCTTGCTTCTCTGTCATGAACAAGGAATTCCATGAGCTTTTCAATCACTCCAATTTTGACTTCTTTCTAGTGATTTTCTCATTTACATTTTTTGCTGCCACGTATATTATTTTGGTTCTGCTTTTTTTTTTTGCTTTGCATCAGTTCATACAAATTTTCCCATCTTTTTCTGAACTTTTTATTTCATTGCATTCATATGCCATAGATTTTTAGCTTCCCTGAAATGAATAGACAACCACTTCTTTGCAGTTTTTTGCTACCACCAAAACATGCTCTACTATGAAGATTCTGGTATACATTTATCATTTCTTTGTTTTTCTCTTTGCCATCACGGACCTGAGCATATGCTCAATAGCAGAAACTCACTTTCTCTATTAATCTTATCATTGTTGGCAGTTTATCAAACTGTATTAGTTATTTTAGGTTAAATATATTAAAAGACAAATATATAACTCCCTGAAATAGTTTGTCCTAAAGCCATAGTTAGTTATTAATGGAATAGAGAGATTAAAATGACACTATTATTATCATAAAAAGAAACCTTTCTATCTTACTAGGTTATTTTCATGGTGGCGTTTTATGTCCTAACCAGAATGAAAAAAAAAACAAACAAAAGAAAAACAAAAACAAAATTTGTAACATATTTTTGCTTTTTTAATGATTTGATTTGAAAGTTTTTACGAAGGTTTCATTTTATTTTATGAGTATTTTGACATAACATGATGAGGGTTCTGTTTTAAATTAAGAAAAGGTACATTTTCTCTTTTGAAAAATTTTGCTGATGCTATTTATTTCCAAAATGAAATGCTATCTAGAATTATTCCAGAAAAGGCAGTCCAGAAGGGATGCTGATCAAAAATCAGAAGAATGGAATCTTAAGACAGAGAAAGGTAAAGGTAAAGAGAGAAGCAGAAAGGAGAGAGAGAGACTGCAAAACTAAGGATAATTAAAAGCATCCTTTTATTTTTGATTATTTAGCTATATTCGGAGTTGTGCCTGTTTTGTTAAATTTTTGAGTGTGAACATTTGCACCTTGGAAATTGGCAAATGCTACAAAGCAGGGTTTGATTTATTCATTTGTTGATTGTCTAGATATAAGAAAGTGATAGAGATAATGTTAATAATGCAAATTAAATTTAAAAGTGTCACACATTCATTTTCCCCAAGGGGCTCTGTTATTAAAATATATACTGGTCCACTTTGGCTATATTGGAGATAAATGAAAACTGCAGGAAGGGACAAGAAAGATACTCAAGCTTAGGTTAAAGAGAACTCATGATATAAAGGATAGATGCTGAGTTCTTATTCTTCTTTTCTTTCCTCTGTCAAGGAAAATTACCTTTGAATTGTGGAAAGAGGAACCAACAATAGTGACTAATGGAGGGCTTGTTGCCAAAGATGAACATGAAAGCATTAGCTGCCTCACATTCATTTGAGTCACCTGGCTGGATGAACTACATTCTCTGTTACTGAAAGAACTAGACACTAAGAGTTCTGAGTTATTGTCAGTAAACCTTATAAATGTATATAAAATTGAAAAGGTCTCAAGGGTCGGAGAAAGGAAAATGTGGTCCTGATTTGGGGGGAAAATAGGAAGAGAATGATATATGAAAGCTGAAGTCTAATAATGTACCATTACCAAGATAGTTAATGAATATCTTGAAAAGTAAATGGTGATCATAATGAGGTGGCATGTATAGTCAGTTCAACTGTAATGCTTATTTAAACCACACAAATTAGTTCCAGTGCAGTTTATATATTAGAAAATGGTTTGAGCGTAACTGAATTTTGTGTTTGCTTTTGTGTGAGTGTTATCTTCAAGGATCTTTGAGAAGGCAGAAAACTGAACCATTTCATAATAACTTGTAAGAGCAAACCATTGCAAAGCCTACTTCCACAAGCAACTTTATGTCTGTTTCAAAGTAAAGTGCCATATTTATTGTTTATCTTTTGGCATGGTAGGAGCTGTAGGTAAAGGAGGGATGGACTTAACCATGTCTCCACCCAGACTCACACCTTCCACCATGGCCATTCCTCCTACATGTCCTACCACGGCTGCCTTCATTGACTTTGCTAGCCTGGTCTATGGAAAGGAACTATTCTACAGGTCCTCCCCAGCCTGTAAAGAACTTGAGGCAAGAGGTATGGAGACTTGCCAAAGGTTACATAGTATCATACCCAGGTTCTCAGGCTCTAAAATCTCTCTTCCATACTACCCTGCTTCAAGGGAACTGTCTTCAAATATCTTAAGCACTGTTATGTGGAAGAGGAATTAGTCTGGTTTTGTCTGGCCCTAGAAGAACTAGGAAGATGAACCAAAGCTGTAGAGAGGTAAATTTCAGTTCTAAATAAAGATCTGTTTGCTGACTGTCTATAGGGATTGACAAGGAAGAGGGAGGAAAGGATCACTGAGATTTCCAACCTAAAGATTTAATTGACAGTGCTACTATTAACAAAAATAGGAAACGTAGGATGGGAGTCAGTTTGGGGCAAAGGATAATGAGGGTGAGGAGGAGGCAGAATGTTTAACTAGAAATGTCTAGCAGGAATAATGAGGGTGAGGAGAAGGCAGAATGTTTAACTAGAAATGTCTAGCAGGAGTTTAAGGTGGTAGTACCAGTACTGTTTATTGTAGTGTTTATGTATTTCTTAACAATTTAATACGTGTATAAAACTGTGCTACCATTTTTATTAGGTGTATGTGGTTTTTTGATGTCATTTTTTGGTTGTGTGTGTGTGTGTGTGTGTGTGTGTGTGTGTGTGAGAGAGAGAGATTGACTAAGTTTGTCAGTGTTGCTCTCCTAACCCCATTTTCCCCAAAAGCCCTGCGGTTTTTATTGTACCATTTTGTGCAGCAGAAGTGACTGTATTTAGCTCATGCCAGACTAACCTCTTTACCTCATTTTTTTCTTTTTGGCAAGATTACTGAACTGGTATATGAGGTGAATGCTGTAGATTGAGTTTAGCTAACTTCTATCAAAGAAGCCAAAAAAGTCTCTCAGTCTATTCTTATGGAACATATAGAGCTATGTGGACTACACAGTAATAAAATTGGATGGATTCAAAGTTGGATGGATGGTCAGAGCCAGAGAGCAGTCACTAATAACTTCATGTTAAATTAGAAGGCTGTCTCTAGTGAACTGCTCAAGGGATTTGTGCTCCATAGGGTGCTGTTTAACAAGCTTCTCATTTTTTTGAATAACAGCAAAGATCTATCAAATATTCAAATGATCCAAAACTAGACGGGATAGTTAATACTGATGATATAATCAGAATTCAAAAAGGTCTTGACCAGCTAGATAGAACAGTGGGCCAAATCAAATTAGATGCAATTTAACAGAGTATTTCATAGGTACTTCCTAAGTACCATGACCCTCATAGCAACCAGATATTGGGCATGGTACCACAGGTCATAATGGACATTATTCAAAATAGGAACTTGTTATCTGTCCTTCAAGTCTGTTGTTTTTCCTAACTTCCCTGTTTCAGTTGAAGGAACCATCCTTCCAGCTAGTCACCCAGTTTTGTAGCCTGAGAGCTAGTCTTGATCCTTCACATCCAGGCTTCTTCCCTACCTGTCCCCCATATCTAGGGTGTTCTCCTTCCTCATCTCGGCATACTAGTTCCCCTGGGAGCTTTCAAGTCCCAGCTAAAATCTCACCTTTTACATGAAAACTTTTTCAGTCCTCTTAATGCTAATGACTTCCCTCTATTGATTATTTACAATGTATCCCACGTATAATTCATTTGTACATTGCTTTGTCTTCCCCAATACACTTAAAGCTCCTTGAGAGGAGAGATCATCCTTTGCCTTTCATTGTATCTCCAGCCAGTAGCACAATGCTTGGCACAATTCAAATGCTTAATTTGGACACTGACTAACTGACATCTAAGTCCAATCAGTTTGCTAGTCTTATTGAATCTATGGCCACAATATCCTTTGCGTCCTTTCCCTTCTCTCTACTCACATAGGCAGAAGTTTAGTTCAGACTGTCTTCATTTCTCGCTTGAGCTATTTCAATAGCCTTCTTATTCTTCTTTTTAACCTCTGTTTTTTTTCTCTCTGCAATACAGTCTCCTCTATGGACCTGCTAACATAAAGTTCCTAAAACACAGGTCTGCCCATGTCATTTCTCTGTGACAGTGGTTACCTGTTACCATTAGGATAAAATAAAAACTCTTTTGTTTGGTGTTTAAAGCCTTTTGGAATCTGAGTACAACCTACCTTTACAGATATTACACATTACTCTGTTTCAGATCTTCTCAGTTCTAGACAGTCTGGCCCTCTTCCTCTTCCCCAAACTTAGCAGCTAATTTCCTAACTCACAGGGCTAGGATACACTTTAATTATTAAGTCCACGAACATTTATTTAAAACCTGCTTTGTAAACCATAGATGTTTAATAAAAGTTTGTTGAATTTAATTCTTTGAATTAACTGAACTCAAAAGATAAGCATAGGTCAGATATCTTTTTCCTTCAGGTCAAAATAAGGAAGGGAGACTGTTGTTGTCTGTCCTTCATTCTCAAAGAGGACCGTGACATAAGGGAGGGAGGACTGTGCAAAGTTACCAGCTTGACTTTCTCCTCCAGAGCCATCTGGGTCATTTGGCCAGGTATATAACAGGATGCAATGGAAGACCTTGGCCTTTTAAAGTTCAGGTCTTTAGCAGGTCTCAATTTGACTGATGAGGCAAAGAATGGCCTCTTTAACATAGTCCAGGGGAAAAAAAAACAAGCTAGGAAGGGAAGACTGTCAGGATTTCTGTGCAAAACATAAACAATTCCTATTTACATTCACTCTGAGTCAATTGGAGATCAAACAGTAACCAAATGGGGACCTATTGTCGGCCAATATTTTTGGCCAGTCAGTGAGTGAATTTATAGCCTCTAACACTCCTAATGAAGCAAAAGACATAAGTAGACTGATTATTTCACTGACAAAACCAAAGGGAAAATGCCCCCTTACAAGTCACCAACAGAGGATTGTCCCCTCTTTCTTAACTATTCTGAACACTGGCCCTGGAGTCAGGAAGATCCACGTTCAAATGTGACTTCTTACACTGACTCAATCTGTGACTTTGGACAAGTTACATTTATATACCAATAATGAGTTCTATTACTGCAGTGATGAAGAGAGGATAAGTTTCATCATCCCATAGATCCCATTGTCATGCATCTGGGCATCTTCCAAACTGAACGCAGAAGACAGCAGTGCAGTCTCATATAATAAGATCAGATCTTCCACTGATTTATCATTCTTGTCAGCCTCTGTCTTTTGCTGTAGAGTTTCAATATTGGAATGGTCAGGGTTTATCTTCTAGTGTTTTTTGCTTCCATGTAACCCATTGTTGAGTTATCTCTTATTTCCTGAGTTTTCATTATTCTTCCCATGTTGGCTGTTCAGTCATATGTACATGCAGCATGGGAAAATAGTCAAGCGGCTTGATACAACTACATTTTCAACTTTTCTTTTGTAGGATATCTTCCAAAATTTTGCAAACACAGAAAATACGTATTTATTGCAAAATGATGCAGTGCATGGAATAAACATCTTGTCTCTGTTACCTGTCTGTCATAGACACTTAGATTACATGTAACATGAATGTAGATGAGATCTCCAAGAGAAAGAGAATAATATAGAGAAACAACTTCTTGGGAGAAGTTCTCTACTAAGGGGAAGAAAGAAGGAAGAAAGATCAAGTTAGAAGACAGGGAAGTTGGAAGGTAGGTAGAGGACTGGAAAACGTAGATGACATCAGTTGTTGTGGGCCAGGTTAGCACCATCACAGGAAAAGGGGGATGAGAAATACTGACTATAAACATTGCCTACTTTATATTTTTGTTTAGTACCCAAGGCTGGGAGGATCAAGAAGCAAAGTTTGATTGTGAGGTCATTTTACGTTGTCAGGAAACTTAGCAAAGGTAGCAAGGTATGAGAAAGGGAGCTAAGGACCATTAGCTTCTCATCCATTTATTCTTATACTTTTTGCAGCTTTTATATATGGAGAGTAGGTTCAATGGAAGAGCTCTTCTCAACTTCTTCCTTATCTTCTTTATACTACTACTACTACTACTACTACTACTACTACTATGACCAGCTAATGTATATACATATATATGTACTCTCTCTTTATCTGTCTTTATCTATTTATCTATCTATCTTTCTATCTATCTATCTATCTATCTATCTGTCATCTATCTATCTTCTGTCTATCACCTATGTATCTATCTCTCTATATCTGTCTGTCTATCTATACATCACTATAAGGTTTACAAAGCACTGGCATGTGTTATTTCATTTGATGCTTGCAACAACCTTATAAGTTAGGTGCTATTTTAATTTCCATTTTATATATGAGGAAACTGAGGGTGAGGAAGGTAAAGTTACTTGCCAGGGGTCATACAGATAGTATCAGAGGTGAGATTGGCACTTAGGTCTTTCTGACTCCAAGTCCGACACTCCATTCACTGCAACACCACAATATGAATGCCATTGTTAACGGCACTTTGTTCAGTAAAGCATTTTCCCTTACTTTGTTTACAGCTCTGTGAATGAAGTACTACAGATATGTCCATAGGAGAAAACTAAGGCTTAGAAAGATTATGGCTTTCTCATGGTCATAGAGATATTAAGCACCATGGTTGTAATTTGAACTCTGATCTTTCCTGGTTCCAAGTCTAATATTCTCTCCAGAATACTTTGGTTCCTCCAAGATAATGTCATATGAGAAACTAAGAAATGCATTGAGAGAAATAGAATTGAGTTATGTCTTGCTGTTATGTGCCATTTTTGTGGAAAGCACACACTGTGCTTTTTTGCTTTTCAGTAAAAATACTTGATGTCTACTTACATATAGACATTAATTGTACATTCTTGGCAGCAGCGCTGTCTGCATATTTGCCTGTCATATTTGCCAGTTCATTTTCAACTTCCTGGCTGTTTGATTTGTTTTCTTACTTAAGGAAAAAAAAATTCTGTGATGTATTCCCAGCAGTAATTGACTATCCAAATACTGGACAAATCCTAAGGAAACAATCCTCCAGAAACACATAGAACTTCTCTACATATAGCAGTTGTCCTACAGATATGGGATAAAATAGTAAGGGGAGGAGAAGAAATCTAAGAAAGAGATTCTAATTCTTAAAAATTAAGTAGACATAACTCCAGAGGAAGTTCAAGTAGGTATGGTGCTTAATTCTTAAAAGCAAACAATGGTAGCTATAATTTAGAGGAATCTCTAATTCCTTTCATGTTCCATTGTTAGGTCCTTGCCTACATTAGCCATCCTTGAAAGTGAACCATTAGCAGCTATTCAGTCAGGGGCATAAAACTTTGTCCAGAACAGTGGCAGTTAGGTGGTATAGTATATACAATGCCAGACTTAAAGTCAGGAACACCCGAGTTTGAATTTACCTTTGATGCTCATTAGCTATGTGACCCTGGGCAAATCACTTCTCCAACCCTCAGATTCCTCATCTGTATGGAGATAATAATAACACCTACCTCGCAGAGGATCAAACAAGATAACATGTAAATCTCTTTTCAACTATTAAAGTTTATTATTAATATTGTCATTATTATTACTAATAGTACATTTAAAAAAAAGAATTGTCCTCCATCTTTTTGGTTGATCAGATAGAGGAATTGACTATATTGTTAATTAGGACCCTCTGAATTCTAAATTGACAACTTTCTTGGAAAAGGGGTTTGAGGAGTGGGGTTAGAAATCATCCAATCTTCAGATATAACAAAGCTTGAATAGCAAAAAATTGGATACTTCCTCCACATCTCAAAAGGGCAGAGTTGAGCAGGCTTAGATGTGACCTCTTTTGACTAAAAGTGGTTGGTAGGGCTTTAACATACTAATCCTATGATCTGTCTTTTACACATTCTGTTCCTTTCCCTCTCCCTCTTCCTTTTCCTCTTCTTCTCCCTACTAGGCAAAGGAGCATTGCTTGGTCCTTTTCTCTTTCTTTTAAAGATCCATGGCAAACACTACTGCTCCTAGGACAGGTATTAATTGGCAATTCATTGTCATTGTCCTCTCTGAAACAATCGTCTATCTCATATGTTTCACGTTACTGTTAAAAATTCTACTTTTATCATATGGAAATTTAAGAAAAAACAGATTTTTATGTTTGAACTGAACTAGAAATTTCCTATTGAGAGCCCTTTGGCTTGTTGGACCTCATTAAATACCACTCTCCCAAGCAAAATCATTTATTTAATAATAGCGAATTAGAATTCAGCTTACTGCATAGTCCATTTACCATATATAGGGGCAAAGGTCCCTAGGTCAAAAGAATACTATGCTTTAATAGCACTGTTAACATATTTTTTTTTTTTGGTAAAAGGGTATAAATAGGCAAGAAACTGATCGAGAAAATCAGGGAGGCTGATAAGCTGATTGTATAAGTAGGAGAGAAGATTCCCAGATTTACAAACTTAGACATTTTCTATCCCTTTACTTGCTGATTGGTCCATATTTTGATATGCAGTTGGGTAGGCAGCATGGAGACCTGGTGCATTACAAATGGACATAGAGGTGAGCAGTGGGACAAGAACAAATTAGATTGCTTTTGAGAAATTGTACGGTGTTTTGAAAAACCTCGACTTTCTCTCTGAAACAAAGACTCATTACTTTGATACCAGTATTTTTCTGGGAATTGTATATTTGTTTAACTTTTTAAAAAGTTAAAGTTGAAGATCACACAAAGGGCAATGTTAAGGTGCAATATGTGTATATGTGTGTGTGTGTATATGTGTGTGTATATATATATATGTGTGTGTATATATATATATGTGTATATATATGTATGTGTATATATATATATACACATATGACTTTAATAGAAAAAATGGATAGTGTCTTAGTGGATATGATCGGAGATCTATAACTGAGGTGAAAAGGTCAGCCTCTTATGTGTTGGGAGCAAGGGATAACTGATGGCCATTGGCCTCCATTCAATGTCAAAAGTGCTAGAAGAGGCCCCGGGAAATATTGGATGATGACAATGTGAAGGTTTTCCAGGACTATATAGGCAAGAGTCATGCAATGTTGATATCTTCATCACAGGAGGAAGTTCCCACATTGCTGAGATCATAAATTCCTTACAGTAGTGTTTTAGTGCATTAGGAACTAGTTATTATTGACCTCTATTTAGAGATTGTCAAGGTCTCTAAGATTGTAAATATGTTTGTTCTTAATTTATTATTTTGGTATCAGCTGTATCTATGTCCTACCCATGTCAGATATTCCTTATTTTATCTAAAATAAGTGCTCTACTTATATTGTAAATGCTAAATTCATGTTTGCTGTATTGTACTTGCTCACTGGAGAATAATAGAATTTTAGAGGTAGAAAGACATCGGATAATCTAACCCAATTCCCTTATTATATAGATGAGGGGATTCCGTGAAATATTGTAAAATCTCCAGGACTGGGACTCATATCTGAGTCTGTGCAGACTAATCCATTTAACCTATTATATTTGCTGGCTAGCTCTAGACACCAGATGATGCTCAAGCATTATTTCTCATGAAGATATCCATACAGGCCATCTCATCATTTTTCTGTCCTGTTCCTTCTCACCAGACTTGAAACCTGCACCTTCTTCATTCACAGGGCTTCCTAAATACATGTCCCAGTCTTTGGGGAAATCAACCCACTTATATTTGGGGCTCCTGCCTCAGGGTCTGACCTAGTTGCTGTGATCTGTGACTAAGTGTATGCAAACCAGCCCAATTAGTCCACTCTAGTTACTGGCTGGCCTAGATACTAGACAGTGCTTTAGATTTACATTCCTTCCAGACATCCAGCTGTCTACCCTTACGACTGTCCTAAAACTTTCATCTCCCTAAATAAAACTTTGTTTTCTGGTCCCCTCTTCCCTAATATATGTCTTCTTCTGCATTAGAAAATAAATCCTGAAGGAGGGTCATTGTGTCTTTCTATCTCTGTCTTTGTCTCTGTCTCTCTCTGTGTCACTTTCATATCTTTGTATCACCAGTGTGTGGCACATAATAAGCACTAAATAAATGCTTTTCATTCACTCTTAGAACTAGTAAGTGATATAGCCTATAGTCCAAGAAATGGTATCCCAAAATATTTAGATTTTCATGAAAATTGGAGTCATTTATATTCCTTAGGCATCCAGTTTACTTGATCATGAGCTGTGACCTGTCTACTGGTATATGTCTCATATTTTTGCACATAACTGGAATTCTAAAATTGCAAAAATTCTCTAATAAACGTCTCTGTAGTCCACTTAACTTTTGGAGCATTATTTTAAGCCTAAAAGAGGATTATTGATGGGAAGCCTTTTTTCTTGACTGTTCCTGTCTGCTTAGGAATCTGTTCAAGGAAATGTATTCATCAATAACAGTTACAGAAGATTATTTCTCTAAACACATGCTTAGTAATATTCTCAGTTGGTAATAGGTTAATGTTTTCTGAGTTGAATAATTCTTATTTGATTATGTATAATGAAGACTTATTTAATTTCTTCTGAATTTTCCTTCTTCCAGGCTTACCTAGAAGAGTGCCTTAAAAATTTATTGAAGTGTCCTCTTTTAATACATTATAAAAAGAGAGAGGAAAAAAAAACCATCCAGATTTTCCCAGGGCTCTGTTCCATAGGATTAATTTGGGAACTTTGAGGGTTCAAATTGATGAAGTCCCTGACTTACTTCCAAGGATTAATTTGTACCCTGAGAGGGGTTGGCTTGGCGCCTCACTTTTTTCCAAGAGTAATGTCTTTTCCTTTCCTTTTGAAAAATATTTTCAAATATCATATCATATAAAACTATTAGCATTTTTCCTAGAAATTTTCTCCAAAGGTTATTTTATTTTTGGTGTCTGGCCAAGGATTTTTTTTTTTAATTTTGAGAAAGGGATAGGCATTTATCTCAGTCTTCTACCTACAAAGACATTTTGCCCCATAGAGGAAAATGAAATGTAGTTACTAAAGATATGGCACCAGTGATCACTGCTAGTAAGGTTTTTGAAGCAGGTTCCTTAATTAATGCTTCAAGCAGGGTCAAAATTATAACTAGCAATTATTGCACCTCAGACAAATTTATTTTATTTGGGGAAATGTGAGTCAAGACTGAGAAAGAGAAGAGGACAGCATGACTGTGGATGCCATTGAATTGAAAGAAGAGTTGACCTGTCTCGCAAAGAGTCTGACCCTCATTCCAAGGATTATTTGAGGGGGAAGGAAGGGATAGAAAGTCTCAGGTTGTTTATGGGACACTTGTGCTGGCAGCCAGGGAGCAGTTTCACTGCCCAGCTTCCAGTTCTGTGAGATGGATCTTAGACTGATGTTTGCCATAGGGAAGAATCACCTCTCTCTCACCAAATATTTTACTGGAAATACTACTACTAGTAATTCTATGTTACTACTACTACTAAATTTATTTAGTGCCAGGCTACTGTGCTATTACATACTGACACCATGCTAAGCACTTTATAAAAACTACCTCATTAGATCCTCACAAAAATCCTGTGAGGGGCTATTATTTATATTCTAACAATTTTAACATTTTGACATTGTAACAATTGAGTAAACTGAAGCAGACATATCTTAGGTGACTTGCCCAGGATCACATAACTAGTGGATGTAATAGGCAGGATTTGAATTCAGGTTGTCTGGACTCTAGGCCTAGTGCTCTATCCATTGTGACCCTTTTCATCTCACAGTAGTCTTAGTATTGAGAAGGTTTTCTTATTTTACCCCATTTATAGTTTTCTGTTGCAGTGTGACTTAGATGCCATTGTTAATAAGAAATCATTACTATATTAAGATAAATTTATATATTATCTATACACATATGTATGTATGTAAACAATGGCTGTAAAATTTTTAAAGCAACAATAATCAAACCTAATTTCACCATAATTTAGTTTTGCCACCTTAAATTCATCATTTTGTAATAATTTCACCTTAGCCAGAGATTTACTTAGAATTGCAAAAAATAATATAGAAATTCATATTGGTATTCATGATCTTCAGGTTATGATAAGGTGATATTAATAATAGCTAATATTTCTATAAATGCTCATCTGAATTTGCAGTACCAAAGCAGCAAAGATAGGGTGCATATGTGAACTTCAATTTCCAGTTGCATGAATTCACTTAAATTGGAAAAAGTGAAAGGGTTACAGGTAAGGACTGGGCATGTGATTTGGCATGGAGACTTCTTAATGAAACAATTTCCAATGCCAATGCAAGTCAACCTTGTCAACTACTTCAAGTCTTAGGGAGACTTGATGCCCAGAACACTGGGACATTCAGGTGACTTACTCTGGGTCACATAGCCAATATAGGCCAGTGGAGGAACTGCACTGACACCCTCTATCCTCTCCACTCCACTCCACTGTCTCTAAGCTAGAAAACAAAAGACTTGGCACCATAAAATATCTGATTCTCATGCGGGAAACCTTCACATTCTTTTATGAAAAATACAGATGGTCTCATTAAAGCAAGAACAGCAGCAGTTAACCTGATAATCAGCTAGAGGTAATAGGCCTCTTAGTCTTCTTTGAACATTTAGCATTTCTCAGTGTAAATAACTAGTGAAAATGAAATGATTTTTTGTTCTCATAGTAAGGATAACTGTAATAAATAAACATAATTAATAGCTTGTTCTATAGAGAGCAACTTTAAAATAGGATGCTTGGGTATGTATTTATAGATATATTCAGTTGTTATGATAATAAGCACTTTCATGGAACAAAGGCAAAATTCTTACAAATTGGGGATTTCTGGGACCCAAGAGTCATATCAGACAACTAACTCCCTGGGATTCTAATCCAACTAGCATCACTTCTCTCTTTAAGCAAATAATCAGTAAGCAATTATTAGGTGCCAGGCATGCTGCTTGGTCCTTGTGATGCAAAGAAAAAAAAAGAAAACAGTATTGCTTTCAAGAAGCCTGTATTCTAAGAGAAGACAGAATATATAAAGACATTACTATAAAGTCTTATGGGTTTCAAATATTTTCCGTAATTGCATTCCATGTAGGCTATGCTTTATCTAAAGCTAACACATTTGATAAACTTGTCAGATTATTCAGTCTTTGTTCACAGATATAAATTTCACATATACTTCAATTCAGCAAAATATTTATTAAGCTGGAATCTGTGGGTAGAGCGTTCTCATCCAGAACCAACAATTAGGTCAATGTATGCAACATTATAGCATCTGTCTTGTGCTCAAGTTTTGGAAAATTTCTTAGATGATGTCACATAATTTTCTTATATATGTATAGTTTGAGATTCCCCCACTACATCATATTTCCCACTAAACTACATTCCATATTTGTGACAACTCAGGACAAATCCTGACCAGTGGGAATGTGTGTATAGCTTTCCTGAAAATTAAAGGAGCAATTTCAAAGACATGTGGTGTTTATATTTAACATGTAAACAGGGAACTCTGATTAACAAACACAGAAATCCACTCTCCCCAGTATCTGCAAGTTAATTTGCACATAAGAATCCTAGTACATGCATCAGTATTTACATCAAATGTTATTCTTACAGATTCAAAGTTGCAAAGTACAGATCCTCTTCTATAGAGGGTCAGCTTGCAAAGGATACTGTTAAAAATACTGCCCTTTTCTTTCCACTTTTCCTTCCTTTTCCTCTTTTGCCTCTTCCTCCTCCTCCTTCTCCTCTTCCTCCTCCTCCTTCACCTCCTCTTCCTCTTCATCCTGCTCTTCCTCCTCCTCTGTCTCAATCTCCTCTTCCTCCTCCTCCTTCACCTCCTCTTCTTCCTCTTCTTCTTCTTCCTCCTCCTCCTTCTCCTCCTCCCTCTCTTCCTCCCCCTTTCCCATCACCTCTTCTTCTTCTTTCTTCTCCTCCTTCACCTCCTCTTCCTCTTCCTCCTTCTCCCCCACCAATTCCACCTGAACCTCTCCCTCCTCTCCTCTCTTCTTATCTGGAATATGGCAATTAAGGATTGCTGTAACATTCAGCCAATTTCCCTCTTTTTCAAACAACTAACAACTATATTTCAAGCAATTACTTTGGAAGAGAGAGCCTTTAGTTGTATGTTCATGTCACTGGCCATGTGTCTTATTGATTTACCTCTCCTGAGATCAATAATTTACAAAGAACTTAACCAGATTAGATAAAAGGCTATAGAAGCGCAAGTATTACGTTTATGTAATATAGCTACAGAATACATATTCCTTGGACCCAGACCCTCTGAAAGGGGGAAAACTTTTCCAGGTTGGAGTTGATTCCCTCACCATAGTTGCTACTACCTCCTCTAATCCCTGGGTCATGTGACAGTAGGGATTGATATATATTCTAACTGCCCCAGCTCCCAATAAAACTGAAGCCGGATGTGTGTAAGTTAACATCATTGAGATAAAGGGCTGTAGAAATTGTGGTTGTCTTTCTTCATTACAGCTGCATTGAAAGATGGGAGACTGCAAGGGACCCTAACTCTTTCACTTCACTTTGATCTCACTTTATTTCCTTTAGTCCTGTAATAGAGTTTGATGGGCTTCTCCATGGAAAAGTAGCTCTTGTCTGCTACCAAAGCTCTTTCAAAACCAAGTGACCTGAGGAAGAAGTGAGTGACCTACAACATACATAACTGACATTGTTTTTCTCTCAATCTCCTTGAAAAGTCTGTACCCCAGGGATGTCTTATGCATCTGTACTCTCTGTGATGTGCATAAACCCAGATGAGTCACACCACATCTGTTACATAGCGCATTCAGAGTAGCAATGACAAGATGTTTCCAGATAATACAATATTTGCAACAATACCTACAAATGGCCATAGGTGCAAGAGTTAAAAAAAAAACTGTGATATATCAATAAAGAGTAATATTGCCTTCTATGACACACTCTCAAAAGACCCATTTATAAATTTTTTGAAATAATTGTATGTTTTTTAAGATTATAGTGATTAGACACTTCATCTTGCTGGAAACTGTTTTATGAATGTTTGATATGGCTTTTTCAAAGAGAAGATGCTCTTGTCCCAAGAGAACAATGAAAAAGCCTCTTAGGAAGGAGCAGATGTTTCTGTCCTAGGAGTCAGTGCCCAAGATGTTCAAAGCAGCAGAACAGCCTGCATATAGAATGTTATCAAGAGACTTCCCAGGATCATCTTGAAGAGCTAGAAGCATACAAAAGTGACCTGACAGCATGCTAAATGTAGTTATCATTGCTTTTTTTCTGAGAGGAAAAAAAAGTAAATGAAAGATCCTTTAATATCTATTCAATAGAGTACACAAATTATGCTGGTACTAATGCCTATGATATTTTTTGTGCATGGAAATCACAAGTATAGTGTCCAAAAAAAATGTAAGTAGAATATATAGTCACTTCCTTGCTAACTCTGATGCAGTGAATTTTTTTTGTGTGTGTATAAAACCTAACCCTATCCAACTTATCTACAGTGATAGTACCTGATGATGACTAAATACTCATCGTTTGTCAAAGGGCACTTAAAGTTCAGTGTATGAGGTAAGCCTGTTAAATTCAAGTTAGAATTTATCAAAGGATCATCAATTTAGAGGTTAAAAAAAAAGACTTTAAATAGATAATCCAGCACTTCATTTTGCACCAGAAAGACTGTCACTTGCCCACTGTAGCACATAAAAAAAAAGAGCTGCTATTCAAACTAAGAACATTGGACTTCCATTCTACTTTCCTTTCCTTACACCCTTGTCCCCCAGTATCTTTATATTCCCAATTAGACTGCAAGATTCTCCCAGGCAGAGCGTGTCTCTCAATCATTGCTGTTCCCTGTGCTCTCATTTTAATCAGTTTGCTAAGTGATTATTTTAGCTTGTCTTTTCTATAAAATTTTTTATAAATTTGTGTATATAAAATAAGAATTTTCCAAATTTTTACAAATTTCTATAAAATTTTTGCCATTTAAGTATCACAACTATTTCAACAAGTTACAAATTAATGAAAAGCCTAATTAAGTAACATATTCAGAATTATCATTTTAAAAGAATATAAACTTTAAGAGAATATATAATAAATATAAAAGAATATAAAGTAATAATTTGTTTTTACATGCTGATTAACTACTTGCAAAGTTTTATTGTCTTATACAATCATTTTTTTTTCCATTCTCAAACTTGGAATTTAAGAGTACTTCACAGAGAATCTTGTTTCTAGGCAAGTTTCTGTAATGTATTAGATTTCAGTGATCTTTCTAATCATTAAATGATCTTGTAGAAAGTCCAGGAAGTCATCTTTTACTTAGATAGAATCCAAGTGAAAAAAAGAGAAATTGAACTTTGAAATTTCTCTTGAATCTGCTTAGGCAGCCAGACTAATGCTGCTTATATTCACCCCTATCTGAGATAGAAAAATCAAACATTTAGGATCTCTCTGGTATAAAAACAAACAAAAAGATCCTGAAGACTTCAAGTAGCTATGTATTTTTATCACTTTTTTTCCTTCACAAAAGATAAGCATTTCTGAGCACTTGAATTATAAATAGGAAAGAATTATGCTCATGTAACCAATGCCGCAGGAGGGTTTATTTATTGATACCAAAGTGAAAGCATCTGAGTACATCTTTGTATAGAAAATACAGTTCTGTCTGTTAATAAATGATAAGCCAATGAGAGATAAAATTATCATAAATTAAAAGTGACAAAAATACCATTTCTTGTGTTGTATTCTCCACATCAGAGGCCCGTTTCATAATGCATAGCTCACTTACTAATTCCTGGGTAACCTGTAGTGTTACAAGAATAATGTTAGATATTCTAGAAAATCTGGATTATCAAATTAATGTCAAAATTGTTTAATTTCCAAACCCCATGTTCTTGTCGTCATATGTTCACTGTTGACAATTCCTAGAACTAGAAAAAAAAATAGTTCAGTACTTATTTTTCTAAGCAGCGTTCAAGTTAGTTTAATAGTGAGACCCTAAAAAAATTCCTTCCTGAGTATAAGTGAATGTGAAACAAATTTTGAAAAGCAAAAAAAAAAAATTATATGAGTTTGAAGAATAGTCTCAAACCTTCCTGGTAGAAGACAAATGAATAAAATGGAAATTTCATGGACAAACATAGATACCACCAATTCTTTGAGTCTGTCTTCTGGATTGATTAAAGAAAAATAATAGTAGCATTCATATAGTACTTTAAGATTTTACAAGGTACTTTAAAATAATATTTCATTTAATCCTCCTGACCATCCTGAAAGGTAGGTGCTGTTATTGTCCCCATCTTATGGATGCTGAATTGAGGCTGACAATGAATAAGTGCCTTGCTAAGGGTTACACAGCTAGTAAATGTCTGAGTTCAGATTTGATCTTGGACCTGACTCCAGGTCCAAAACTCTATCCACAGTGCTCCTTGAATAAAGTATTGTGGAGAAACAATATTGCAAAGGATATAAAGGGATAATTGTGAATTCTGGGAGTGACCATCATATGAAGTAAAAATAAGAGTATGGCCGTTTCTGTGCCACAACCCCTGTATGATATGAAGACAGACTAGATCTAGTCCTTTCTGAGTTATGGATTGTGACTTTAGCTTTACAATTAAGGATCACTTTATTATAACTTGATGCCTTATTATATTGATAAGCATTTCCCTTTCTAACCTATACGGTACATTTTAAGTTGACTGAACTAATGTTCAAAAATCACCAACCATGTTGAAATTACCAGGGATACAAAGGTAAAACTGAAACAGGTGTTGACTTAAAAAAGCTTAGTTTATATTATACTGGGGAAAAGAGACAGATTATATAACATGTACATAAATAAGTAAAAAATGGGCTTTCAGAAGCTTTAAACACCTATATAAAATATGTGACATATTTCTAGAAGGTGAATTTAGGAGGGAGAGATTGCTGGCAACTGAAGGAATAATGAAAAGGTCTTTCTATCCAAGAAAGAAGTTAAAATCTTGAAAATAAGCATTCTGAAAAATACTCGGGGTCCAACACATTTATAGCTTGTGCAAAGAAATAGAGACAGGATATAAAAAGGCAAGCTTAGAGGAAAGCTAGTGGTCTAGTTTTGTGGAAACCAAGACTTTGTGAAAAGGAGTAATGTGGAAGAAGATTGGAGAGGCAGAGTGGATTCCAATTGTTATGCTAAGGAGTTTGTATCTTATTCTAAAGACAATAGGGAACCCTTGAAGATTTTTGAGCATGAGAGTTGTGTGGTCAGACATGTGACTTAGCAACATTATTTCCACTACTACAGGGAAGATAGATTGGAGAGAAAAGGAGAATATGAGAGCCCCGTTAAAAGATTTTTGATAATCCAAGTGAGGATTAACGAGTGACAAGGTTGGGGTGGTGGAAAGGTAAATGGAGAGAAGGTGAGGAACACACACACTTCTATCTCTATATCTATCTATCTATCTATCTATCTATCTATCTATCTATCTATCTATCTATCTAATGGGGTTAGGTAAAGGAGAAGACAGAATCATGGTGAACTCTAAGATTATAAGCTCAGGTAATGTTTCCCTCAGTAGAAGTAGGAATGATAGAATTTGGATGAGGTTTAGGGGAGAGGAAAATGAATTCCTTTGTGAAACTGTTGATGGTAAGAGATTATTAAAGAAATTAGAGCTTCGGTGGGAGCTGGAAGAAATTAGAGCTGCATATATAGAATTGGTAGTTACCTGTGCAAAAATGAAACTACATAGAGAGAAGAAGACAGGGCCTGTGACAGTTTTTTTTTTAAACAGAGGCAGAAGGTTTTTGATTATCTGGTATGGAAAGGGGAGAGAAGGGAACAAGCATTTAGTAAGCTCCTACTATGGATCAGACACTCTGCTAAACACTTTGCTAATATTATCTTGATTCTTACAGCATTTCTGGGAGGTAGGCCCTTGCTATTATTATCTCCATTTCACAGTTGAAGAAACTGTAAATGACTGTCCAGGTTCATATAGCTAGTAACTGTCTGAGACAAGATTTGAACTCAGGTCTTCCTGACTCCAGACTCACAAAGGGAAGGTCAAACAAATAGGAAGGGAACTAAGAGAGGATGGTGTCCATCTGAAGCCAAGGAAGAAGAACATAGTGGCTGAGAATACAAAGGTTTTTTGATTTAGCAATTGAGATGATTTTGTTAACCTATTGAATCACTATTAATCTACTTGATCTAGTTATGGCAAAAAAAAAAAAGAAAATTTAATCTGGGGCAATTTGAGATAGTTTGATAGTTATATGCATCTTTGTCCCTGAAATTAGAGGTAAATGGCTCAAGATGTAGCAGTCATAGTACAGTGCATATATGCATATATTTAAGTGTGTATATATTAATATATGTATGTATATATGTTGTACATATACGTATGTATTGTCATTCAGTCACGACTGACTCTTTGTGGCCCTGTGGACTGTACTGTTCTTAGGGTTTTCTTGGCAAAGATACTGGAGTGGTTTGCCGTTTCCTTCTCCAATGAATTAAAGCAGTTTCCTCTTCTATAAAATGAGCCGGAGAAGGAAATGCAAACCACTCCAGTATCTTTGCCAAGAAAACTCCTAAAGGAGTCATGGATAGTCAGATGTGACTGAAATGAATAAACAACAACAAAAAGGGCAAACAGAGGTTCAGTGACTTGCCCAGGGTCACATAGCTAGTAAGTGTCTGATGTCATATTTGAACTCAATTCTTTGTGACTCAAGCACCATGCGCTCTATCCACTGAATCACATAGGTGACATATACACATTATATATCTATATATGTGCATGTATGTATAGACACATACACATATATATGTGTACATGCAGTGGCCAACTAAATAGTATAATGACTTTGTTTGATTTAGACCTGTGATTTCACTGATGCTCCTTGGCAAGGATCCCTTTACGTATTATAGACCAGCAATTTCTCAGCAATTTAGTCTTTGAAAGTCTCCTGAAACAATGAGAGTCATGTCATTATGTGTGAGAGATGGGCCATGAACACATGTCTTCTTTCTTCTAGCCTGGTTCTGTTCATTAGCAATACTGCCTCTTACTATTTAGTGTATTTTGTGGTGAAATTTAAGGACTTAACAGATTTAATACATTTTAAAAAAGTTATGCAAGTACTCTTTCTGTTTAAGTCATGAAATGTTTGGAAATGCTAATTTTCCAAAATATAAAATAAAAGAACTGTGAGTAACAAGTCATTTTGTCTATCCTGCTTTCAGACATGACCATTTAAAGATGATCTCAGTCTAATGAAACTCTACACTTAAAAAAAAGATAAACTGTGAAGCTTTCTCAGTAACTCATTGCTTCATAACCATTGCTGTTCATTTGATCAGTCATGTCCAAGTCTTCCTAACCCCCATGGACCGTAGCATGCTTGACTCTATCTTGACTTCTATCCTCCACTGTCTCCTGAAGTTTGTCTGAGTTCATGTTTATTGCTTCCTTGACACTATCCATTAATCTCATCCTCTGCCGTGCCCTTTTCCTTTTGCCTTCAATCTTTCCTAACATCAGGGTCTTTTCCAGTGAGTTCTCTCTTCTCACTATGTGGGCAAAGTATTTAAGCTTCAGCCCCAGTATTTGTTCCTTCCAAATAAATAGTCAGAGTTAAAGAATTATTTATTGATTGATTTAATCTCCAAGGGACTCTCAAAAGTCTTCTCCAGCATCACAATTTGAAAGCATTGATTCTGCAGTACTCAGCTTTCCTTGTAGTCCAACTCTTACAGGCATACATTGCTACTGGAAAAAAACATAGCTTTGACTATATGGACCTGTGTTGGCAAGGTGGTCTCTCTGCTTTTTAGTATGCTGTCTAGATTTGCCACAGCTTTTCTTCCAAGGAGCAAATGTCTTGTAATTTTGTGTCTGCAGTAACAAGTTGAGGCCAAGAATCTAAAATCTGACACTTTCCATTTCTTCTCCCTCTGTTTGCCAGGAAGTAATGGGACTAGTTGCCAAGATCTTAGATTTTTTTTTTATAGTAAACTTCAAGCCAGCTTTTACACTCTCCTCTTTCACCCTTATCAAGAGGATTCTTGATTATTTTTCACTTTCTGCCATCAGAATGGTATCGTCTGCATATCTGAGACTGTTAATATTTCTCTTGGCAATCTTAATTCCAGCTTTTGATGCACTTAGTCTGACATTTCACGTGATGTACTTTGTATATAAGTTAAATAAAGAAGATAAAAAATGTATAGCATTGTAGTACTCCATTTCCAATCTTAAACCAATCAGTTGTTTTTACTGTTGCTACTTGGACTGCATGCAGGTTCCTCAGGAGACAAATAAGATGATCCCATCTCATTGAGGACTTGCCACATTTTGTTGTGAACCACACAAAAGCTTTAGTATATTAAATGAAGCAGTAAGAGATCTTTATTTTCCTGGAAATCTCTTGCTTTCTCCATAATTCAGTGAATGCTGGTAACTTGGTCTCTAGTTCTTCTGCCTCTTTGCCTGACCTTTTGGTAATTCTTCATTCATATATTTCTGAAGCCTATCTTACAGAGTCTTAAGCATAACCTTAATGGTGTGTGAAATGAATGAAATTATTCAGTTATTCAGTAATTTGAACGTTCTTTGGCATTACCCTTCTTTAGTATTGGGGTGCCAACTGATCTTTTCTACTTCAGTGGTCTGTTGAGTTTTCCAAATTTGCTGACAAATTGAGTTCAGCACTTTAACAGCATCATCTTTTAGGATTTTAAATAGCTAAGATGGAATTACCACCTCTGCTGGTCTCATTTTTAGTAATACTTCCTAAGGCCCACTTGACTTCATTCTCCAGGCTATCTGGCTCTAAACCACAACCATCATAGTTATAAGTGTTGTTAAGATCTTTTACTATAGTTCTTACTACCTCTTTTTAATCTTTTCCACTTCTCTTAAGTCCCTATCATTTTTTGTCTTTTATCATGGCACTTTTGGATGAAACATTCTCTTGATATCTTTAACATTCTTGCGTAGATTCCTTGTCTTTTGCATTCTATTGTTTTCTTCTATTTTTTTTTTGCATTGCTCCTTTAAGAAAACCTTCTCTCCTTGCTATTCTCTGAATGTTTGCTTTCAGTTGGATATATATTTCTGTTTCTCCTTTTCCATTTTGCTTTCCTACTTTCCTCAGCTAGTTGTAAAGCCTCATGAGACAGCCATTTTCCTTTCTTGCTCTTCTTTTTCTTTGGAATTGTTTTTTTCTTTTCTTTTTTGCTGCTTCTTGTAAACCTCCTCCCACAGTTCTTTAGGCATCCTATCTACCAGATCTTATCTCTTAAATGTATTTGTTACTTCTACTTCATATTTGTAAGGGATGTTATTTAGGTCATACCTGTGGTCTGATGGTTTTCCTTACTTTCTTCAAGTTAAACCTAAATTTTGCAATGAGAAGCTTGTGATCTGAGTCACAGTCTACTCTAGGTCTTTTTAAAACTTATTTTAACTCACTGTACAGAGCTCTCCACAATTACAAAGAACACAATCAATTGGTCAGCTAGGTTGCACATTGTATAAAGAGGCAGGCGTGAACTCAAGAACTCAAATGTCAGCTTATTAGCTATGTGATCCTGGGCAAGTAACTCAACCTTCTTTGCCTCAATTTCCCCAGCTGTAAAAAGAACTGGAGAAAGAAATGGTAAACCATTCCAGTATCTTTGCCAAAAACAACCGAAAACTCTAAATAGGGTCATGAAGAGTTAGGTATAATTGAAATGACTGAATGACAACAACATACAATCAATCTGATTTCCATATTAAACATCGAGTGATGTCAATGTGTAGAGTTACCTTTTAGGTTGTTGAAAAAAAAGTGTTATGACCAGTGAGTTATACTGACAAAACTCTATTAGTCTCTGTCCTGCTTCAGCTCCAAGGCCAAAATTGACTTATTCCAATTATCTTTTGTTTTCCTATTTTAGCATTCCAATAGCCTATGATAAATATGACATCTTTATGTTATCTCTAGATGTTTTAGGTTTTCATAGAATTGACCAACTTTGGCATCTACATCATCAGTGGTTGGAGCATAAATTTGCATTACTGTGATGTTGAATAGCTTGTCTTGGTTTCAAACAGCTCTCATTCTGTCGTTTTTGAGGATATAACCTTGTACTTTTCTAAACCTGTATTGACTATGATGGCTATTCCACTTATTCCAAGGGATTCTTGCCTGCACTATGACCTGTCCACCTTGGGCAACCCTGCACAGCTTAGTTCATAGTATCATTGAAGTATGCTAGCCCCTTTGCCATGACAATGCAATGATCCAGGAGGGGATCCTAACCTTTATTGCAGAGAACATCCTAATTTCTTAGTGTCAGCTACATTTTTATTTAAAAAATTAGTAGGCATTTAATATGTCTGTTGAATTTAATTTATAGAAAAATTAAGGGATGTGTTGTGTGTTTGTGTTTAATTAGATTGCAGAAGACAAGAACTTAACTCAAGAGAGAGCCTTTTTTCTGTTGGCTTCCCTCACCCACCACCAGTAAATAGTTACATTTTAAACTCGAGAAAAAATTTGTCTCACGGAACTAAGACAGCTGAACTTTATATTAGTATTTTAATAGAAACTTATGACACATGATGTGAATGAGATTTTCATTATATTTTGCTATTTATTTGGCTTCAAACCAGTGGAACAAACTGAACTTGGCTTTACTATTCTGTTCAAAAAAAGATTAAAAAATGTATCATCTCGGTTTTTTTTATAGAGCTTGGCATTGTAATTCTGTTTATGGAAAAACAGGAGAGAGAAATATTAAATTATAAATATAAATATTTATGTAGGATGATATATCATAATATACTACATTATACTATAATGTATATCATAGTATAACATAACATAGCATGATGGTGGCTAGAGAGTTAGTCTTGAAATTAGGAGATCCTGGGTTTAAATGCTGCCTCTAACACATTCTATATGTTCTGTGACTTCACTTAACCTCTCAGTGTTCTTATGCAACTTTCTGAGACTCTATGTGACTTAGAGGGGAGTTGCTCATCTTCATTTATATAAAATTCATTTCCTCAACAGGAAGTTCTCTATACAGTTACAACCATAGATCCAGATCAGATAATATACATATTTGTATACATATATTTAAGTATTTGTATATGTGTGCATAATGAAGAATACAGATAGAAATTTAATCTATACTTGTCAAACTTAAGTGACTCCTCTTCCCATAAGGTCACCTCAGGAGATCTCATTCAATATGTTGGGAGCTTTATCTGGATATCACAAGGGTACTAATGGAACATGTGGCTAATAGGTCATCACTCAATTCTCACCACATAACCAGTCTATCTTTTTTTTTTTTGATTATTCATTTCATTGAGCACATAGTTTACTCCTTCTTCTTTACTACTTCTTCTCCTTCTCCTCTTTCTACTCCTTCTCCTTCTCTTTCTTCTCCTTTTCTCTTCTTCCTCCTCCTCCTCTCTTTCTCTCCCTCTTCCTTAAATGCTATAATCTGCTTACATGCATCATATACTTCTTTGCTACCCACTAAATAATATTCTTTTTTCCTAATTTTTTTAGAAACTGTTGCATAACTTCCCAAATATGCATTATCAATAGAATATTGGTATTTGAAAGATGGACTTTTATTGCTGGTAGAAATTGTGGATTATGAAAGACTTTTGGAATTTTCCAGAGGCAATCCCTTTCATCCTCTTTCTATTCCTTTGATATTCTGGGCCTAATTCATTGTCAAGTTTTGGTGTCTGTCTAATATAGTCTGTTGGATGACCTCTGTAGATTATCCGTCTAATTGCATATTGTAAACTGGACAAGAGGCATTCTTCATCCACTTGATTTTTCCTGTGTCCTTAGTTGCCTAATTTTTTGTTTGTTGCCTGGCTGGTTGGTGGGTCCAGATCTTATCCAGGAGACTTTGTAGTGTTCCAAAATTTACTACAACCAACATGATCATTGATAAGTAGGAGTGTCTAGAGGATCTCACCATCTTTAGGGAATCCTTCAGCTTGAACTTTGCACTAGAACTCCTCAATGATAGTGATGAACTATTTTGAGCATATGTCTCTTGGTTTTATTCCATCCTTTATATTAATAATTACAGACATGTTCAACATAGGACATCTCTGTTACTATGCTTTAAAGACAATACTGAATAATACTGATATATGAAAGGGAAACACCTCTTTGGAAAAGAGCTTTTAAGATAGAATTTTGCTTTACCAAATAAAATGTTTTCTATTTTTAAATATTCAGCTAATACTGTTAACAGTGTCACCTTGTATTTTCTAAATCTTTCAGTTAATTGTGTGATGATAAAAATGTTAACTACTCTGGAGTATCACTTGCAAAAAACTTGCTCATTTCCTGCTTGTACTTTCATCATGGATGTCTTTGGTTTGGGCGTAGGTGATTCGCATCAGTTTTCCTATATATGGAAAATTAAGCTTATAGATTAGCTGTAGTTGTTGATGTTTTCTTAGTCAACCTTCCCCCCATGCCCCTTCATTGGAACTGATAAGGGTTTGGATTTTTTGTCAAGCCTTTGATACATTTCCCTTCTTAAAGTAGCTTGTGAATCAATCTCTCAGTGCTCTTAAAATTGTGTTGATTCCTTCTTGGATCTCCTCTATGTACACTTTGGCTAATCCAGATGCTTTTGCCATTTTCTTTTCACCTTCTGCCTCTGTTAGCAAATCCAAGACTGTAATATGAGACTCCAAGTATGCTAGTACCACTCTCCTTGATAGTAAAAGGCTGGGTTATGAAAATCTTTGCAGATCTTTTTCATTTTTTCTTATGTTGTCCTCTTTTCATTTATGCTGTTTAATGCCCTTGGGGATGACTGCTTAGTCAAATATGTTCTTTAAACTGTTTTTCCTTTCTCTGTTTCTCTCTGTTTTATGATACTATAATGCTTATAATATTCTACCATTCTTTCTCTATGCATTTTATCTATACAATAAGGTGATTTTTAAGTTCTTTTGATAACCATATTATGACAATTAATTTACATCAGTTAAGCTTCTGCATAATATTGTAGTTGATACCAGTTTTTTTCTTATTTCTACATATCATTTTCATTATCATATATATAATCATATATATATATATACACATATATAATCATTATTATTATTTACATGCAACTGGGAAATAAGATGTACAGGTACTAGGGTAGGGAGATCCATCTTGCCCTACTGGAAAGTGGGAGGAGAGATGGCGGAGGATATAGGAGAGAGCAGATTGGGGGAGGGGGTATACAGTGGGATCGCTGTTTTGGGGTGGTGGGTGGGGGAATGACGGGGAGAAAATTTGTAGCTCAGAATCTCATGGAAATGAATGATGTAAACTAAAAATAAACAAAAGTTTAATTAAGAAAAAAAAAAGAAAAAAGAAAACCCAGAGTCATCTTCATGCCTCTATAAGGCACTGGAATGAGATTTTGTGGTAGAGAGATCTTAAAGGGGCGCCCCAAAACAGATTTTTTCAGACATACCTTCATTACTAACAGTGAGTTCTCTTATTATGAGCAATTTAAAGTCTTTTTTCTTTAATAATTGTTTTCCAGACCAGTTGAACCAATACAATGCTTCTTTAACTTGCCTAATTCTTTCAACAATGTTTTCCATATTTTATAGTTTTATGAGTAAAATGTAGCAATGCCAAAAGCTTTTTTAATGTAAATTTCTGTAACCCTTAGTTATTTTGACCATTTCCACGTGATTACTGAAGAATTCCCCACATAGACAAAATTACAGATTTTCAAATATTTATTATTTTTACAATCTTCCTAATGTTGAGTCACTTACTTTGTTCCCAAACTAATAATCCTAAACTATTTCCATTATGGTACTGTAGCCTCATAGCTCTACAAGTTTTTGAAAAGCTGTCTCATATGGTAGATGGCTTAGACTTGTTCTGCTTGGTCCCAGAAGTTTCAGTGTTTCAGTCTCAGATTTTGGATTGATGTAAGGGAAAAACTTTCTAACAATTAGAATGGTTCAAAAGCACATCACCGTCTTAAGATGATATGTATTTCTCTTCACTAGAAGTCTTCAAGAAGTCTGAATAATTGCAATTCAGTTATACCATTGAGTGGATTTTTGTTCAATTATAGGTTAGAAGAAATGACCTCTATAATGTATTCTATTTCCGAGATTCTGTGAACATGACTTAAGCACCAGCCTATGACTCAAATGAAGCACTACTTATTATTTCTGAATGATAGGAAGATAGGAGGTAATACCTGCACATAGGTCTTCCTAATTCTGAAGCCAAATCCCTCTCCATTTTACAATGCTGCCTCACCCTTGGAAGATTGATCATGTTAATTATTACAATTGTTCTAATTATTATATATTATAATACAGAATTACATATAATATACATTAAAATCACTATAATAATTAATTGTAATTACATTAATTAATTATAGTTAATTATAAATTAAACAGTTCAGCACAAATGAAACTCAGTGGAATGAGCCTAAAAGAAAGTTAATGCCACCTTATTTTCATTTGCTGCGTTACTCTTTTTGTTTACTGGTCATGGAATCTTTATGGTGAATTTAATCTATTGGAAGGTTGCCTGTGTTCTCTTAAGAGAAATGCAGAGTATCAAGACGAATTTACATGCAAAGGATAGTGTATTTTGTGAGGACTAGGCCATAATTCAGACTTTTCAGACAGATTTGAATGCTTTTAATGTTTATAACTTTTGCACCATCCTTGCTAACTCTTTTTAATGTTTTAAATAATTAGAAATCCTCAGATAAAAACAGGGCTTCAGGCAAGAGGAAAATACTGGAACTAAAATATAGTACCTGACTCATCTCCAATAATCCTGCTTATGTGGTATCTGTGTATACATGGAGAATATTACTTTAGAAAAAAAAAGGAGTATAGCAAAGTAATTCTGAAGTCATTTGCAACTATTGAGAAATGGGAATGAGTTACATTGAAGCTTCTTTAAACGTTCCAGTAAAAGACCTAGTACTCAATTACCCTCTGACTCACAAACCTTGCCGAGGTAGGGGGAATGGGAGGGGAAAAGCAATTGGATTCAGCTAATAATTGTTGAGTATCTGCTATGTGCTCAGCAAAATGCCAGGTGATATAAGCGACACACAGAATAGCGGTGTCAGGAACATAAGGCGAGGCATCAGGAGAACTGGACTCCAATATGAGCCCTATTAATAAAGAGTTTGATATCTTGCTCTCAATTGTTCTGTTGTAAAATGAACAGTTTGGAATAAATCATTCCATTTGCAGGTCTAAAATAACGCAATTCTTTTTTTTTT
>CM053581.1:441054600-441081278 GCA_028627135.1 Pseudochirops cupreus
TAGCCACAGTCACCTCTGCCACCCCAAGTACAAGGGCCCAAATACGCTCTTATTTCACCCAGAATCAGCAGGGTTCCCCACTGATGTTCATGGGTTGAGAAGTCTGGAAACAGCCATAGCTGCCAGTGATTCACTCTCCTGAAGTCTGCTCCAGCCAGTCTGTGCCAGTGGTCTGGGCCCACGCAGGCCATGGGGGAGGGATCTTGATTGCCAGCCTGTTGGCCTGCCAGGCTGCCTTCAGTGGGAGATTTGTTTCTACTCACCAAAGTTGAAAAAAAAAAGGATTTCCCTTGGATTTTAGTTCAGATAATAAGGATAAGAAAGTCTTATTTTTTTGATACAGGAATAATGAAACAATTTATGATTTCCTTCAATGTAGAAATTTCTTAGTCTGGGAACTTTCCCCAATTGCATGAATTTCAGTTGATCCAAGACATAGTGGATACATCCTAAGACATTCCCCATAGCCCATAAAAATTAAAGTGACTTCTCTCTGGGCACACACACACACACAGAAGGAATTTGAACCCAGATCGCCCTGGCTTGAAGCCCAGTACTCTATCTACTATGTTACGTTGTTTAGTCAATTCAGTTGTGTCCAACTCTTCATGACTCTATTTGGGGTTTCCTTGGCAGAGATATTGGAACCGTTTGTCATTTCCTCCTTGAGCTCATTTTAGAGATGAGGAAACTGAGGCAAATAGGGTTAAATGACTTGCTTATGGTCACACTGATAATAAATATCTGAGGCCGGATTTGAACTCTGGGTGATGAGTTTTCCTGACTCCAGGCCTAGCACTCTATCCACTTTACCATGTAGCTGTCCAGTGTGCTATACTGCCTCTTTGATTTGTAATTAGTGGTAATAATGTATACTAAAACCACAGGATCATAGACTCAGAATTTCAGAAGTAGAAGGGAGCTCAATAGACATCTAGTCTGACCCATACCCAAAAAAGAATCACCACTGCAATTTACCAACTAGGGATATCCTGCTACTGCCCAAGGTAGCTTATCTCATTTTTAAATTACTCCAATCTTTAGGAAGTTTTTCCTTTCATCAGTTTTCATCAGTTTTCTACAGTTTTCATCCCTTGTTCCTGGTTCTCTTCTTTGGGCCTAAACAAAGCAAGTCTAATGCCTTTTTCATATGACAGGCTTTAAAATACTTGAAGACAGTTTTTATGTCTCCCTTGAGTTTTCTTTTCTCCAGGCTAAATACTTCCAGTCCTTTCAACTCATCTTCATATGGCATTGACTCAATGCCCTTCACTGTCCTAGCTGCTCTCCTCCAGATGTTCCTTAGCTTCCTAAACTGCACCATCCAGAGCTGAACAAAATAGTTTGGATGACCAGGGAAAGATCCAGAAGGATTATCACTCTCCTATTCCTGGGGGGAACGCTTCTTAATGAAGCCCAACATTGTGTTATTGATCTTGCAAGTCCACTAAAAAAAAAAAAAGACTTTAAAAAAATAAACGGTTTTCTTATTTGTACTCTCCTATCTTGCATATTTTAATTTTTTTTTTTTGAAATCAGATCTTTGTGGATCCTGGCACTGCCATCCAGTGCATTACTTATTCCTCCCAGCTCTATATCATCTATGTATATGCCATCTATATCTTTATTTAAGTCATTGGTTAAAAAAAAGAAAAGTTAAGTAGCACACAGTGAGGTATAGATCCCTGTGAGACTAATTAAGTAAAAACAAAACCAATAGAACATTTATTAAGTGCCTATTTTATCCTAGGCACTGTACTAAGTATTGGGAAAATCAATTTTAAAAAAATGGAAAAATCTCTACTGTAAAAAAACAAAACAAAACAAAACCTTACATTCTTTTGAGGGAGATAGGTATAAATAGATACATATTTAAGTATATGCAGCATTAAGAGGGGAAAGACAGGGGAAAGAGTATAAGCATTTATATAGCACCTACTATATGCCAGACACAGTGATAAGCATCTTACAAAATAATAGCAAATAAATACAGTGTTAGATAGGGAGGGGAAGTGCTAGTGGTAATAGGTTTCAGAAAAGACCAAATATAGTAAATGGTGCTTATGTTGTATCTTGAAGGCAGAAGTGAGGAAAGAATGGGGGCATGGCTAGTCAAAGGCATAGGAATAGGATTGTGGAATGTCTTACGATCATAGAGATTGGATTGTGGAGTGCAAGATGTGTGTGTGGGTTGTGTGTATTATGTAAAGAGACTGGAAAGATAAATTGGAAAGGCTTTAAATGCAACCCAGGGTTGTTTGTCTTTTATCCTAAAGGCAATAGAAAACCACTAGAGTTTATTGAATAGGAATGGAACATGGTCAGATCTGTGCTTAAGGAAGATAATTTTGGGCATTAATGCAACTGTTAATGACTATTCTTTGCACCTGTCCCTTCAACCAGTTCAAAATCCATCTAGTTTTATTATCACCAAGCTTAGATGACTCCTTTTAATTTTTATATCACAAACATTTCTGGAAATACTCATTCTTCCCATGTCTTCCAGATTGAATGTTCCCTTGTAGCAACAAAAAGAAAAATAAGGAAAAGGACCCAATAAAGATAATCTGAAAAAGCACACATTATTCCCTAGTACTTTCTTCTCTGCCTTAAGTTCTTTGTCTTTCTGTTTTAGTACCTGTTCTACTAATTATTTTTTTTTCTGGCCACTTTGTTCTGTTTCCTTTAAGTTATCTTTTCATTCACGTTGCTGTGCTCACTATGTATCTACTGAGATAGGCTTTTGGTTTTATAAATTCATGTCACTTCCTTATATAGCTTGGAACTCTCTCGTTTTCTCTTTGCAGATGTTTATACCTTTTATTTTCTTCTCTTGGCTTATAACTATTGTTAATATCTATAGAACTATGTCAAATAGTATAGGGGACAAAAAAGTATTTTGGGGGATCTTTTTGGAGAGGGGAAGACAGGGCAATGGGGGTTAAGTGACTTGCCCAATGTCACACAGCTACTAAGTGAGGTCACATTTGAACTCAGGTCCTCCTGACTCAAGGAGGGGTGCTCTATTCACCATGCCACCTAGCTGCCCCTAACAAAGAGTATTCTTGCTTTTATTTCTGTTATTCTTTTATTTACTTCTGTTATGAGAAAAGCTTCCAGTATTTCTTCTTTACGAGTAACTTTAGCTCTGTGTTTTTGATCATATTAAGGAAGCCTCCTTTTTATAATAGTGAAAAAAAAATAGCTAATGCAGATGGTTTTCTTAAAAACATAATTTAGTAGTTTGTCAAAAATGTTTTTCTATATGATCAATTATACTTAATTTTCAACCATCCTTCCTTCACTAGTATTAATGCAACTAGGATATTGTGAATTATTTTCTGGAAATATTGCATTCTCCTTGAAAGGAATTTATTTAAGCTTGTATATCAATTTTTCATAGTGCTATTAGTTTGCATTTCTCTTTCGTCTTTATCTCTTCCTGTTTTGGGTATCAGAACCAAATTTATCACATTAGATTTTGGTAAAGTGCTTTTCCTTCTCTCCTTTTTTATAAATACATTTCCTTTGAATGATCAGTTTTGCTGGAATATAATCATATATGCTTATTTATTTTCATTCTTTATTAGGATTCCCCTTTTAACTTTTCATTTTTTCTCTTGATTGTATTAGCTACTTTAAAAATTGTTAGTTAAAAAAAATTACTTTTGCTTACCACTTTTAAAGTCTCTTCAAATTTTTCTATTTTCCTATAATTTCAAATATTTATTTTGAATATTTAAGGGTCATTAGCTTGTTAACTTTCTGATTTTTTAAAATGTAAGATCAGATCACTGATTCTATTTTTTCCGTCTTACTAACATAAGTTTTCAGATAAGTTTTCCTCAGAGGTTTGCTTTTGCTGTCTTGTGTACCATGCTTCCTTGTTAAGTTATTATTCCTGTTTGTTTCACATGAGCATAAGCAGAAGGTAAATCTTGCATGTAAAATGGATGAACACAACCCAATTGAAGGAAAGCATGTTCATTCAGTCATGATTCTTTAGAAAAGAAGAATACTGCCATCTGTTGTTAATTGAAATTGTTTTCATTCCAACTGAATTCAAGAGTACTTCTAAAATGTAAACATACCTAAACATGATTAAACAAAGTTTATAACATTTTCCAGGTAATAATTCATTTTAGAGGGTTTTTATGTGAAAGTTATATCATTAAAGGAGAGAGAGAAAGAGAGAAAGAGGGAGAGAGAGAGAGAGAGAGAGAAGAGAGTTGAGAGAAGGGAGAGCTGGAAGAGAGACTGAGTGGAGATGGGCTTTAATGTAAAAGCAAAAGAAAATCAAATGAGGCTGAGGGGAGTCATGAACATTGCTGAGAGATTGAAGGGTAGAGCAATGTCATACTGGAAATGAAAGAAAGAAGAAGGAACACTGAGCACTCTTGAAACAAAGACTCATAGATGAGACTTTTCCCAAAGAGAAAGAAGCTGTACACCCTGAAAAGGAAGTAGCTGATGATACTCCACTAATGACGATAATTTATATGGGCTTTTAAGGTTTGCAAAGGACTTCACATACATTCTCTCTTAATGCACATCCATTTGTACTTTGAGATGAAAGATTGTTCAATAAGGAATCATGCTTGAAAAGAAGAACATAAGAGTAGTGGTGATTATTGACTCATTGCTGAGAGAACTGAGGCAGTACAGTTTTCCCAGAATAAGTATCCAAGATGACAGAGCTTCCTAAGAATTGTCAAACTGAATGACTACTACCCAATTTTAATGATTCATTTGGGTACACATTATACTGCCAGAAGGAAAATATTACTAAAGATTATGCAGCATTGGCCAAGAAGCAGATCTTAAGATCATCAGTAGTGTTTTCACATCACTGTTTCCCACTGAAGAAGGCAAGGTAATCAGAAGGGAAAAGGCTGATTTGGGAAGTAAACAGTTTTGTCAAGAAGAGTTGGTGTTTGAAAATGTGATTAGGATTTCTAGACTATGACTTAATTTGCAGGAAAAATGAACTCCTGGATAGTCAGGGAATAGACCAAAGAAGTCCTGATAAGAAAACAGTTTTTTTGAGTCTAAGAAATCTAATTAAAAAATGACTTTACATTGAAAAGGGATGTGGGATAGGGTAATGGTTTTTCCTTTTCATATGCACCAAGGTAGTTACCAGAGAGAATATGTACAATGTAGGAACGATAGAGGCACCTATAAATTCAAACCTTTCAAATATGAGAAAGGAAATGCGTAGCTTCACACGTCTATTTATCAGTGTCAAGGGATATATAATAAGCAAGAACTATTAGAATGTAAAATGCAGTAAGATGAATTTGACCTTCTAGACATCACTGATAATTTATATGATGAAATCTGTGTATTTTATAAGAGTGTATTTTTCTGGAAAGGGGAAATATTTAATAACAACAACAAAAAGATCATCAAGGAGGGGTATGTGGCGTAGAGGGAGTGGTAGTACAGAGAGTAACATTTTGAATTAAAATGGTATATTTGTATGACTTTATATATACACACACACACATTTGTTGTTGCTGAGTCATTTCATTCATTTTCAATTCTCTGTGATCCCATTTGGGGTTTTCTTGGCACCATTTAATTGCCTCATATCTACATACATATGACATATGTGTATATATCCATGTATATGCATATGTACACATATATAGTCACATATACTTGCGCAAACACACACACATACATGGGTTCCTGATATTTCAGGAATACAAGGAGCTACATTTGGGAGAATATTAACCAAGGCAGAAATAGCAGGAATAATGTTGTAAGAGTATACTATAGACCACCTAGGGGAAGTAAGGGAAAAGGATGAGGAATTGAGGAAGTAGAGTGCAAGCCTAGCACAGAGGTATGAAAGAATAGCGACAGGCTTCATTTATCAAGTCATCGAATGCTTTCTGCCAAAAGTATAGCAGCTAAATATTTTTTGAGTTGCTTTCATGATGATATCTTCCTTAAAATGATGGAGAAACCAAAAAGGGTAGACTCTATGATGGATCTAACTCTCACTAATAGAGTTGGTGGAGTAGAAATGTTGGGAACTTTTTTGTAAGGTATATAATTTAACTTAGGAGGAAAGTCAAGAATCCATAGTATATTAGATTTTAAAAGACTAGATTTCAAAGGATTCAAAGAAGGGATAGCTATAATCATGTGGGCTAAAGTTATGTAGGAAAAATCAGTCAAGAAGAAATGGCAAGTTTTAGAGAATAAAATTCCAAAGACAAAAAAAATTCCAGTACAAAAGAAAATTGAGAGTTGCTTAATGGGATGGACATAGATGCATAGAAAACTCATGAATCAACTTTAACTTTTACAACTTATATAAATAAATGATGCAAGGGTAGGAACTGAGGATAAATCTAAAAGTGTGTCTTTGCACTGAGCCTCCCAGGGAAATCTAAGGATAACAACAACAATAACAAAATTAAAATGCTTTTAAGGAATACAGAAGGATCAAAGAAAGGATAGAACCACCATGTGGAGTAGATGGGACAACAATTAATTGTCAATAGAGAAGACAAAGCTACTCAACTCTTATTTTGATTTTGTTTTTTTCCTGCTAAAAAGAATGATCTTTGGACTGGAAAAGGTGGACGAAAGTGACTCCTAGGGAGTTGTATCCAATGTAAATAAAGAGATACTTAGGTGGTACTTAGTTAGGAATTCAAGTCACTTGACCTAAGTGACTTAATCTAGAAGGCACTATACAGTACAGTAGAAAGGATTCAGACTCTGGAGTCAGAGGGTCTAGGTTCAAATCCCAGCTCTGTCACCTATTACCTTTGTGGCCTTGAAAAATTCATTTAATCCCTCTGAGTCTACATTTTCTAATCTCCACAATGAGGAGACTGAACAATACCTCTAACTAATATCCTTCTCAGCTCTACTTCTATGATCCTCTGAACTAGCTCCTTAGGATATAAAAAGAATTGGTGGATTTGTTTGCTTCGATATTGTCAAGAGTTGTATGAAAGATCACTGAGAACAAGAAGGAAGATTTAGAGAAGAGAAAAAGGCAAGTGGAATATCAAAAGGGGGAAGGAAAGGAGAATACCATTTGCAAATTAGGCCTATCAGTTTGATTCTGATTATTGGAGAATTTTAGAACGTATTATTAAAGGAAAAAAAAATTGTCACACAGCTAGTGAATGACGAAGGGGAGAGTTGAACCCAGACCATCCTAACTCCAAGTCCATTGTTGTTGTTGAGTCATTTCAGACATATCTGATTCTTTGTGATCCCATTTGGAGTTTTCTTGATAAAGATACTAGAGGGCTTTGTCATTCCCTTCTCCAGCTCACTGGAAGAAACTGACAATTAAATGACTTGCCCAGGGTTGTATAGCAAGTAAGTGTCTGAGGCCAGATTTGAACTCACAAAGAGGAGTCTTTCTGACTTCAGGTCTGACATTCTATCCACTGTGCCACCTATTTCCATGCCCAGTTTCCCTATAGATAGCAGTTATTATGACCAAAGGAAAATCTAGGGATTTTAGTTGACTACAAGTTGAATCTGAGTCAGGAATGTGATATGGCAACTGAAAAAGCTGCTTTGAGAGAATCATAATTTCCAGAAACAGGAAGGTGATTATTGTACTGTGCTCAGCCCTCATTGAACCTGATCTAGAAACTCATATTTTATTCTGTACATGAAGGTTTAAGAATTACATTGACAAGCTGGAGATTGTCCAGAGGTGATCAACCAGGATGGTGAAGGGACATGCCATTTTAAGGTCATGTGATGTAATAATCAGTTGAAAGAATTAGGTGTGTTTAGGATGTAGAAGAGAAAACTGGGGATGGGTAGAAGGAGTGAAGAGGGCACAATACAGCTATTTCAAGAATCTGAGGGGCCATAATGTGGAAGAGGGCTTAGGTTTGTTATTTTTTACTTTAGAGGGCTCAATTTTCCTCAGCCATAAAATTAGAATAATACAACTTATTCTACTTCCACTTTTATAGAACTGTGGTAGAGATCAAATGAGATATTAAAGTATATTCTAAACTGTTGAAATATCAAACAAATGTGAGGTATTATTGAAAAAGAAGCTCTATGTCATGGTAGATAGAGGGCTGAACTTAGAGTCTGGAAGACCTGGGTTCCTATCCCAATTTTGATACTTCCTAGCTTTATGACCATGGACAAGTCATTAATCTGTCTGAGTTTCAGTTTTCTCATCTATAAAACAGAGAGACTAATAACTGCACTTTCTGTACCATAGGGATGTTGTGAAGTTCAAATGAGATAATATGCAAACAACGTTTCATAGATTTTGAAATGCCACATACATTTCAGTTACTTTTATTGAGGACATTCAGTTTTACTTCAATGAGAACATTCATTTTCTTGGGTTCTTTGAGACTTCAAGATCTACCTTGTTTCAATTGAGGAAACTGAGGCTCAGAGGTGAAGTGATTTTTTTAAGGTCACACAAGTAGTAAGTAGCAGAACCAGGATACCAGATGAGGTCTTCTGACTCCAGCATTCTTTTCACTGCATCATAACGCTCCTTACCTATTTCTTATTTGGCATAAAACTTCATTTTCCTACATACTCATTCAGATTTGAATTCCAGATTTTCTATTTTAAGGTGACAATCTGTATTTGGTTGTCTCCTTAAATAGTATCTAGGAAATCATATTTACATTCTCTTAAAAGTAAAACATAAATGTTTCTGTTATCTGAAGAGCCTGTAATGTTTATAGTGCATGGTCATATTACCTTTTTATAGAGAGTGTTTGATCCTGTAAACCATAAAAAGACAGTTCTGGTATTTTGTTTAGTATAGCTCTACTTCTTACAAAATGTACTTTAATAGACTTCAAGTGTAGGTCCATTATTTAGAAGTTAACTTCCATTTTCAAATTTTACCTTCCTGTAGCCGTGACTTATTAAATCCTTTGGACTACCATCTAAAGTTTAATTAATTAAATGGAAACTGTATCTGACATATGTGACAAAACTAAAATGTCAATAATATATACATTTTTTTCTGAGTCCATGATTTCATCAAGGTAGGAAGTATCTAGTAAGAACTCAGTTTAGTAACACAAATAGTCATCAGTCAGTTCTGCATCCTTCTGTCTTCTAGAGTTGCTTGTTAAAGGACTTACCAAGAACAAGCCAGCTACTATGTGGCAGAATTGGGGCTTGGGATCAGCATGTCCTGAACTTATGGACACTCTCTACCCCCTGCACCAGGAGTTCTCAGTCTGTTAATTCTCACACACCCCACTTTCTTGGGCCATGAGGAATCGTAGCACACATTTAAGCTGGCCACACGACAGGGGCTGTTAGGAACCTCCCAGTCATTCAGTTTTACTTCAATAAGAGCTTCCATTTTCTTGGGTTCTTTGCAACTTCAAGATCTATCCTCTTTGAAGATGGTTTGTGTAATAGGCAAGTTGTTGATTTTGTGAGTATAAAATTTACTTCCCATATGTAGTTAAGTAAATTTATGTAAAATAGCATAATTACAAATTTTCTTTTATCTGTAATACCGTAATATCCAAAATTGTGTGTCAAAATGTCTCAATTGAAGTCATGACACACATTTCAAGAACTGTATTCTTAAATCATAATGTCTCTTATGTGAATTTTAAGGTGACAAGAAAATAAATTTATTTTGCATAAAACAACTTTGTATGTATATGTATGAATATATTCATACAAATGATATATATGAATATATGCATATACATGAAATGCATGAATGAATATATATGTGTACTCCTGTATATATATGTGTGTGTATACATATGTATATGTATATGTCCACAAATACTGAATTAAGCCTACTGTGTTCTTTTGTGGAAAATAAAATCTAATGACTTAAGAAAAAAATACTCTTGGGGCTGCTGGGTGGCACACTGAAGAGAGCACTGACCCTGGAGTCAGGAGGACTTGAGTTCAAATCCAGCCTCAGACACTTAACACGTACTAGCTGCGTGACCTTGGGCAAGTCACTTAACCCCAGTTGCCTTGCCTTTCCCCCTCCAAAAAAGAAAAAAAAATACTCTTAAGTCCAGTAATTGGTAATTGGTTCTTCTCTGGTTTACTTGACACTATTGTTTTTTTTTTAGTCATATATTACCATTTTTTGTGGGGTTCTATTCCTCTGATGCTTACTACCATCTTGAATGTTGATTATAGACAGTAGCTAAAACAGTCTTCCAGCCTTCGGGCATTTAAATTATGATAAATCCCATTCTTGGCAAAAAGCCTAGAGTTGTTGGGCGTCCAATTTCATACCTCATTGACATTTTTGGCTTAGTTTGGATCTGAAAATTGTGGTGAAGCTCTTCTCTAATGTGATACAACTTTTGATTTTAATAAAATTGTATAGTTAAACATTATAAAATGGGGGGGAAAAAGTCCTGACTACAAAAAAGACATTAAAGAACAGTGAATAGTATGCTTTTTTGTTTTAATTTTTTTTCTCTCTCTCAGTGAAAATGTATCAGTTTGGTCTTTTCAGTAATTCTTAACTTGAGTAACAAACTTTTTTTTTATTTGACTCTTGCTTTTGTCCTTACCTGAAGACTACAGTTTCAAAAAATCAACAGAAAGAAACCCTTTGAAAATATGTAGACTATACTTTTTGAAATATAATACACTACAAACAGTGGTCCATGAATTGTGTTTTCAGTTGGTCTTTATTTTTAAGATGTATTTTGTAAACTTCTGTTGTGACTTTATAATTCTAATTTTGAAATGAAGAGGGATTTTTTTAAAAAATAGATTTAGGGTTATAGTATTTAAAGTTGAAAGGAAACTTTGAGATAATCACTTTTGACATTTTACATTTAAGTGACTTTTCCAAGGTCACCCATGGGATAAGTTACAGAACCAGGATTTGTACAAAGACCCCCAAATTCCAATCCAGTTCTCTTTCTCTTTCATTGGTACTGGTTAGCTTTCTGGGAAAATTTTGGGGATAAATACCCACACCCACATTATATGTGTATTTATCATACACATACACACATATGATTTCCTTTAATAATAATAGGCATATGTACTTAATGTGACTCTTTTATAGAATAACTTATTTACTACTATTGATCATCTGCACTATATGCGTGTGTGTATAGGTACTATATATACATACACACATATGCACATATATAACATAGTTACATGTGCACCTTTATCTAGATATTGTAGCAATGAAAGAAAGCATCAGAATAGAATTATTTCACTAATTGAAATTTTGAGGTATTTATGTCAACTAAAATATGTTTAACTTACATTTTCAACATTCCATACAATTTGTCTTCGTTTTGCTGATTCTTTCTTTTTCCAATTTGAGTATAAAAAACGTAGCTAGGGATGAACAAAATTACTGTTTCAAATGAACAGAATGAGCACTGAAAGAACACAGGGCCTTCTTGGCCAGTTTCCTGAGAGTGGATATAATTGTTATGGAAGCACATAATGATGACTGTTTCTAAAAGGAGTAATATTAAGTCTAGTTGTAAATACTTAACACTTTTTGAAATCTAGAGTAATTAAAGTGAAATACAAAATGTGTTTGTGTGTACAGTAATAGTGGTTGTATGGGCAGAAAAAACAACTTCATTTTAGTTCAAAATTTACAATGGAAGTTTAAATATCAGTATATCTACAAAGATTTGCCAGCTCCTTTTTTTTTTCTTTCTTTCTTTCTTTTTTTTTTTTTACTACATGAAATGGACCACACTTTGGTCTATCTGTATTAAAAAAAAAAGACATGCTCAATTCTTACAAAATTTAGTATAGAGTTAGAACTGTATTAAAGATTATCTGGGGGTGGCTAGGTGGGAATAGAGCACTGGCCCTAGAGTCAGGAGGACTTGAGTTCAAATCTGGCCTCAGACACTTAATGCTTACTAGCCATGTGACCTTGGGCAAGGCACTTGATCCCAGTTGCCCTCCCTTTCCCCTCCAAAAAAAAAATTATCTGCCAAAATGCCTTAGCACTTCTTTTAATAATAATAGATACAACTGCTCAATGTAGCTATTACTTTTATAGAATAATTTATGTGTACTAAAGTCTATCTGCACCCTAAATATCTGAATAAATTTTTAAAAAATCAATCACTGATTATTTGGATGATTGTTATATGAATTATCAATATTTTCCTTTGGAATTTATTTTATATTTACTATTTTCAAGTTTCCTCTCCATTTGGGGGTAAAATGTTCCCCTTCCTCAATCTTTTTGGTACTCATTCTTTGCTGACAACAAGGTATGGGACATTTTTGTGTGCCATTTTTATGATTCCTAGTTGTTAATGTTACATGAGCAAGTGAATCTGAGATTGAAAAAAAATTTGGCACATTATCATCAATTTGGCATACCCTGAAGAATGTGTATTTTTATTTTTTTTGTTTCTTTTTTCAGTAGTTGATAACCTGCATATGTACTCTTGCTTCTGTAAAATCACAACTTGGATAACTTTTAGGTGAAAATGTTAAATTCAATAAAGTGTTATTATTATATGTTAAGCATAGTCTTACCAAAATGATTTTTGTTTTGTTTTGTTTGTTTATTTTTCAGTCCTCAGGTACAAGTATTACTGTTGATATTGCTGTGATGGGAGAAGCACATGGCCTTATTACGGACCTCCTGGCAGATCCTTCTTTGCCACCAAATGTGTGTACCTCCTTGAGGGCCGTGAGTAATTTGCTTAGCACACAGCTGACTTTCCAGTCAATTCACAAGCCAAGAGTGAGTCCTCTGGTTTCCTTCAGTGAAAATTATACCTGTTCCGACTCAGAAGAAAGCTCTGAAAAAGAGAAACTGGCTATTCCCAAGGTATGCGCTTATTATAAGCTACTTAGAATATTTTCTTATACATCCCTACTTCTCTCCAGGACCTCAAAGGCTCAAGAAATACTTGTAGATTTATGAAATTTTATGAATTTACAACTTTATGAATACTTAAATCCATCCATCAACAATCATAAATTAATGCCTGTCACATTCCAGGTATTACGTGAGAACCTAAGGTGAGGGTGATTGCTGAGTGATAGTAACACCTATACACCCATAGGGTGTAGGGTGAAACATTATTGTTTAGTGATGGCAGCAAAGGGAAGATCTGGAAGTGGAAATGTGAGAAAGAAATATGCCTGTGCCCTTCCCTGAACCTTTGTTTCAAGGACTGTGAGAGAATGCTTAGCCAGTTCTAAAGAATATGGTCAGGGTTGCAGTGTCTTCTTGGGGAGCCAGGTTTCCATGATAGTGGAAGGAGTATTATAGAGAGAGGTATAGAATAAAGGAAAGATTATTCTTTATGAATAGAGATTCTAGATGGACAGTGGAAGCAGTAGGCAAATGTGGATTGGGACATATATTGGGTAGATTTGAAAAGAATGGAGATGGCTACCATTTGTAGCACCATTGCAATATTCATAGCACTGAGAGTGACTATGAATATGTCAGTATAGTTCTGAATTGCAAAATATAACAGATTCTCCATATAGAAGACAGAAGCAAAATATTTATTCTGACGTGTGTGTGTGTGTGTGTACAATTATTCTGTACCTACTTCTATTTATCAGTTATTTCTCTGGACGTGGATAGCATCTTCCTTCATATATCTTTTGAAGTTAATTTGGATATTTATAATAGTCAAAATGATTTATTTGCTCAAAGCCATCTCTAGAGTGGGAGGGAAGAAAAAAAAGAAATATATATGATAACTTTATTATATATTTAAAAGGAATAGCAAATTGTACATAATAGATTTGAAGTTTCATGTGTAATCATCTTTTTTATTATACTATGTTATGGAAATACTTGTCATTCCATAAATTAAAGATAAATGAAAATTCAAAATAATTTTTAAAAATTTAAAAAAATACAGAAAAAAATGGATTTAATCAAATGCAAAGGGGAATTGGAGTGTTTAATCCTTGGCAGTAGGGAGTGGTAGATAAATCATAATCTCCAGATAAATCACAATGTCCACAGGGTAGTATTTGGGGACAAAGGCCAGGGGGCAATGGGTCTTGGTCATTGGCTGTCCCTCCACCCAGGGTGTGTAGGGCAGATAGTATTAGAGAGGCAGAAATGAGAATATGATCTAGTAGAGATATACTGGAGCTTGATTACCCCACCAATTTCATTTGGCTTGAGTGGAGGTAGGAAGAGAGCTCTTGAATCCTAGTTCTGACGGCACATAACTGAGCCCAACCTGTTCCTCTGTAATTATATGATGTCATACAAGATAGCACACAGCCTTACGTTTTTTGAGACTGTTTTTTTAAGTGATACAATTCAAGTGGACACTCCTTTATGTTTATTTATATTTAAATTGCCTTAGACCTTATTGACTGCATGATGGTAAAGAATACCACAGAGCCTCTATGTTTCCAAACCTAACTAGCATCAGAAATCTGATTGAAAATAATGTGCAATAAAGAATGACAGCCTTAAGAATTTCATTGAACAGTATTATATTTCCATGGTGCTGTATAAAGCAATGTCAGGTATGAACTGGACAAGTGGCAAGATCTATTTCTGGGACAAATAGTCTTTCACGCACACACACACACACACACACACACACACACACACACAATATCAGTCAATGCTGAAAGCTATAAGCTCTTTTATTTGGTGAATTTAGGCGAAGGCCTAAAACAGAAGGCTGCATGACTTAGTTAGAGATACCTAAGGGAGTAAGAGACAGAGAGAACAAGGGTACTAGGGCATAACACTATTCTTCACAGTGGGGCTCCAACTGACACCTCCAAAGCAGAACTGGGAAAGGATATAACCAGGTGTGTCCCCAGGGGCCTCAGGCATAACACTCAGGTAGTGGCAGAAAGGATTTTGTGATGGCTTTAGGAGTCACTGCTCTCAGGACATTGTGTGGCATTGCATCAGATTTTGCTGGGACTCCTGAGTATACTGATTCAGGGTAGCAAAGCAACAAGGTCAGAGTAACTTTAGAGTTAGGACTAGTTAGATTTTTCATGGGGAAAAAACGGGTTAAGACTGCTTAGGTGGATCTGATTGGTTTCCTACCCCTAAAGTCACAGACAGAGGGGTAAAAATCAATCATCACCGTCATCATCATCATCATTATAGCTAGCTTTTCTATAATGCTTATTATATACCAGGTAGTATGCTAAATGTTTTACAGTTATCTCATTTGATCCTCACAACAACTCTGGGACAGAGGTGCTCCAATTATCTCCATTTTACAGATGAAGAAACTGAGACAAAGAGGTTAAGTGATTTGTCCAGGGTCACACAGCTGCTAAGTGTCTGGGGTCAAATTTGAAATGAGGTCTTCTTGACTCCAGGCCTGGTTCTTCATCCACTGTGCCACTTAGTCAGCTAGGAAACTATAGAGAATTCCAGGCTGGCATAGCAGATTCCAGATACTGGAGAATCCAAAGAAGGAGCAAGGTGAAAGGGGACGGCAGCAGGCAGGAAGAAGGACTTGTACAGCTAGGAAATGACTGGCTAGGACAGAGAAAGACTAACCCAGAAAAGTCAGAGGTTTTCTTTTAGAGCGTGATAGCAAATAATCTCCATGAGTTGGTTATCAATAACTTTTAACATCACACTAAGAAGACCTATATTACAGTATTTTTAAGATTCCTAACCCCTATTTAGCAACCTGGCATCTTTACAGCATCCTTCCAATAGCATCTGCTTCTCTTTGGGGTTTGGCATAGATAGAAGGATTAAGTGTCCCATCAAGGGTCCCATTAAATACATGAACTCAGTCAATAAGTATCAAGCATCTATTATGTGTCGGCACTGTTCTAGGGGTGGAAGGTACAAATACAGTGAATGAAACAATCCTTATTCTCAAGAAATTTACATTCAAATGGGGGAGACAAGAAGTGCATATATAAGTATCTACTGAATAAAAATAATCACAACTAAATAAAAGGAAGAAGGCACTAGCCGATAGGATAAGGAAAGTCTTGAGCCGCAAGTTGAAGGAAAAGAATTCTATGAGCCAGAGATGAGGAGGAAGTACACTCCAGGTATGAGGGGCCACCAGTAGAAAGGGATAGAGTTGAGAGGTGGAATATGTAGCGTGAAAAACAAAGAAAAGGCTAGTTTGTCTGGGGTCATAGATGGTTTGATAAAGAAGAGTGTCCAGTGAAGCTGGGGCCAGGTTGTATGTGGTGGAAGGAAGGAAGGAAAAAAGAAGAAAAACAGGGAGGAAGAGAGGGAAGAAATGAGAAAAGGAGGGAAAGAAGTAGGAAGGGGAGGGAGGAAAGAAAAGGAGAAAGGAGAGAGGAGAGGGAGGAAGGAAAGGAGGAAAAGAGGGAGGGAAGGAGGAAGGGGAGGAAAGGAAAGAAGGGAAGGAGAAAGAGGGTGTAATGTAAGGAGGGAGATTAGTAGGAAGAGGAGGGAGGAAGGAATGAAAAGAGGGAGGAAGGAAAGAAGGAAGGAAGGAAAAGAGGGAAAAAGGAAGGGAGGTAGAAAGGAAAATAGGATGAAGAAATGTATTAAATGCTTGCTGTATGCCAGGCCCTGTGCTAAGCTCTATACAATATTATCCCATATGAGCCTCACAACAACCCTGGGAGGTTAAGTGCTATCATTATTCACTTATTACAGCTGAGGAAACTGAGGCAGTGAGAGGTTAAATGGCTTGTGCAGGTACACACAGCTACCAAATATCTGAGGCTGGATTTAAGGATTTCCTGACTTCAGGGGCAGCACTCTGTCCATGTCACTACTGAGCCAGCGATATTTATTCCTGAAGGAAATAGTGATCCATCAGAATTTAGCATGAATTTATTAAAAACCATTTTAAAAAATGTCTAAGTGACAGATGCACTATTATAACACAAGTTTCAGGTGTTAGGTTCTTTTTCATTCTACTAATTTTTTTAATTTTTTTTAATTTTTTTTTGCTTTTTGGAGGGGGGAGGGCAGGACATTTGGGGTTAAGTGACTTACCCAAGGTCACATGGCTAGTAAGTGTTAAGTGTCTGAGGCTGGATTTGAACTCACATCCTCCTGACTCCAGGGCTGGTGCTCTATTCACTGAGCCACTTAGCCGCCCCTCATTCTACTAATTTTTAAATGAATATTCAAAACTTTTAAAGGAGTATATGGAAATGTTTAAAGACCTTTCCTGTTCTTAGATTCCTAGCTGCAACCTTTTTCTCACTTTTTGATAAATTAATCACTTAACAGCAATTCATTCGTTTGTAAAGTGTAGTTTATGTAGTTGATTGGTAGGAACACAGACACAACAAGGGCCCAGCCACCATGGCTGCCATCGTTATTGTATTATGAGCAGAAGATGTTCCCTTTAATTTCATGCCCCAGCTAAAATCCCCTCTTCTACAGGAAGCCTTTCATAATGTCTTAATTCAAGGATTCTCCCTCTGTTCATTATTTCCTATTTATCCTGTGTATAGCTTCTTTACACATACGTAGCAGTTTGTGCATTTTTTTCCACATTAGTCTGTGAGCTCCTCAAAGGCAGGGATAGTCTTTTGCTTTTCTTTGTATTCTCAGTGTGCATCACAGTGCCTAGCGCATGGTAGAAACCTGTGTGGGAAAGATACCAGTTCAATTGAAATCAATAGCTCTCTTTAGCATTGCTGTTGTTACTTACAGTCCCAGGGAGTTTGGGATGGAAAGAAAGGCCTAAGGAGAGTCAGAAAAAGGTGGAACATACTACTAATTGCCTTCTACTAGTTCCTGCTTCAGAGGAAGGACGGCTGTTGACCAATGAAATCCTTTTGCTTGCTCCATTCTCCCACCTCAATTCCTGTAGTAGTGATGATGGTAATAGTTCACACACACACATGCACACACATACACAAACACAAACAGACACATATAGATACACACACACATATATTTTCACTTTAAGGTTACTAAGTATCATACATATTGTTTCTTTCAAACTTCCCCACAACCATGTGAGCTAGGCACTAAAGTATTACTGTTAGTCACATTTTGCAGATGAGGAAACTGAAGCTCAGAGTGATTGTGACTTCATCATGGTCACACAGCCACCAGGTACCAGAGCTAGGATTTGAACCCAGGACACTATGTCTAAAACATTGTGCTGCCTCTCATCAACCCATAACTAAGTTGCATTGGGAGCAGAACTATAATAAACTCATAAAATAAGTCGTGCCAAGAGTGTTTTATATGCCCTCTACCCTGTTGGCCTCTATGGCCAAGTAAAGGAATTCAGAGCAAATCAAGTATTTATTGAGCACCTGCTATCTATGATTCCCTACTAGGCATTGTGAGTTACCTAAACCGTTCCCTAACTTGTGTTCCTTTGGGTCAACATTTGCTTGAGTGTGTTTGTATGGCCTGTACGCAGGCTTAGCTGATATTCATGGACTCATCTGTCTTTGTATTAACATCCCAGAAATGATGGAAGCTATTCTGTGAATCTGTAGGTGTTTGGACTTTGATTGCTGAGCCTCTAATTTCACTTATATTTCATATTTTAAGTTACATGTTTCCTTACGCATTTTTACCAGAAAGTTGTTTTTCATACCCGGTAGAGTACCCTTATTTTTTTTAGGCTTGTGAGTAATCAACCAATGCCTCCAATCATGTGTACTTCTAACAAAAACCTTACCTCTTCTCCCCTATGATAAAGTATATTTTTGATGTAAAGGAATATCCAGTAACTGTTATAATCCTCCTCTTAGCGTCTGAGAAGGAGTTTGCCACCAGGATTACTGAGACGGGTTTCATCCACTTGGACAACCACCACCTCAGCCACAGGCTTGCCAACGCTGGAGCCTGCACCAGTGAGGAGAGACCGGGCTGGCAGCAGCAAATCTCAGGAAGCACCTTCATCCAGGTTAGGAAACTTGGCTGTTTCTTATCCCTTTGGGCAATTTTGAACTCCTGAATCCTCCCAGAAATGGAGATTTAAGGAAAATGGATGCTTTCAAGAGTGAGTTGGTAGGATGTTTAGACAGGGAGGAATTAAGGACTAAAGTTTAATGTGTTTTTTTTCCACCCCAAAGAAATCTTGAAGGAATGAAGCTAGATGATTGAGCTTCTCTTCCATAGGGCAAGTTGGCATTGATGGGTAGAAGGTTTAATAGTCTCAGAAGAACACTCTGACACATAGAGATTTGAGTTCCTTGAGAGCATGGACTGTTGGTTTGTTTTTTGCTTTTCTTCTTATTCCCCAGTAAATAATACCACTAGTACTTCTACATTGTGAGCACTTAATAAATGCAAATTGACTGACTAACTACTGGACTTGGAGTCAGGAAAACTTGGGTTCCGATCCTCATGTCACACACCTGCTAGCCATAGAACCCTGGATGTCACTTAACATCTCTCAGCCTCAGTTTCCTTATTTATGAAATGGGGTTATTACCTCCCAGGATTATTTTGAAAATCAAATGAGATACATAAAATGTTTTGCAAGTCATAAAATACCATATAAGTACTTGTAATTATGATTAATACCTATGCCAGTGTACTGTAAGTTGAGAAGACTGGAGACCTTGAACAAATATACCCTCGATTACAACTGGACAATAGATGTAAACACTAAAATCCATATTCCCAAATGCTTAGACATTGTCATTATGAGATAGTAGAAACAACCCTTTTATGTCCATGGTAGTAAGGTACCATGAAAGGGAGGAAGAAAATGTTTAAGCATTTATACAGTGCCCACTATGTGCCAGGTACTGTGTTAAGGGCTTACAAGTATCTCTTTTGATACCACAACAACCTTGGGAGGTTGGTGCTGTTATTATTTTATAATTGAGGAAACTGAGGCAGAGACAGAGGTTAAGTGACTGGCCCACGGTGACACAGCTAGTAAGTGTCTGAGTCTGGATTTGAGCTCAGCTCTTCTTGACTTCAGTAAGTGAAACTAGTTTCACGTTTTCCTTTTCTATTTGAACTCATTTTTTTTTTTACTTTGAAGGCAGAGCAATGCCTTTGTAATGAAAGGCAGTGCTGTGTGGTGGATAGAGGGCCAGACTTGGAGGGAGAGACCCAGATTTGAGTCCAGCCTCTGGCCTATTGTGTCTATTTGACTGAAGGCAAGGCCCTTAACTTCATATCGCAGACCTCTTTCTAATGCTGAGTTACTAATGGACTACTCAACTGTCTTAGTCCAGCAAGCATTTTTCAAGAAACTACTGTGTACTCAGTACTCTGCTAAGTCTTAGAGCTACAGAGATCAGAGGGAAACAATCCTCTCTCAAGAAGATTATAGTCTTGTCTGGAAGGCAGTACTTAATTATGTAAGTATTTAAAGGGTATATACAAGAGAAATAAAAAGTAGTTTGGGGATGGGGGTTACTAGCAGCTGAGATAAGGGAGAGGGTGGAGTCAGGAAAGGCTTTTTGTAGAAAGGAGTAGCAGGGGGGAGCTAAGCAGGGCAGTGGATAGAGCACCAGTCATGAAGTCAAGAGGATCTGAGTTTAAATTTAGATGATTACTAGCTGTGTGACCCTGGGCAAGTCACTTAACTCTGATTGCTGCCCCCCCCCCAAAAAAAAAGAAGAGGTAGTTTTTAAACTCAGCTTCAAATTTTTTAAAAACTTTTTTTTAATTTTAAACTTAAATACAAATGAAAAAAGGGAAAAAAAAACCTTGCCATGTACACAGGAGAGGATTCAGTATAAAACAATAAATTTCCATTTCAAGAAAACCTGTATAATAAGTACTACATATTGTTTTCAAAGCTGCTCAGCTTTTCTTTGCTTCCTTGTTGGTTTTCTTAAGCATGGACGCACACACACACACATACACATACATATACATACACAATCATACACATATATGCTAGACTGTACTATGCTTATTTCTACCTGTTATCTGTTTTTTGAGGATGGATAGCACGTTCCTTCATAGGTTCAAGTCTCTCCATGTTTTTCTAAATCAATCAGTTTATCATTTCCTATACCATAGCAGCATTTCAACTTAATCACATCCTATCTGAGAGATTGCCTATGAAAGATTTTCCTCAGTTTTCTACACTTCTCCTATTCTTGGCTACACAGGTTTTATTTATACCAGAAAACTGTAATTTAAAATAATCAAAATTGTCCTTTTTATATTTCAACAATTCTCTTCCTTATAATATAATTTAAGGTTTGATGCTGCTGAATCTACTTCCTTTACATCTTTTTCTGGTTTCTTTGAAGTTACTGATCTTTTGCTCTTCCAAATGAACTTTGTTATTATTTTTTCTAATTCAGTAATTTTAGTAATTTAATTAGGATGACATTGAATGAATAGATTAATTAGATAAAATTGTAATTTTTAAGAGTATATTGGCTTTATCAGCCCATGAACAATAAATATTGCTTCAATATTTAGATCTGAGATTATTCATATAAAAATGTTTTATGTTGATGTTCATATAGTTTTGGTAGGTATATGCTTAGGTATTTTATACTGTCTAGTTATTGTAAATGGCCTAAAGCTATATTGAATAATAGTGCTGACACAGTGTAATTTCTCTGTTTTTCACTTTTGATAACATTTATTTTAACTTTAACTTTCTCTGAGATCATAGTTACTATCTCTGCATTTTTATGTAATAAATTCTGCTCCTGCCCTTTATTTTATCTTCCTGTGTATCTCTCATTTCATAATGCTTCCTGAAAGCAACATATTGTTGAATTCAAATTTTTAATCTGTTCTCCATTTCCATTATATGGGTATATTCATCCCATTCACATTCCAAGCTATAATTACTTGTGTATTTTCCTCCTTCCTGTTTTTCTTCACTATCCTTCTCACCCTATTACCCTATCTCTCCTCACTCCTCTGCTTTACTTCTACCTACTGTCTTGCCTTCCTATTCCTTAACCTACCTAACCCTCCAAAAATTCCTTCCTTATCCTCTCCCCCCAACCTATCCCCTTTCTCTGTCACTTTTTTTTTCTGAATTTAGGAGACTTACACACACACACACACACACACACACACACACACATTTCCCCCTTTATCTCATTCCTGATGACAGATGATTCCAGTACCACCCATCCTTTCCCCTACTAGCTTCTTCTATCCCCATTTTTCCTTTCATACTTCATTTGTATGAGATGATCACTCCTTTTTATCTCTTCCTACACTGTTTTTCTATCACCCCATCAAACTTAGCTTGCCCAAACCTTTCTTTCAAATTTTCCAAATATAAATGCCGGTCATAAAAGAATTGGTAGTGTTTTCCCATGTAAGTAATAAACAATTGTACCTTATTGAGTCCCTTATACTTCGGCTTTGATTTTACTTTATATTTCTCCTGAATGTTATGTCGAATTTTCCCTTAAGTCCTGGGGGTTTTGTCACAAGAAATTGAAAGTCTTTCCGTTTGTTAAATGTTCATTTTTTTTTTCTTCCAGGGTTTTACTTAAGTTTGCTTGGTAAATTTTCCTTGGTCCAGCTCTTTTGCTTTATAGAATATAGTGTTCCAAGATCTATGGTTCTTCAGTGCAGTAGCTGCTAGGTCTTATATAATTCCTACTGTAGCTCCATGATATTTAGATTGTTTTTTTTTCTTCTTGCTTCCAATATTTTATTCTTAAGCTGGGAGCTTTGAAATTTGGCTATGATATTCCCCTAAGTTTTCCTCCTGGGATCTCTTTCAGATGGAAATTGGTAGATTTTTTCTATTTCTGCTTTGCCTTCTTGTTCTAGAACTTCAGGGCAATTTTCCTTGATAATTTCTTGCAATATTGTATCAAGATCCTTTTCCTTAATCATATTTTTCAGGTAGTCTAAGTATTCGTATGTTATGTCTCCTCTATCTGTTCTCAGATGAGTTTTTTTTTCTTTATTTTTGAAGGTGAACATATCTTCTATATTTCCATAGTTACTGTCTATGGTTAGGTTCTCTCTCCTTTGCTTCCTTAAGTTTATTTATTTTTGTTTTATTTTGATTTTAGGAGTTATTAGTGTAATCAGGTTGTAGTCCCCGAGGTATGGGGAATGATACCCCAAGTCTCAGGTCCTTCTTACTGTTACTTTCTGAGGTCTGTCTCAGGGTCTAACCTTGGGCTCTCCTCTCTGTTTCTAAGCCACAGCTATTGCCCTCAGTTGTACTGTGACACAAATGATCTTATTCCCTGTGGTCCCTCTGGTGGCTGGGAACCAAGATGTCCTCTCTGCCCAAGAACTTAAACCAGGGACTCTGCTCTCCTGCAAGTGCCCACAGTCAGCAGGGTCCCTACCCCTACTGCACTCACCAGGCGGATACTAACCCCTTCTCCCCACAGCCACAGCTTGGGACACATCTGGTCAGCACAGCTGTGCCTGGCATCCCTCAGCAGTGGAAGGTCCTTCAATCTTCTACTCAGCTGTCAGATCCCCACACTATCTACAAACTGAAAGTTTCTGAGACTGAGACTATCTTTTAACCCAGCTGCCCCCACGGCTTGTGGTTCGTTGATTTTTGGAGAATCCTCTTGGTGGTGTTTGCACTTAACTCAGTCCCACCCTTTGCCCCTGGAGGTTGGGCCTTTCCTGGAGTCTTCTCAGTGTGTCTTAGGAGGGTAACTGCTTTACCCCGTGTTTACTGTTGCTGCTCTGAGGTGATTTTCTGTGTTTTTTTGTTTTTGTTTTTTGCTTTTTTTTTGTGGAGGAAATTTGGAGAACTGGAAGTTTTCTGACCTACTCTTCCATCTTCCCAGAATCCTCTCCTCAGCTTTGAATCCTGAGAGTCAGAGCCTTCAAGGAGAGCATTCAAGTAGGCCAGTAGGGTAATAAGCCTTGAAAAGAAAGACAAACCGGCTTGTGATGAATTTTAATTGCCAGAAAGAAGCATTTATATTTGATCCTAGAGGTAATAGGGAACCACAAGTGTTTATTGAATAGTTGAGTGACACAGTCAGACATGCACTTAAGGAAAATCATTTTGGTGAATGTGTGGAAGATGAATCAGAGAGGGGAGGGACTAAGTTAGCTATGTGGTGCCATGCATAGAGTACCAGCCCTGGAATCAGAAGGATCTGAGTTAAAATTCAGCCTCAGACACTTACTAGCTTATTGCATAACATTGTACAAAGGACTTAAATCTTGAATGGCTCCCCTCATCCTACTCCTCTCCCAAAATGGGGACTTTTGCAGTAGTTCCAACAGGTGATACTAAGGGCCTGATCTAGGGTAGTGGCTGTGGGAAACAAGGGAACTTGTTAGAGATGTGGAGATAGAAATAAATGTTAGCTGGCCACCAGTTGACTATGTGGGGTGAGCAGGGTTGAGGAGTAGAGGACTGCCCCAAAGTTGTGAACCTCGGTGAGTGAAAGGATGGGGTGACTTCAACAACAGTGGGCAAATTTGGAAGAAGGGCAGGTTTGGGCAGAGGGTGGAAGGTAGAAAGACAGTGGACTGTGTTTTGAGATGCTTTACAGAAATCTAGGTTGAAATGTCTGGCAGGAAATTCATAATGTGGGACCCTTGGCAAATTTTCAAAATTTCATACAAATCATTTTCAGTTTTGCTGATTCCTTGTTTTGGACAAAATATCAAGGCGCTAAGCAAAGATGTTTTTTCAAGTACCTGGGTTGAGAAAGGGACAAAACATTCTTCCTATCTCTTCCCTGACTAGTCCCCCCCCCCAAAAAAAAGATAACTAGAAGGAATGATAATATCTAATGACTTTTTTTTAATTGAGGGTGGGAGGAGACTTGAATGTATTTGTAGGCAGTATGGAAGGAACAAGTAGATAGTGAGAGGTGGGAGGTTTGAGGGGTAAGTGGGGACAGTTGTTGGGGGAAGCCTGCTAAAGAAGACAGAAGAGAACAGAAGAGAGGGCTTGATTTTAATGAGGTCCATCTTTGGAGACTAGAGTTTTCACCTGAGTAGTTCTTTATTATGATAAAGTCACAAATCTTCAGGTAAATTAAAATAAAATCCTTTCTAATTGATTTAATTAGTGTTCATTATATTGAAGGCAATGTTCTTTCCAATAAGGAGCTAGCCTCAAAACCAGGGAGATCTGAGTTCAGGTTCTGCTGCTGACACGTATTGGTTGCATAACCTTGGAAAGGTCAACTAACCTGTTCTAGGCAACAAGTCACTCAACTTTTGCTTACATCAGTCTCTTCATCTGTAAAGTGAATATAATAAAAACACCCACCTTCCAGGGTTGTGATAATAATTGTAAAGTATTTAGCATAGTTCCTGGCACATAGTAAGCATTATATAATTGTTACTTACTGTTACTTGATGGCCACCTTCAAATTCCGTCTGCTAGATTATGGTCATTAAAAGGCCTCTCTCTCTGTGAAAAGAGTCATCTAGCTGCCTTTTAGTGATAGGTTATTTATCTTCCCACTCAGTTAAGAAGTCTACCATTATCCCTTTAAGATTAGAAATTTCCTGGACCCTTTCTAATTTAGCTTGAAAATAAATTTGAGCCAGAACAAAAGCTAATTGATTAGGTCAGAACAATTATCCTCCAGCCTCTGGCTCACACTCCTGCCTTTATTATTTGTAAGTGGCCAACAGTGAGTCTCCTGGGCTTTCAGGTACCTGACAAAAAGTAAAGCAAGTTTAGATTTAAGGTATCAGTCTGGGAAAGGAAGATGATTTCAAGGTACTACATAAATCTTTCTTGCAAGGACCTCCTGTAGAAATACTCATTTGCAAATGTTCTCAAAGAGACAGGAAATGGAATGTGACTCACTACTTTTTCTTATCTTCTCATAATATTAAATGTTCATAGAAATATCGGAGAGGTTTTTTTTTCTTTTTTGGTGTTGGCAGGGTAGGTAGTATTTATTCGGATATGTGACTTATTACTTGTTAATTTGACCATGTCATTTTCCCATCATATAGAAGGGCCAGTATGGTACAGTGGATAGAACAGAATTCAAAATCTGTTTCTGACAGATACTAAATGTATGAATCTGGGCAAGTGACTTCACCTCTAAATGCTTTAGGAAACCCTCTAACACTTTAAATAGCAGAAAGGGGACTAACTTGCATCCATAACAAGGATTTCATCCACAGAGTTCTTTTAACCAACAAAATTACAGGTCCTGTTCTTATCTTTATATTATATAGGATTATAGATTTAGAGCTGGAAACGACATCCTAGAAAATCTAGTGCAAACCTTTTCATTTTCCAGATGAGGAAACTTAGGAAGTTTCTAGTGATTTGTCCAAGGTTGCAGAATGAGCAGCAGAACAGTGATTTGCTTTATGAACACAGGTCCAATGACTCTGAATTCAGGGTCCTTTCCATATGCTACACTGCCCCCTTCTGTCCATTGGATAAATCTTTATCTCATAGTAATGAAGCAACGCTTAAGCATTTTTTGGAGAAAAAAATTTTTTTTTGACTTTTATTTATTTTAGTTTGCATCATTCATTTCCATGAGATTTTGAGTTACAAATTTCTCCCCATCTTTCCCCTACCCACCACCCCAAAACAGCCATCCCATTGTATAACCCCTCCCCCAATCTGTTCTCTCCTATGTCCTCCCCCATCACCCCTCTGACTTTCCGGTAGGGCAGGATGGATCTCCATACCACAGTGCCTGTGTATCTTAAGTCCCAGTTGGATGGAGTTAATAATATTAATAATAATAATAATTGTGTGTGTGTGTATATATATATATTATATATATATATATATACACACATATATATTTTTAACATTTGATTATAGAACTTTAAATTCTAGATTCTTTCTCTTCCTCCCTCAACACCCAACCCCACCGGAAGGACAAGCAAT
>CM053581.1:441081778-441124847 GCA_028627135.1 Pseudochirops cupreus
TTAAGGTGTTAATTTCTTCATTCAGGTTGTCGACTCTCTTTTCATGATTTTCTTGCATCATTCTTATTTCTCTTCCCAATTTTTCCTCCATTTCTCTCATTTGGTTTTCAAAATCCTTCTTAAGCTGGTCTCTAGCTTTTAGGCAATCTTCATGTTTCTTGGAAGCTTTTGGTGTGGGAGTTCTGACTGTGTTGTCTTCCTCCTGTTCCATGCTTTGATCCTTCTTTTCCCCAAAGAAGGAATCTAGAGTTTGGTTGCTGTTCTTACTTTGCTTCTTTTGCCTGTTCATGGTTGGCCAGTCAATGATTTTTTAGCTCTGTGGAACTCTGCTTTCAGAGGGGAAAGCTCTGTCCCAAATCACTGGGGTTTTCCCAGCTGCTGGTGCATTAAGAGGCTGCTGAAGCCCCAACCAGCTTTGGCTCACTGAAAATGCACCCCTGGACCACCACCCAAGACCACGATCCAGATCCAGGCCACTCAATGCAAGAGCACTTGGCCTCTGAATGATTGCTTGGCCCCCCTACAGTCTGCATGCCGGGAGCCACTTCTGCTGCTTTCTTGCCCTGGAGGCAGTTTGGCTGGACCAGCTCTTCTCCCCCAGTTTTAGCTGAGTTCCATTGACCTTTCACTTAGTCCTTTTTTCTTCTTATGGCTTGATAATTCTGGAAACTGCACACCTGATGCACATCTGCTCTCCTGAAGCTCCAGCTGCAGCTCAGTGGGGCTTCTCGGGCCGCCCCCAGGGCCAAGCCGCGGTTTCAGGCTGGGCTGGTTTCAGCTCCCAGCCCTGAGATGGTGCCTCCTAGCTGAGCTGCCTTCAGTGGAAAGTATATTCGTGTGCGTTTTAGAGCTCCAGAATTTGTTTAGAGTCATATTTTATGGGTATTTTGAGGTGGCTGTGTGGGAGCTGCCGAACCTTGCTGCTCCTACACTGCCATCTTGGCTCCACCTGGAGAAAAAATCAAGATAGACTGTACATAAATACATAGTAATATTGTTACCATTAATTAAAATAATTTATAATTACCTTTGGAATATTTTTGGTATTAGGGAAAATAGCCCCTAAACCCAGTTTTTATTCAGTCTCTTTAATCTCTTCCCCTACCAAATTTGATTTCTTGCTTTACCTTGCTTTTTCCCATATCTACCCTCTTTGGAGGCTTTGATCAAATACTTACTAATTGACTATACCAGGTACTGTGTTATGCCCTGGAGATACAAAGATAAGTAAGAAAAAGTTCCTACTCTCAAGGAGCTTAAATTCAGTTGGGAACTTATATTCTATTCTCTGGAGACATGTGTTTGCCAAAAGAAAGAGAATCTAAAGGCATAGATTATTTACAACCTAGAAAAATAGTCCCAGGAGAGTTGTGAGACTACATTAAATGTCCAAACTTCAATGTTCCTAGAAACATTAGTTTACCAAACATTAGAAGAGCAGCCCAAAAAACAAAAACAATTGCAATCAATAGTTGTATATATAGTATACAGTACTCTTAGGCTTGCAAAGCACTTTATATAGATCATCATGTTTGATCTTCACAAGAGCCCTGTTAAATATGTATTCACTATTATCCCTGTTTTACAGATGAGGCTGCTGTGGCTCAAAAGGGTCACGTGGCTTGCCCTTAGTCACATACCAAGTGTCAGGCTTAGGATTTGGTTTCAGGTCTTTCACTTTACCTCCTATCCTATCATTTCTGATAAGATATTTTATAAAGGCGTTTTTTTTGTTTTGGTTTGGTTTTTTGTTACCCTTATTCCAAAGCCAAATCTGAAGGGGGAGAAGTTTTCTTTGGTTTTAGAACTAACGTTTGTTATTTGTTTTTCTGAAGTATGAAAGAATTCTGTTAACAAAACTGCAGTTCTCTCTGTGGCAAAAACTGTGGTCAAAACTAACATCTAAGGTTATCTATAAGGCATGCCCTGGATGCACGAAGAGAACAAGATCTTCTGCTCAACTAAAAATTAGATCAACTTTCTTCACAATAAATTTTGAGCCAAGCGATAAAAAAAATGAAATGACAAAAGAGAATGCTGTATGCACATATTTGGAATAGTTATCTGCATTTCAAAAGATCCTCTGGTTCTGTCGAATCTCAAATCCCAAGCATAAGCAAAAAACCTAATACTAGACTTATAGAAGAGAAATTAAATAGCACCAACTCTAGATGTTTTTCTGATAGGATGACACAGAGGAAAGTATGCTGAATTTGGTGACAGAAGACCTGGGTTACAATCCTGGCTCTGCCATTTACTCTCTATATGACTTTGAGGGAGTCATTTGATCTCAGTTGTCTTACTTGTAAGATGTGAGAGTTGGACTGCCCGCTCTCTAAAATACCTTCTAGCTCAACATTTATACTATTATCTCCTTCTAAAACTGTTTATGCTAGTCTTTCAATATGTGTTATGTGTGTTTCTGTTTTGTGCTGTTGATTCCTTTTAGTTTTATTAAAACTATACCTCTACTATTAGAAATAATGTTACTTTTTCTAGGAGGAAAATGAGTAATTACAGAGCTCAAAGTTGAATAAAGTCCCTGAAAATTGAAAGGAGAGACAAGAGGTTATCTTATGCAATTCGTAAATTATTGAATCATTATATGTATTATTTTGAATAAACTAGTGAGCATAATATTTTAACACAGCATTGAGTATTTTTAAATGTTTTAAAAAGTCCCATCAGAATAGTCAGTTTAACAAAGATGACAAAAAGATATTTCAGAATTGACGACTTATATGAGTTGGTTGGTGACGTTAACTGTTTCATGACAAGATAGTTTTATCCTTCTTTTAAAATATGTTTCTTTCAGTTCTTCTTTGAAGGACATAGTTATTGAGATGATAGAGAGATTTTTAAATTTTCTAATCTTCAGAGAAAATGTTTATCTATAAAATAACTTTCTTACTTAATTAAAAATGTGTGTATGTATCTCTGTGTGTGTATATGTGTGTGTGTGTGTGTGTGTGTGTGTATTTGTGTGTTTTGCAATTGCACTATGGTTCCTAAAGTAGAAGTGGAACTTGCAGATGTTCTTAGATGAGTATGTTGGTGCAAATGTTTCTGTCAGCAGCTTGTATCCAGACTGGACTGACTTATAAGCCAATCCATTGGTTGAATTGTTGTCTAATTCTAAAAGGAAGTCTATATCAAAAACAATTAAATGATGTCTTCTTTTATATCGTTTTCTTTTTAAACAGTGCTGTTAGCCCTGATTCTTGGAATATGATGACTATGACCAAAAGCAGGTCCTTCTCTACTTCCTATGCTGTCTCTGCAGCTAATCATGTGAATTCTAAAAAGCAAAGTCGGCCAGGTAAGGAAATCATTGATCAGTATGGTCTCAGCTGAGTACCTTTTCATAGAACTGTCACTTAAAAGTCATATGTAGTGAATTATGAAAAAAGGTCATCCTACCACAAAGTACTGACACATTTTCCGAGTTGACCAAAAAATCCTGACACAATATTCTGGGTTCTGATTTGGCTGTTAGGATAAAAAAAGTCACACCATCCAGATACTATAACCATTAGTCATTTCAAATTCCTCACTTCGCAATTCTGTGTTTTGTGTATTTGAGATGAGCTTTACGAGATGTTATGTTCTAATACCCATAAAATGACAGTCAACGTCAAGCTAAGGATTACCTGGAATAATATCCTTTTGTAACACAAACCACATGATGTACCGATGATCTACTGAGGCCAGTTTGCATTTTTTCTTTTTCTTTTTTTTTTTGAAAAACACTCTTTAGATCAGGCCTGCACAACATAGGGCCTGCAGGTCACTTATGGCCCACCAAAGGATTGCCACTGTGCATTCTCTCCTGTTTGTCACGTAACCCATAGCAACTAAGCATCATCAGTCTTTCCCTAGCTACCTTTACTTGGAAAGTGAGCTGCTAAAAACCTATATGCAGCCTGAAGAGATTTAGTCTATTTTCATTTTGGCTCCTACCTTCTGCCAAGTTGTGCAGGTCTGCTTTAGATGAATGATATTAATTACTAATAATGTCCCCATATATATTCAGGGAAATGCTTACATATCCAAACCACTTCTAAATATAATGTCTTTTTTTCTTCTTTTTGGAGGGGGGAAGGCAGGGCAATTGGGGTAAGTGACTTGCCCAAGGTCACACAGCTAGTGAGTGTTAAGTGTCTTAGACCAGATTTGAACTCAGGTCCTTCTGACCCCAGGGCTGGTGCTTTATTCACTACATCACCTAGCCATCCCTCATATTGTATCTTTTAAGGGAAAAATATTTTCTTTCTTCTTATAACTTGCTTACATGACAGAGAAAACAAGTAACTTGTTATTGTTTAATTCAGTCATGCCTCTGCGATTTTGGCAAGAGTAGTACACCAGAAAACCTGGTCTTAAATTCTGCCTCCAAATTAATTTGATCCCTTTGATCCTCAGTTTTTTCAACTACATAAATGAGGGAGTGGCACTAGATCTTCTCTGATATCCCTTCCATCTCTTGATGGTGTGCTCTTAACATGATGGGTAGAGGGGAGTTTCCTTAATCTCAGGACCTTTAGATGGACAACAGGGTTGGGGAAAGGAGAACTTGAGAATTATCTCTGACCTCTGGGATTTTTCTATGTTTATTTCAAGAAAATACTTTAAGGGGAGAGCAAATGCTTATAATGTATTATTAATAAACTTCATAATTCTTTCCCAAGTTTGGCAGTTAGTACATCAGGTTTCTTAAAACACCACATTTTCATATAATGTGGCTTTCAGTGAAACTTAGGGCATATAGCACTTGATGATTAATTACTTCTCCCATATATAAAGTTATAAGGCTTAGGGCTTCCTGGGAGAAGTCCAATATTCATTAAACTAGAGTCAGATTAAGAGAGACAGGCCACACTAATTGGCTTTCTTGCCTCTGTATGAGAAAATACTTTCCAATATGATATTCCATATCATAATCAATATGGGAATCTATTAATTTGCAATTAACACTATAAAAAGGTTTATATTTTCATTGGGGGGATGAGAAAGAAAGAAAATAAGTGATAATTGAAAATTAAAACCATAAACATTTTAAATTTGTAGTTAACAAATAGCATTTACTTGGGGCCCAGAAAATTTCTGTCTGTAATATAAAAGTCAGTTTGGGTCCTCATTCCCACTAGATTGTAAGCTCCTTGAGGACAGGCCACTCCACTGTCTTTTGTCTCTTTTTGTACCCCCTAGCACTTAGCACAGTAGGTCTTAATAAAGGTTTATTTATTAATAATTTTTATTGAATCAACCATTTATTAAGCTTCTATTTTGTTCCAGGTACTGTGAACATGAATGCATCAGTTCCTCTCCCTCTTCTTTCCCCCCCTTCTACTCTCCCTTCTTAGTAGCCTACCACTTGGTACCAAACTATGTATTTAATTATGTATTCCTAATTCCACTCCTTAATCTCATCCTACATACCTACCTTTTTTTGTTTGTTTGTTTTTGGAGGGGGGGGAAGACAGGGCAGTTGAGGTTAAGTGACTTGCCCAACGTCACGCAGATACTAAGTATTAAGTGTCTGAGGTCACATTTGAACTCAGGTCTTCCTGAGTCCTGGGTTGGTGCTGTATTCACTGCACCACCTGGTTTCTCCATACATACCTGTTAGGGACACTGCTCCTAGGATGGGACAAAGCTTTATTGTAGAAATACACTTTCTAATTTAAAGGGATAATGCAACAGAAATCACCCGCTGAAGACAACCAACATCCTTTCCTTTGAGGCTGTCAGCTGATTCTTCTGAAAAACACTTCTTGTTTTTCTCAAGAAGAAGGAGTTAAAAAATAAAAAGCCAACTAAACAAAAAAAAGGGTTATAAAAAAACCAAAACCTTTTCAGATAAGAGGCAACTGCATTATAATACAGAGAATGCGAGATTTGTAATCAGAGGACCTCCATTTGAATCTCTGCTCCACCCCTTGATATCTGTATGACCTTGGACAAGTGAATTTTCTTTTCTGAGCTTTAAACACCTTGTCTTTAAAATGAAGGAATTAGATTTGGTGATGTCTAATGCTCCTTTTTTTTTTTCTTTTTGGAGGAGGGAGGGCAGGGCAGTTGGGGTTATGTGACTTGCCCAAGGTCACACAGATAGAAAGGCTCTTTTTAACTCTAGATTTTATAATCCAAAGAAACGAATTTAAAAGGCATTCAATTTCTATTGGTTAAATAACACAAAAAATATTTTCCCTCATGAAAAATGCCTTTTTCAAGCTTTGTCAAAGGATGACAAATATTCCCTTTTCTTTATTTCGTATATTTCTGTCCTAAGCAAAGGTGGCATAACCAAGGTGTAATAGTCTTATTTAAGAAAGCAGGTGAAAGAATACATATTGGCACAGTGTAAGCTTGATTATTAAGACACAGATTGGTACCTAGAAGAATCTCTGTCTTGGGAAATAATGATAATCATTAAATTTTTAAAATATATTTATTTTATTGTTTTTTTTCCTATATAGTCAATGTATCCCTTCTTCCTAGTCCTCCAGAGAGCCATTTCATATAATATGTAATAAAAAAGTGAAAGAAAAACAGAAAACTTACCAGCATACTAGAAAAATCTGAAAATATATGTAATATTCTACATCCATATGGACAATTCCACCTCTGCAGAGGAGTTGGGGAGGATTGTCTTCTCATATCTCTTCTTTAAGGTCAATGCTTGTGCTCTGAAATTTTGAAACATTCACTTCTGGTGGTTTTATATTTTTTTCCCTTCAATTTCTTTTGTTATAGTTGTTATGTTTATTGTTTTCTTGGCTCTACCTCTCTGCATTATAATCTTTCCATGTCTCACTGTTTAGCATGTTTTGACAGGCATATTCCATTACAGTGATGTAACAATATTTGTTTGGCTATTCCTCAGTCAGTGAACATCTATTTGTTTCTAGTTTTCTGCAACTGCTAAAAGTTTTGCTATAAATGTTTTGGTGTATGTGGAGATTTTCTTCTTATCAGTGACTAGCTTAGTAATGGAATCTCAGGATCAAAAGGGTATGAAACTTTTCCTCATTTTTTTGACATAACTCCAAATTGCTTTCTAAAATAGTTGTACTGATTCATAACTATGCCAACAATGTATCATCATGCCCATCTTCCACCAATCTCCTCAACATGAGCTATTCTTACCTTGTATCATCTTTGCCAATATTTTTGGGGGTATAAGGTAAAACTTAAGTGTTTTTGGTTTTTTGCTTTTTGGAGGGGGGAAGGTAGGGCAGTTGGGGTTAAGTGACTTGCCCAAGGTCACATGGCTAGGTTTTGTGTGTGTGTGTGTGTGTGTGTGTGTGTGTGTGTGTGTGTGTGTGTGTGTGAAGTGTCTGAGTCTGGATTTGAGCTCAGGATCCTCCTGACTCCAGGGCCAGTGCTCTACTCACTGTGCCACCTAGCTGCCTTTAAGTGTTCTTTTGATATGCATTTCTCTTATTAGTGATTTGGAGCATTCTTTCAATATGGTTTTTAATAGTTTGAGATTCTTAATCCTTTAAGTTTTTAAATTTTATTTTTGTCATCATTTGGATTGTAACTTAGGAGGTAATAAAACTAGAATGCTAAATAATTTGCCTGGAGAATCCTCACTCAGTAACTCTAATAATTGTATAGATTGTTAATAAATTTATTTTTTTCGCTGCTTTCCCATGCATTGCTGTCTTCCACTATTGCAAGAACCTTGTTCCACAAGATGCATTATCATATTAGTCATCTTAATAGATCTTTAAATTTAGTATTTTACCTGGTAGTTTCAGTTTGTCCATAGTAACATAGAATTCTTTTTCTGCTGTAGTTTTAAGTAGATGGCTTCCAAGGTTCCTTCATACTCCAAAAGTCTATGATTCTGTGACTTAAAAAAAAAATTACAACAACTCATCTTGTTGCATACTTCCAAACTCTGGAATTTCCTTTCAAGTTCCAATTTTAGGGAAATCAATAGCAGTCAGACTTTTTTATCCATCCCTGAAGACTCATGAAAGAGGACCTTTTGTCCTTAGCACCTCTCCTCTTAACTCACCTCTCTCCCCTCTGGAATTCTTCCTGGAAAAAAATGGGCTCCCTCTCCTTTTTTTTAAAAAAATGAACAGAATTTCTTGAATGAAATTACAATCTGGAACAAGTCAGGGCTTTGTCGTTGTGCTCTGCCCCTAATATTTTTTTGTTTGCCTGTATGTTTTGTGTATGGGCAAATAATCCTTAATCTTTGCTCAAGTAATTCAATGTCATTAACTCCCCACCCTCCTCCCCCCAAAACATTCATTTATAGTGAATCAGCAAGGAAACATACCTGTGTGAATGCATAGTGGCATGTTCCAAATGGGACAGAACCCTTGATTAATGAGTTATCTGAGTTAAAATGTCCTCCTCCTACAAATTATATGGAAACCTTTGGGGGAACACACCCTTATGGAAGATTTTCCCCCCCATTGTTTTAGATAGATATTCCATTTAATTAAATCTCTTTTCTTTGAATTAATATTTTTTCTGACTTGGTGTAATAAAAGGAGAAAAACAAGCTTAAGAACTGAAGTTTTGAAGATAACCAAAGTCTTACCTGAATCCTTGGTTTAGCTTTCATGGTCCCAAGTTTGAGGGGATTTGGGCATATCTAAATAAACAGAGAGGAAAAGGGAATAGATAAGAAGAAAGCTATGAGTACAGAAGCAAGTAGAGCTGAAAAAGAGATAGTCTAAAGACTAAAGTAAGGAAAAAACTAAGGAGAGATAGAAAATGGGCTTAAAGTCAAGAATAAAAGTACAATTAGATAAAGGGAAAGGTTCCAGAGCCAGGAGATACTGAATCTGTGGTTTGTACAAAGCAATTAAATGATTTGGCTGCTGGCTCAACCAATCTGTATTAAGTGTTTTGACTACTTCATCCTTCAAGGAAATGCAATACAACCACTTGTTAACTAGCCACAAATGGAAGGAGAATGAACCAGGAACTGCAAGAACCCTTTGATTAAAGCACAGGAATTATTCTTTTGAACATATATTTTCCTTTCAATTTTGCTCTTCTTGCATGCAAATCACTGAGTATATTAGTCTACCGTTAAGTCAAAGAGCTTTTTAAGCTTCTTCAATTCATATTTATCTCATATGCAGTAGTCATTTCCTGAACTCTTATAAATTGGTTCCACCTGTTGGCAGAGCTTACAACTATCTCCACTCCTGAAAGTTAAGCTTACTTTTCCTTATTAAAATGCTGAATTGTGAGGTCATTTTTACAAACCTAATGAAAAAAAGTAATATTTTGATTTGTCATTTTACCTTTTCTTTTAAATATTATACATATATATCTATATATATCTATATATGTATATCTATATCTATCTATCTATCTATCTATCTATCTATCTATCTATCTATATATATGTTTGTTTGTTTATTTATTTATTTTTTGGAAGAGCCTGAGGGCTGACCAAGCCATTTTCCTGTGAAAATATAACAGAAACTTATTTATCAGAACTTCTGGTTTCCTTCTTGTTCTTGGACTTGGACTGAAAAAGTTTTTACAGCAAAAAAACAGATGGAGTTACTTAAATAATTTCCCTCCAGACTTGTTTATCTTTTTTTGATTGCTCAAAGTTACTTATGTCATGACACACATTTTCTCATGCTCTCATAAATAAAGAATTAAGGGCTGCATTAGTCAATGGAGTTGGAATTTATTCTTCCTCTAGTTGCATTCTTTAAAATATTTTCATTTTATATATTTTCCTGTAGGATGTTTTGAATCATACAAAGATTATATTTTGTTGGCTGTACTTTTTCACAAAGCTTATTTTAAATTGGCATAAGCATAAAATAAAGAAAGAGATAGAGCTTGTGATTTTATTGGTATAAGTAATTCTCAAAAGTTAAGCTTCCTCTGACAAAGCAGGTTGGAACCTTCCCTGGAAATTTGAGTCTTTGAGAGCTGCTTGGACATTGAAAAGTTAAGTGTTTGTCCCAGAGTCACACTGTCAATATTTGTCCAAGACATGACTTGAACCCTGATCTTCCTAGTTTTGAGGCCAACGTGCCACATTGTCACTATAGATCTGTATTTTACATGTATATGTAACATATTTTTGGTTCATAAGACTAAAAGGGAAATATGTAGATCATGTAGCCTGTCCTTCTAATTTCTAGCAGAATACACTTTTAGGGATTGGGATAGGCAACTACACCTATGATTTCATTGATATGGTTGGAGAGGGGATTCCAGTAAGAAACTTATTTTATCAATGTAGATTGGCACTTTCTCAGCAATTTATAATCTGAGCACCATAATCTAGAGCACTAGGAAGTTAAATGACTTGTCTCTGGTTGTGTTTCAATATGTATCAGAGGAAGAGCTTAAACAGAAGTCTTCCTGGCTTTGAGATTTTTACAATGTCTGTCCATATTTAAGCCATCTCAGAAAGATAGGAATGTGTCTTATTTGTCAAGTTGAATGTTTTTGGTACAGTTTTCCTTTTAAAATCCAGTTTCTAGTGACTCTGATTTTCTAGATTTATTAGCTCATTCTATATTTTTAGTCCTCAACTGTCATTATCATAATTAGAAATGATTTATTGCCTTTAAGGTTCACAAAGTGCTTTACAAATACTATCTCATTCTATCTTCACAATAACCCTGAGAGGTAGGTGCTATTATCATCCTCATTTTGGAAACATGAGGAAACAGAGGTAGACAGATGTTAAGATTAAAAATCGTGACTTGCTCAGGCTCACAAAGCTATTAAATGTCTGGTTTAGACTCCCATGTCTGGTTCTCCCACTGGGCCACCTCTCTGTTTTAGCTATCATCACTCGAAAGAATCCTTCCTGTCCTTGAAGAACAGTATCTATAATATGTATTCATAGCATTCCTCATGCTTTCTAATTTAAATACTTATAATGAAATACCGAAACAAAGTCAGGGTGCTTTTCATAATAAAAATAGCAAAATACCTTTATACTCATAAAATGCTCTTTTTTTGCTTTGTTTTTGGTCTTTTTGGTTGTTGGTTTTTTGTTTTGTTTTTTTTTTACTTTGGACAAGTGAATTAATTTATATATATCTTAGTCTCTCTTCCTACAAAATCAGAATACTGTTTCTTTTCATGGTGTTGTCAGGATCAAAGTTTGTTAAAGTGTTTGAAATATTCAGATAAATAGCACAACCAACAGACAGAGGAGCAAAGCTATTCCATCTGGCACAATATTTGTTTTAATTTTAGTCCTAGGAGGCAACTTGCTGGAGACTTCAAGTCTGCTTATTTGTTTAAGTTTAGTTAATACATCAGCTTCAAATAGTGTAATAGACTTTTAAAAAATGTTATAAGAACTAGTAATATTTCTCTAAGGACATGAGCTGGCAGCTACTAAAAATTAGCAGTGATAAGAAGACTGCAATTGCTAATTGACTTGAAAATACACCATTTCAGAATTGCACTAGAGAACATTCTTTCAGGGTGTGAACTTCAGTTTTGTCAAAGGTGGCAGGAAATCACTTTCTTAAACAAGAAATTAACAACAAAGTATTTAGAGAGTTAGTTGAAGCTATTCATATCTGAGATGCTTAAAGATATGAAGGGGAGTGGCAGCACTTGAGGTGTACCCTTTCCTTAGTAATCTCTGGACCAAATTCTATAAAACTGGCATAGCAAGATAAATGTTTCCCTGGCAATCTGGAGTCTCTGTCTGGATAAATATGACATAGAGTTTGTACTCCCTGCTTTAGGATTCTAGACTGTCATAGAGTACATAAGGAGAAGGCAGACTAAAAATTGTCCTTTAAAAAAAAACAACAAACCTTTAAGGGGGCGGCTAGTGAATAAAGTACTGGCCTTGGAGTCAGGAGGACCTGAGTTCAAATTCAGCCTCAGATACTTGACATACTTACTAGCCGTGTGACTTTGGGCAAGTCACTTAATCTCAGGTGCCCTCCAAAAAAGCCAAAAGAAAAAAGAAGGAAAAAAGAAAAAACTTTTAAGTTGAAATCAGATAGAATTAAAATATAAATTATCTTAAGCTACAAGTGAATCCTGAAGAGCAATATAAATGTGTAAAAACACAAAACAAAAATAAATAGGCATTGTACCAGGCGCCAGTAGACTTGAACTATAGTCTCTTCCATTTATTTATTTTAAGATTTGGGGCAGTCTGAGTCTCAGTTGCCTCCTCTAAATAGAAGCAGTATTTTACTATTACTGTGCACTAGAAGGAGAAGATTGGGCTGGATGATCTCTTGAAGTTCCTTCTCATTCTCTGATACAGTGATGTGGATGGCTACAGAATAAATCCGTAGGAGGTTGCTGTTATTCCTAATTGTCCAATAAGTAGGATAAGAGAACATAATCCTTCAGAATCTCAGGCTTCACTCAACTCATACCAAAGGAGCTGGAAGGGGCATGTATTCTTTTTTAGCCTTTTAAGACCAAAGGAAACAAAACAAGACTAAGTCCATTTTTCTTTTCATGGGACCAGAAAATTTTTGAGAAAAGTGAAACATGTAAACAAGCTGGCATATCTTTGAGCACAATTGTTTTAATTCATCTGTTTGCTAATCACACAATATACTTCATTGGCCACACCTTTTGGACCCCAACATTTCTACTTAAAAATGAAAATCAAGCCTCATCATTTTTAGTTTTTATTTGTAACACATATTTTCTTTAGTTTCATGTTTTGCTGCCCAATAATAGAAAAAAATTAGATAAATATTCAAAGAAATTATTTTTGATTTTTTTTTTATTTTTAAGGAGATCTATACATCTGCTTCACGTTCTTAATGATCATTTTAGGATATAAGTTTGAAAGAAGCTTTTTCTAATATTGGGCTTCTTAAATTTGGATCTTTGAATTTTAAAATATTTAATATTTCATTTTCTTTGAAATTTCAGAGGCTTGTTGTTTTTTTTTTTTTTGTATTTCAGTGTAATTGTTTTCCTTTTGTGGTAGGAGCAATATTCTAATCCTTACCTCCATGCAGCTAAGACTAGGTTTTACTTAGAAAGTATTAAGACCTTTTACAAGAATCAATTACTTCAACTGAGTAAAGGTCCAGGCTATTGACCTAACTTTCTGGTTAACTGAATTCAGAGTAGCCACAAGGAATTCAAGGTATTCTTTGATGCTTGGCTGTTAGAAAACTATGGACAGGCAACAGAGCTTTGCTGAGCTGAATCAACTTAAGGTGTACTTTCTTGCTATCCTTATTGAATATCCTTCTACAATTACTCAGAAAATCTTTTGTTCATTGTTGAGTGACCTGTGAGCACTTCCTTTTTTTCCCCTTATATCTAACCAAAACTTCTGAGGGACTGACCTGAATCAAGCCCAGCACTGAATAAATAGTCAGAGAGGAGGATGGCAAAAGTGTGTTGGAAAATATAGCATAGGTTTGAGAAATGAGAGCCCAAAGCTTTGGAGATATTTCATATCACTGTATCTTTCCTTTCTTTCAATATAGAAGTGGAAGTTTAAGAATATGATGCCTATAGAATCTCACAAAATAAAGCTAGTTGTAACTTAACAAGACAAGAAACAAATAATTTCTTATATGTTATGAATCAGTGGGGGAAAAGCATTTATTAAGGATTTACTATAGTCAAATACTGTACTGAATGCTAGGGAAACAAAATAAGCCAGTCCCTGCACTCAAAGAAGCTCACATTCTAATTGGCAGAGGAAAAAAAGACATACATAAGAAGTTCCTACTGGATAACAGATGGGAAGGCTGGGTTACACTTAGGCTGCTGGGACAAACTGCAGACCAGACTCAGACATCTTTAGGATACTTCATCAGGTCAGCTGGATTTAGTGTGTATAGCAACAAGGTAAATAATAAGATTTGGTGTGATAAAGGTTGTTGCATCAACAGAGATGGTACAGACCTGTTAGAGTTTGTGAATCCCTATACATTTAAGTGGTTCAAGCAGCCATGTGCTTCATTAGTGGATAGTAGTACATTTAGAGGTGCTTAATTCATGACCATGGTGGTAGGGGAGGGGCAGGCCCAAAGTTTACAGTGGAGAGGGTGCTCTGGATTCTTTTTCATGGTGGCAGTTAGTGATGGGGAGGTGGGACCAGCATACATCTGGAAGGGGGAAAGAACAAATTGGCAGGAAGGTTGGGGGATATAGACCTTCTTGCAATGCCAGTTCTTTCCAGGACCTCCAAAAAGACCCTAGTGGAAAGTCACATCAGAAACAGTTGGTACCATCCTTGACTGGTGAAAAAAGAGGTAAAAGTCTACATCAAATTACTACAAAGTCTAAAACTGGGAACATCATGTAAACCATTGCCGCAGTTTCAACCTGATCTGTCTAAAGCACTGTCTGTGCCAAAAAGGAAATTGGAAAAAGTGTCGATGTTGACATTGATAAGCTCTATTTCCTGCATAAGGCAAACCGTTAAAAAGCAGTCAACATATCAAGAAGTGGAAAGGCATTCAGAAACCACTTTTTGCCAACAAATACTTGATCTTATTGCCAAGGGAAAGGATGTGGATCCAAGGGCAACAAAAGATTAAAATATACACCAATATGTAAGACATTATATTGAAGGATGACAGAAGATTACAAGCAATATCACCTCATCAAAGAGTGAAAAGCAGTAGAAGTCAAAACAAGGCTGTCTGAAGCTTGGCATGAGATACAACTGTGCCACATCATTTTGATGTATTCATAGAAAAAACTGGCAGGAAAATAACAAATAAGCATCACAGAGAACAGATTTGTTACAGTCTTCATATCAGTCTTTTTCATTATTAATGACAGAGGAAAACACCAGGTTTGGACCATTTAGTCTCTGTTCTGTTATGAAGTAGAAATGTTACCTAAAAAGATGAAATTGAGAAAAGCAGCTGGAACAGGCCAAGTTCATATAAAGCAAATCTACTCTATTCTAAAGGCAACACAACCTTGAAAGCATTTGGGAATCAGTAAATTTGCTTTTTTTAAGTACTGGGGACACAAAGAAAGACAAACATATATAGATAGGTGTGTGTGTGTGTGTGTGTGTGTGTGTGTGTGTGTATTCACTACCCTCAAAGAGCTCACAGTCTAATCGTGGAGAAAAGATACAAATTATATACATTATATATATATATATATATATATATATACATATATATATATATTACTATGTGTGTGTGTGTGTGTGTGTGCCTCTTTTATGTAAGATAATTTTCCCCATTATGTATTTCCCTTCCCCCTTCTCCCATTGCATTGCTCTTATTCATACCTAGGTTTTTTAGATTATTCCAACAAAATTGACTTACACCTATGCTCTCTGTTTATGTAAACTCTTTCTAACTCTCCTAATAATGATACAGTTTTCAGGAGCTAGATGAATTATCTTCCCATATAGGAATGTAAATAGTTTAACTTCATTGAATTCTTATGATTACTCTTTCATATTTGGCTTTTTATGATTATCTTGAGTCTTCTCTTTAAATGTTGAATTTCCTGATCAGTTCTGGTCTTTTTATCAAGAATGCTTGGAAATCCTCCATTTTGTTAAATATCTATCTTTTCCACTGAAGGGTTATACTTATTTTTGCTTCATAGGGTATTTTTATTTGTCATTCTAGCTCCTTTGCCTTACAGAATATCATATTCAAAGCCCTTTGTTCCTTTAACATGGTCTACACTCTGGTCTTTACTAAAGAAGGTCCTGCTTCCCTGTAGTCACAAGTAATGTCATTAAAGAGAATGACAATAATGATGTAACAAAATTTGTGGGATGCAGCCAAACCAGTATTTAGGAAAAAAACTATTTTATATCATATTTCTATAAAAAAATAGAGCAGATCAATGAATTGGACATGCAACTAAAAAACTGGAAAATTAAAAATTCCCAGTTAAAAACCAAATTGGAAATAGTGAAAATCAAAGGAGAGATTAATAAAATTGAAAGTAAGAAAATCATTCAACTAATAAATAAAACTAGGAGGAGGTTTTATGGGGGGAAACAAAATATATAAACAGATGGTTAATTTGATTGAAAAAAAAGAAAAAGGAAAACCAAATTACCTGTATCAAAAGTGAAAAGGGTTAATGGGCAAAGGCAAGATGGTAGACAAAAGGCAGGGACTTGCCTGCGCTCTCCCAAATTCCCTCCAAATACCTTTAAAATAATGCTTCAAAACAAATTCTGGAGCAGCAGAACCCATAAAAGGACAAGATGAAATAATTTTCCAGCAAAAGACAACTCAGAAAATTGGGAGGAAAGATGTGTCACACTGAGGTGAGATAAGAATACAGTCGAGTGCAGGCTGCCGCAGCACGGAGCAGGCCCCAGCAAAGTAGGAGCTAGCTTTGGGATTGACTGAATCATCATCATCAGTGTCTGCTTCTGCAGCCCTCATTCCACGGACAGTAAAGGGGTCAGAAAACTGGTCAGAAGGACAGGCATCCCTTTGCTGCTACTAGGGGCTTTACTGCCCTTCCTTGGATCTGGGTCTCAGTCCTGGGTGGCAGTCCCATGGCAAGGAGAAACACTAGCACAACAGGGCTTGTGGCTGCTGGGGAATTAGGATCCTAGTCACAGTTCCAGGGCAGCAAAGAGCGCTTGTGGTCACTTACAAAGCAGATCATAGGGCAGGAGAGTAGTAAACACACTTTTCCATAAATCATACCACCTTGGAAGTCCTGAAAGCTTATCAGATCAGATCTAGCTTTGAATACAGCTGCACAAAAACCCCTGAAACTCAGGAAAGTGCCCCCTTCACTCTGTAAGCACAACCCCACTTTAGCATAGAGCTAAAAGTTAAGAAATATCTGGAAAAAGTGAGCAAACAACAGAAAAAAATTCTAAGTTACTATGTGAAAAGGAAAATTGAAAGCGCACATTCAGAAGAAGAAAATACATTCTACATTGTTTCATCGAAAGCCTCAAAGAAAAATATGAATTTACCTGAGGCCATGGAAGGCCTCAGAAAGGATTTTAAAAATCAAATAAGAGAGGTAGAAGAAAAATTTTGGAGAGAAGTGAGAGTGATTCAAGAAAATCGTGAAAAAGGGATTCAATAGCTTTGTGAAGGAGGCTGAAAAGTTACTGAAGGAAATAACACCTAAAAAAAAATAGGATATGTTGTAAAAAGAGGAATAAAAATCCAAAGAGGGAAAGAATACCTTGAAAAATGGAATTGGTCAAATAGAAAGAGATATACAAAAATTCACTGAAGAATTCCTTAAAAAGCAGAATTGGCAAAATGTATAAAAGAGATACAAAAATTCCCTGAATAAAAGAACTCTTTAAAAAGTGAATTGGCCAAATGGAAAAAGAGGTAAAAAAGCTCATGGAATAAAATAATTCCTTAAAAATTAGAATTGGGTGAGTGGAAGCTTATAGTCCCATGATGCATCAAGAAACAATAAAACAAAATCAGAAACAGAAAAAAGTAGAAGAAAATGTGAAGTATCTCTTTAGAAAAAAAAAACAACTGACCTGGAAAATACATCTGGGAGAGATAGTTTAAAAATTATTGAACTACCTGAAAACTATGATTAAAAAAAGTCTAGAAATCATCTTTCAAGAAATTATCAAAGAAAACTGCCCTGATATTCTAGAGCCAAGTGGTAAAAAGAAATTCAAAGACTCCATAGAGCATTTCCTAAAAGAAATCACAAAGTGTAAATTTCCAACGATATTATAGCCAAATACCAGAGCCTGCAGGTCAAGTAGCAAATATTACAAGCAGTCAGAAAGGAACAATTCGAATGTAATGGAGCCACAGTCAAAATAAAACAAAAGTTATACAAAACTCAAGAGAAGAATTAAAAAGTAAACTTAAAAGAGAAATCATAAAAGGTTTCAATAAGGTTAGACTGATTATAATCGTACATCTGAAAATGATACTTCTAACTCCAAAAAACGTTATCATTACTAGGGCAGTTAGAAGAAGTATATACATAGAGTATATACATAGCATATACACAGAACTATCACACATAAGTGTTCATTGAATTTGATGGTATGATTACCTAAAAACAATTAAAGGATGAGAAAGAGGAATGCACTGGGAGGAGAAAGGGAGTGATAGAATGGTATAAATTATCTCACATAAAAGAGACATACAAGAATTTTTACAGTGGAGGGAATATGGCAAGGAATGAGGGAATCTTACTCTCAAGGAATAGGCTCAAAGAGGGAATAAAATATATACACTCAGTTGAGAATAGAAATCGATGCTTATTTTCCCCAGTTACATGTAAAAACAATTTTTAACATTCATTTTTAAAACTTTGAGGTCCAAATTCTCTCCCTTCCTCCCACCCCAACCCCTGTCATTGAAAAGGCAAGTAGTTCAATAGGTTTTGTATGTGGAGTTATGCAAAACACATCAATAATAGTCATGTTGTGAAAGAAAACATAGATAACAACTCAAGAAAAAGTAAAAAAGCAAAAATAAATATGACTCAGTCTGTATTCAGACACCATTAGTCTTTTTTGTATTGCTGAGAATAACTAAGTTTTTCACAGGTGATCATATTATAATATTGCTGCTATTTGTACACAGTACAAATTTTGCATCATCCCATGCAAATCTTTTTAGGTTTTTCTGAGAGCATCCTGCTGACCATTTCTTTTAGTACAATAGTATTCCAACATAATCACATATGACAACTTGTTCAGTCATTCCCCAATTGATGGACATCCCCTCAATTTCTAATTCTTTGCTTCCAGAAATGAATTGCTGTCAATATTTTTTGCTCATATAGGTCATTTTCCTTTTTGTTTCTTTTGTCTGTTTTAAGATACAGACCTAGTAGTGGTATTGCTAGATTAAAGAGTATTCATGCTTTTATAGCTCTTTGGCCATAGTTGCAAATTGCTCTTCAGAATGGTTGAATCAATTCACAACTCTAACATTATTGCATTATTGTCACATTTTTCCCACATCCCTTCCAACATTTGTCATTTACATTTTCTGTGCTATTAACCAATCTAATAGGTATGAGGTACTACCTCAGTTGTTTTAATTTGCATTTCTCCAATTAACAGTGAGTTAGAGAATTTTTTTTTCTATAGGACTATATATTGTTTTGATTATTTCATCTGAAAACTGATCATATTTTTTGATCATTTATCAATTGGGGAATGGCTCTTATTTTTACAAATTTGAATCAGATTTGTGTATGTTTTAGAAATGAGCCCTTTATCAGAGAAACTTGCTTCAAATTTTTTCAGTTACTATAGAGAACTAGATTTAGATTTCCTTCTATCCTACCCAACCTGTTTATTTTATTCTCTCTCTCCTTTCATCCTGTCCCTCCTCAAAAGTGTTTTCTTTTTGATTACTCCCTCTCCCAATCTGCCCTCTATCATACCCCACTTCTCTTATCTCCTTCCCCTCCTACTTTCCTGTAGGTTAAGATAGATTTCATACCTAATTGAGTGTGTGTTATTCCCTCTTTAAACCAATTCTCATGAGAATAAAGGTTCACTCATTCCCCCTCAACTCCCCCCTCTTCTCCTCCAGTTTAAAACCCTTTTTTTCTCTTTTATGTGAGATACTTCACATCATTCTACCTCTCCCTTTCTCTTTCGCCCAGAACATTCCTCTCTCACCCCTTAATTTTATTTTTTAGATATCATCCCTTCATATTCAACTCACACTTGTACCCTCTGTGCATAAATACTTAATAATGAGAAAGACATTATGAGTTATAAATATCATCTCTCCATGCAGGAATGTAAATAATTTATCCTTATGAAGCCCCTTATGATTTACCTTTACTGTCTACCCTTTTATGCTTCTCTTGAGCCTTATAATTGAAAGTCCAATTTTTCTATTCAGCTTTGGTCTTTCATCAAGAATGCTTGAAAGTCTTCTATCTCATTCAATGTCCAATTTTTCCCCCTGAAAGATTATACTCAATTTTGCTGGGTAGGTGATTCTTGGTTTACTCATAGCTCCTTTGCTGTCTAGAATATCATATTTCAAGACCTCTGATCCTGTAGAAGCTCTTAAATCTTGTGTTATCCTGACTGGCTCTACCATACTTGAATTGTTTCTTTTTGACTGCTTGCAGTATTTTCTTCCTGACTTGGGAGTTCTGGAATTAGGCTATAATATTCCTGGCAGTTTTCATTTTGGGATCTCATTCAGGAGGTGATAAGTGGATTCTTTTGATTTACATTTTACCCTCTGGTTCTAGAATGTCAGTCCAATTTTCCTTGATAATTTTTTGAAAGATGATATTTAGGTTCTTTTTTTGATCATGGCTTTCAGGTAGTCCAACAATTTTTAAATTATCTCTCCTGGAGCTGTTTTTTCCAGTGAGATTTCACATTGTCTCCTATTTTTTTTAAATTTTGTATTACTGTTTCTTAATTTTTCATAAGGTCATTAGCTTCCATTTGCTCCATTATAATTTTTAAAGAATTATTTTCTTCAGTGAGCTTTTGGACCTCCTTTTTGATTTGGCCAATTTTCTTTTTTAAGGCATTCTTCTCCTCATTGGCTTTTTGGACCTCTTTTATCCATTTTCCTATTTTGTGAACTTTGCCAATCTGACAAATCAATCAGAGCTGCTTTAATTTGCTTTTCTTTAATCGTTAGTGATTGGGAGAAGTTTTTTTCACATGGCTATTGTTAGCTTGGATTTCTTTCTTTGAGTTGTGTTTGTTCATATCCTTTACACAACTATCAATTGGAGAATGGCTCTATCCTTATCAATTTTTATCAACTTCCAAATAGATCTTTGAAATGAGACCTTTATTAGAGAAATTCACTGCAAAGATTTCCTCCTCCCCCATTGCCTGCTTCCATTTTAATTTTAGCTATGTTGATTTTGTTTGTGAAAAACTTTTTAAGTTTTACAGAATCAAAATTATCCATTTTTCTTTTCCTTCTGTTATTCTCTCTGTCTCTTATTTGGTCATGAACTATTTTGTTATCTGTAGATCTGAAAGGTAAGTTTTTTATTTGCTCGTCTGATTTGTTTATTATTTCATCTTTCATGTCTAAGTAATGAACATATCTTTGCATGAGGTTTGAGTTAGTCCATACTTAGTTTCTATAAGAATGCTTTCTATTTTTCACTATAGATTTTTGTTGACTAGTGAGTTCTCACCCAGTAACTGGGTTTATTGGCATTTCATTTATCAAACATTTGCTTACTGTGTTTATTTGCACCTGTGTGCTATATACCTAATATTTTTCACTGATCACTAGAAAATTATTACTTCTCATGAGATGCTTAAACTTTTGTTCCTTCAGATGAATTTTTAAAAGCTTTTTCTTTTCCTATGAAGTAATTCTCTGATAGTTTTTTTTTGGCATTGAATAGGTAAATTAATTTACATAACATTGTCATTTTTATTTTATTGTCTCAGTCTGCTGAGGAGCAATTAATATTTCTCCAGTTGTTTTGGTCTATATTTATTTCTATAACAAGAGTTTTGTAGTTATATTCACATACTTTCTGTATGTATCTTGACAGGTAAAAATATATGGTTTATATACTCTGCAGCCATTTTAAATGGTCTCTTTCTTTCTAGTTCTTCCTTCCGGGTTTTGTTGGAAAGATACAGAAATCTAATGGTTGCCCTAGTCCAGTGGTGGGGACCTGCAACCTTGAGACCACATATGGCCCTCTACTTCCTCAAGTGTGGCCCTTTGACCAAATCTAAACTTCACAGAATAAATCCTCTTATCAAGGGGATTTGTTCTTTGAAGTTCAGGTTGAGTCAAAGGGCCACACTTGAAGACCTAGCGAGCCATACGTGTCCTCGAGACTGCATGTTCCTCACCCATGCTCTGGTCGCATGTTGTCCTTCATGAAACATGGAACCATGAGAAGAAGCAGTGGCTCTGCCCTTTACTGCCTAAGTGATGATGGGTAGGTCACTTAAACTTCCCTGACTACAGTTTCCTCATTTTTAAGCTGAAGCATTTGTACTAGAAGACCTATACAGTCCTTTTAATTCTAAAATCTGTTATTCTAATTAAGTGCTCATTCATTTTTTCATGATATTATGTTCCTTGGGTCCCACAATATAGAACTCATTTTTATCCACACATCCTGATTTCAGGCAGGACATGTTTTATATTGTTATGTTGTTGTTAGGATGGTTATCTAATTGTAACTCATTCTAATTCATTACCTAACAGTGAGCTTTGAGTGCTTTATTTATTAGCAAGCTAGTGGGAGTCCATGTATTCTGGTAATTGTATCAAAACTGAGGAATTGTGATTTTGAACTGTCATTAAGTTCTTTTAGTGAAATAACTCTTATTTTATTTTCAGGTGTTCTAGCTAAAATTTCACCTCTTTCATCCCCAAGTCCTTCACCTATTCAAGGGAGCCCAGCCAATAGCCCAGTCAGCAAAATTTCTGCAATACAGTTTCCAGAATCTGCACAAGTAACTCCCAAACAAGGCCTAAGCCCTCATAGAATCTTAACATATACTCAGAGTGCACCAGATCTTTCTCCACAGATCTTCACTCCACCTGTTATTTGTACCAGGTAAGAGGATTAGTATGTCACAGAATACTGTTACCTTTTTCTGAATGAATGAATGAATGAATACCAAGACCAAATTATGGTGAATTCTGAAAGTCTGAATAAATGAGATTTACTTTAGCTGTGCTATTATTTGGAATTCTTTTCTTGTAAAAATAGAGGCAATGTGGTGTAGTTGATAGAAATCAGTATATAATACCATAAAACAAAGGAAAACAATTCAGAATCAACAAGATAGAGGACCCTCTGGAATGTGAGGAGAACATGGAACCACAACAAATTGTTCCTGAGTTTAGAAGACAAATGCAAATTACGACAAAAGAATGTATGGCCCGCATAGCAGAAATAATGAGCAGAATAGAAGAACTGGAAACAGAAGAGGGAATAATAGATTGCAACTGCAGATGTAGAGATGTGAAGGATAATCTAGAAGAAGAGAAGCAAAAAATAGTAATATCAAAAGAAAATATGCTCACTATCTATGCAAGCAAATCGTACTGCACTTGAAGACAGGACATGTAGAAACAACCCAAGGATCATAAGTCTCCCCAAAGAATACAACAGAACCAAAAAAAAAAAAAACCCACCTCAACACCACATTGCAAGAAATAGGAAGAGAACCATCCAGAATTTCAGAACATAAAAACTGAAATACCAGTTGAAAGAATTCATAGATCATCTCTAGGAAAAAAGCCCAAGACTGCAAACAATAAGATACATCATAATTAAATTCATCAATGAATTCAGAAATGACAAATTCTTCAGTCAGAAGAAAGACCTTGAAATGCAAAGGAAAGGAAATTCTAGTAACATAAGACATTCTGTACCAATTAGAAAAGATAGAAAGGAATGTGGGAAAATGTGTTCCAAAGAGCACTGGAGCTCAGAATGTAGCTCAGGGTGACCTACCATGCAAATCTGAGCTTAATGTTATCTTTTTTATAAAAAGAAAAGAACATTTACCCAGTAAAGAGGTGTTTGAAACATTTTTAGAAAGAAAACTAGAAATGAGAAGATCATTTGCTTCTCAAACAGCAGAAATTTGGGAAGAATAAATAAAGGCCGCAGCTAAGATCAGGAACAGCAACAGAGTAATGGCAGAGGGACCATTGTGGGTGGAGCTGGGGATAAGTGAAACTAAAATGGAAAGTAATTTTGCAATAAAGCAAGCAAAATGAATAAAATATCCAAAGTCTTTGAATCAAAGACTTCACGGAAACTACTGATAAGAAGAAAGACCCCACATACACAAAAGATTTATAGCAGTGCTTTTTGTGATATGAAAGAAGTGGAAACAATTTAGATGCCCATCAATTAGGGAATGATTAAAAAAATTGTGGTATATGTGTGTAATAGAGTATTACTGTGATGTAAGAAATAATATGTGATGAATACAGAGAAGCATGCATATGACCTGATACAGAATGAAATAAGCAGAACTAAGAAATCAACTACAAAAATGTAGATGGAAAGAATAACCACACACCAAAAAAATAAAAAAAGTGATTGTAACAAATTATAAAGATTAAGTAGGACTGAAAGAGACCCATTCCTTCATGGAGGTGGGACATCCATTGGGGCTGCACATAGTACATGGTTTCGAACTTTTTAAATATATTGATCTCTTATGCTAAATTTTCCCTTTTCCTCCAAAATTATTTTTTATGTGAGATGTCTCTGGGGAGGGAAATTTGAGTTATTTTGATGTAAGAAGCAGAAATCATTAATAAAAATATTAAAAAAATTAAAGTCATCAGTAAAATTTCTTTTAAAAAACTGTGGTGTCCTAACCAAAAAAAAAAAAAAGGTAAGGAGGGAAAAACTACTTAGTGACCATGTTTACTTCCTCTGCATCTTGTTTATGGTTATGGTTCCCTTGTATAACTAAGCTAGCAACTCTCAAATCTAGCTAAGTTTTTAAGTGGGAAAAAATTCCTTAATCTGTCTAATTTCTCCTTTTACACTCCCGATCTGCTTCCTAGAACTCCAATGCCTCATGTTCCCAGCTGCCTTTCCTAGTCAGTATACAAATATTCTAGATCTCTAAATTTCCATCAAAATTTACCACTTATCTGTTCCATCCTTTTTATTAGGTAACTTTGCTGACTGATCTGGGAAACTAAATTGTGCCATGTTACTCGTTGGCATTATATTAATGTGTTACTGCTGCAAGGTAACACCTTTCACGTTTAAATGGAATCTTCTGGAGGTGTAGTGACTTAATCCAAAGAAGTAATGCTAATTACGGGAATTTTAGGTACCTCGTCAGACAATTATGCGATGTATTTTGGAGCAGACTGGTGGCTTGCTCTCTAGTCATAGCCTGTAAGCACCAACCTTCTCTACTTAACACTCTGAAATCAAATAATGTTCTTTTGCTAGCAGCTTTGTATTAACTGCATTTAAGGCTTAAGATAAATTTTGACAGGGGTTACTGAAAGAAGCCCAGGGTGATTTTTCTTTTTTGAATGCCGAATTGGATGAAGTTTAATATGTTTGATATTGTTTGTATATACAAATATACTGTTGTTTGTGTAGAGTTTGCATATTGTCTCCTGTAACTAGATTGTGGCCTTCCAGCAAGAATTGTTTTTGCCTTTCTTTGTGTCCTTTCCTGCCTGAAACATAGTAAAGGCATACTAAATCCTTCTGGACTTCACTCGATTAGATAACACACAAAAGAATACATAATTTTTACCTATCTTCTTTGGAGCAGACATTTGAGAAGACAAACTATAAAATGATTCTGGAAAACTTATGGTCTGTTTGGGGAGCTCATATTATGGTACTAGTCCTGGTCTGGAAGGATTTTTTAAGAAGCATTTTGTGACAGAAACAAAAAAGTTAACTATTGTATGCTGCTGAGCTTTATATTCTGATATTTAAAGTACCTAAAAGGAAACTTGCAGTAGTATTTAAGCTGATTTACTATTGAGGAAAAAATTTCATGATTAGTAAAATTAATAAATTTCACTAATTAGTAAAAATAAATACTAAAATCTTAAGTTTTGGGGTTGTGTTGCTATTTTAGTGACTAAAACTTGGCACTTTATCAAAGAAAAAAACTGCAAAAGATTTTAATGAAATTTGCATGTGCTCAATGACAACATTTTTAAGTAAATAAGAATTTTAAATGCATGGATGAAAAGAATATGAAAGTGTTCTTTGAAACATGTTAAAAATGCATACTTATAGCCTGCTTCATTCAATGTTTCTTAGCTGTGGCAGACCATATAATCAAGGGAACTCTGCTGATGGGGCATTAGGAAGTGGCAATGCAGCTACACATTCACCAAACAGAACAGGTAATTCTTTTGCATTGAAAAAATACTGTGGAACTACAATTTTATCTTAAAAACAAGTATTGTGAGAGATCCCTATCCCACCTTACTTCTTCCTGAAAATTTTCAGTGTAAGCAAGCATCCAAGAAAGATTCTTTATAACTCTTACCACCGATCAATAAACATTGATCGATTTCCTTTTATGTACCAGGAACTGAGCTAAGCGTCCTTATCTAGGCGAGCACTGATCTAGGTTTCCATAGCTGGGCAAGCACTAAGGTAAGCTTCCATAGCTAGGAAAGACTGCAAAGGACCTTTGTGATGTGGCCTGGGTAATTCTATTTATTAGTGCTATAAATGCCCAAGAACAAATACTCTGCTTCCATCAAGGAGATCTTAAGGGTACTAAGGTTTATATGAGGATGCTATTTGGCCACTAGAGTGGCAATTAAAGATGCTTTGCGCTTTGTATTTGATTGATAGGTTCATTTTCTAGTATTTGTGTCTAGTATCGTTGGTTTGTTTTGTTTTGTTTTAGCTCTAGCACCTAGGATAAAAAGGGAAGAAAACATTTGGGGGCAGGGGGAGAGAGAAAGATCTGCTGTGCCCAGCATTTGTCAATGGGTGACAATATTTATGTAGGGTCAGAATGTTTGTCTTCCTTAATCTCCTTTTGTTTGGTGTAGTGGTAGGAACCTCAAATAGAAACGAGGTCACTGACCTGTCCCTCTAGGGACTGCATGTTGACTGCAAAAGCCATATATTGACATTACCTATGTTCTATTGTATTTTTATTTGTTCTGTCAAATATTTCCAAATTACATTTTAATCTGGTTCTGGTTGTGTTTAGGATTGTTGTGCGCTGGGCGTTTGATACCTTTAGCATACATACTGAAACCGGAAGGGAAAGGACTTTTTTTTCAAAAGCAGTATTCCTGAGGACATTACCCATTTACTTGTAACTACCATGTCACTTCCAAGATCGATAGAAATCTTTTCAGGCCTTGTTAGTGCATTTCCTCCAAATATTTAGGCTACTATTTTTACGTTTTTCATGCCATCCATATTTTTCTATCTTGTCTGTAAGACATATGAGTAATTGGGAAAGAACTTTTCAGTTTGTTTTATTCAAGTCTTACTATTTATTGTTTTAGATTAACTAAGAAAACTTAGAACAATATTTGTTATAAATTAGCCATTGACAACTGTCATGTTATTTCATTTTTTTTCAGTTCTTCAGTATATTGTAAAACTTCAAATTTATGTTTTCTCAGCTTTTCATTTAATATTGAATGGCTGACAGTTTCTTATGGTGCAAAGAATCCAAGATGAAGTTATGCCTTTGTAGGATTTTAATGATTCTAATAGATGTTAGCAGAAATTAAATAGAATTTTTTTCATTTTTTCCTTTGTAGAAACTATGGACAAGTTTTTAGATGACATAGCTGTTTTCAAAATAAGAAACAAAATGCTTTGTTCCAATATTTTTCTTTTAAGAATTATAACTCTTTCCAAAAAGTTGTTTTTATTGATAAATATTTTTCTCTGAAGACCAGTTTTTAGACATTTGCTAAGAGCAAAATTGGATCTTTAAATATCATAGTTTGATATTTTAATTTGTATAGGCTACTTAAACTTGAACAAGTTTTTAAACTAAAGAATAAACTCTGTGTGTATGCATGAGCGCACGTGTGTGTATGTGTGTGTGTGTGTGTGTGTGTGTGTGTGTGTGTGTTGTAAATAGGTTATGAAGACTGATCTCCATTTTCTTAGAAAGAAATCTTGGCTATTCCTTCACTCCTGTGGTTACATAGATCATTTTAATCCCTCTCCCTTTGGCCATGATATTTCCTTGTTCTATCCTTGGCTAGTTTTTGTTTGTTTGTTTGAATAAGCATTTATTAAATATCTACTATGTGCTGAACATAGTGGTAGGTGTTGGGGTTAAAAACACATATATAGAGCAGTCTCTGGTCCCAGTAAAGCTGTGCTCTTTTAGGTGAGGAAGCATGTCCAAAGTGGAGTATGTACAGATTAATATAAAATAAATACATGACAGTTTTGGGAAGGAGGGCCATAGTAGCCTATGCCCACCTAGAACAAAATCAAGATTCTAAATGGTAGAGGAGAGGAGGGAGGACATTCCAAGTATTGGACACAGCTACAAAAGATAAAAAAACAATACAAAAGTAGCACAAAAGCATGGATTAATGAGAAAAAGTTTATTTCTCTCTCTCTCTCTCTCTCTTTTTTTTTTTGCCAAATACAAGGAAAGTGTGCTCTCTATTCAGGTAGTAATTTTATGAACCTCTGTCCTTCCTTACCATGTCATAGGATAAAATATAGTCTTCTGTTTAGCATTTAAAGCCCTTCTAAATTTTACTGCAGCCTTTTTTCCCAGGTCTTATTCTCTTTTATGAATGTATTCTCTATTTTTATCAAAGTGGTCTATTTACTGGTCCTTGAACTTGTGTGAGAAATGACTATTTCTCTCTGATAGTAATAACTAATTATTCAAGCAGAACCAAGATTTTTCATATTTTCTACTTCATCATCCAGAAATCAACCAGTGTGGGAAAACTTTCTGAAAGATTTATGGAGGCCAAAATCTGATTAGACAATAAAAGAAATTAGAAGTTTGGGCTAATGGGTACTTTCTTCCTCATTGTGTTTGTTCAGATAAGTTTGGGGAATGTCAGTGCTCATTTTTGTCTCACACATGACATGGAAATTGATATGTCTCTTTGATCAAGATTTGGGTGATCCAAGTTACATACCCCAAGATTCTCATTGTATTATAGTCCATCCATCCATCCTCTTATTGTAATATTCATTCTCTCATTAATTATTTACCAATCAGAGGTTGTTTTTTTTTTTTTGCCACTCTCAAGAACACCTGTTTTTCAAAGGGCATATAAACAGTGAGCCCACTGCCATTAGGGGTCTTTAGTCTGAAAGACACAGACAAATGACCATCCTTTTCTTAATAAACATGCTGACCTCATTAATAAAATGATAAAATTACTCAGGAATTATGTCTTTTGGAAATTTTTTTAAGCATCACACTTGATATTCCATCTTTTCTCTGTCTTTACACAGTCATGACCCAAGTGTCTGGAATGCGCTCTATCCTCATGTTTCCCTCTTGGAATCCCTAACTTCCTGAAAGGCTAAGCTCAAGAGTGACCTTTTTTAAAGAAGTCCGTCTGATTCTGTTCCTTTCTTTCTCACCTCCATTGGTAGTTCACCTCCCTCCACTTTACTTTGTACTTGCTTTGTAGATATTTGTTATTTACTTCTCTGTGTACTTTTGTACCCTTTTAGTTGAACACAAGCTCCTTGAGGGCAGAAATAGTTTGTTTCTTGTCTTTGTATCACCTGTACCTAGTACATAAGAGGTATTAAATGCTTTTTGAATGAATGAATGAATGAACTATGAAAAGGGTCTGGAAAAGTCACTATGGCGAGTATGAGTCAATAAGAAGTCAGTAACAAAAATAAAAGGAAATTTAAAATTACAAAAATTTAAATTAAGAGGTCATTTTAAAAATTGGAAACTGACTTAGGCAAATCAGCTAATCTTTATTAAGTTTGAATATATTTGTTGAGGGTACAGATAATAGGGAAGTTTTTGACTGTCCTCCATTCTAAGGTCCTATACCCTGGCTTTTTCTTATGAAGTTTATATATAAACACATTAAGATAACATCTTGGCATTTAGAGTTGCTCTTTGACCTTGAAGGAAAAGATACATCAAGTGAGACCCACTATATCATTGTTGTTAAAATAAGCAGTTCTCTCTCTGTTACAGATGACATAGCTCAAGTGACTTCTGATTATGAAACCAATAATAACAGTGACAGCAGTGATATTGTCCAGAATGAAGATGAACAAGAGTGCTCTAAAGATTCATTGAGGAAAGAATCTCAGCACAGCACATACGCCCCTGAAACCATCGTATTTATGGTAGCTTCATATCACATCATTTGTTTATTTGTATTTCTTCATTTTGCTTTGTAATTCTAATTTAGAATTTAGGAAGCAGTACATAATTTAGGGCTGACTTGAAAATAATTTTTTAAAAATGTCATTCTTTCTAAAAAGTTATATTGGACTTTGTTTAACAATTTTGTTTAAGAGGTGAAAAGATTTTCCTATCAGTTGGTTAAGAGCAGAAATAGCTATCTCTAAGAAATGCTCTGAGTAGTCTCTCCCTCCACCTTTTTTAAAGTACAAATACTTCTGAGAAAATATATTCAATAAACATTTTAAAAAATGTTTTTAGTGTTTTATTGGTTCTTAAAAAAAATTCTTAATTTTGGGGCAGCTAAGTGACACACTGGCCTTGGAGTCAGGAGGACCTGAATTCAAATCTGGCCTCAGCCACTTACTAGCTGTGTGACCTTGGGCAAGTCACTTAACCCCAATTGTCTCCAAAAAAAAGCTTGCTGTCACTTCCTAGTGACCCCTACCCCCCACTCCCCCCCCGCCCCGAACCCTCTCTTGAAACAAAGAATTACAACTCAGCTAAACAAATCAATATGTATGCCATGACTGATAAATGTGTGCCTGCTTCCATACCTGGGCTTGGAGTAAGTATGCTTCACCAATGATTAACTGAAATTATGATTAGTCATCACACTGATCAGAGTTCTGGTGTTGTTTTCCTTTACATTAATATAGTCATTATGTAAATTATCTTCTTGGCTCTGCCCAATGTACTCTGAATCACTTCATACAAATTCTTCATAGTTTACCATATCTTTTCAATTGTATGATTTCTTAGAGCACAGTAACGTTCTATTAGATTCTTATGCAACAGTTTCTCAATTGATGGACACACACTTTGTTTCTAATTCTTTGTTTAAAATAAAAAGTGCTGAAAATAGAATTTTTATATATATATAGCACCTTGTCTTTTACTTTTTTGGAGGCACTTATACTATCTCTGGTATTTACAATTTAGTGACTTTTCTGGTTATGATACCAAATTATTTTCTGAAATGGTTGAAATGATTCCCAGTTCAACCAACAATTAATTAACATCTCAATAAATAATTTTAAATGAAACAAAATGAATTGAGAGGAGGGGAGGTAAAATATCAGGTTTTTTTTAGAGGTTTTTTTTTGCCTTTTTTCATCAGAACAGTTTTGATTTTTGTTCAACATCAGATTTTTGGACAATGTTTGCTTTCATGGCCACAACAAGCTATGTTTATATTGTCATTTTCTGTTAAGTGACACATGATTCTATTCCCTTTTTGTTATTACATATCATAAATGTTTCAAAATCGAATGTTAACCTTTTTCTTATTGGAGTTATAGGAGAGAGCAGATTAATGGACTAGTAATTAGGAGACAATAGTTCTAGTCCCAGCTGCATGACCTAGGTTCTTAAAATTTTCTTTGTTTTCCATTCAATATTTAAATGAGGTAAAGGGAAGGTAGAGTAGAAGAGTAACTGATTTCTAAGGTTTCCTCCAGCTCTAGAATTCTATAATACTTGCTGTTGAATGATTGATCTTTTTTTTTTTCTGTCATCTCTCTACTTAATCACATTTAAATGTCAAATTAAAAGACATTCACTTGACTTGGCAAGTCAAATCAGTTTTTCTACTTTTAAACTGAATATGTAATTGTTTTTATCCTTTTTTGGACCATACTTTAAATACACAAATGATAGCCCTTGCCAGGGATGGAATGTGCCTATCCAAGCTGGTAAGAATTCATAAGACTAGAGTCTTGCAAATTTTAACCAAAAAAACTCTTTAAACTGAAAAGGATGATAAAGGAGAAAATTGCCAAAGTATCTACCAATCTGGATCTGCAGAAAGAAGCTATAATATGCTAATAATTGCTTTTGAGACATCCAGAAGCTCACAGGAGAAATCCAAGAAAGGAGCCAATATAAAAAAACAGCAATACATGTATATAAATACCCAAAATGTACGCAGCAAACAAAGAAACTACAGGCACTAATGCAAATCAGACCTTATACAATAGACATCATTGAGATTTGGTGGGATGAGACTCATAACTGGAATATACCTCTGGATAGGTTACACTTTACTAAAAACAAGTGAGATAGGTGAAAGGGGATATGGTGTTACTGTATATTGAGAAAGTATATTCATAAGCAAATCCAAGAACCAAAGCTGTTGAAATGTGGTTGAGAGTATTAGGATGAAGATTAGTGAAGGGACAAGTGAAAAAAAGATTTTTTTTTTATCAGAACGTATTAGAGTTGTATGGTAAGAGGAAATAGTTGAGGAGAAGAGTATTTGTAGACTCAACACTTGTTCACTTCTTTTGAAAATCAGGTTGTTCTTTGAACCTGTAGGACCTGTCCCAATCTCTGTGGTCTTTCAAAGAGCACCAATATTTGCTTAGCAGCCACATCTATCAGTGCTTTCAGGACTCTTGAATGCAGTTCATTTGGGCCTTGAAATAAAAACTCTCCAAGGACAATAAGGCTTTGTTTCACTATCTCCTTTCTTATTTTCAATTTTGACTCCCTAAGGACCATTTTTCCCTGTAGTTTCCAGTCCAAAGATTGTTTCTCTTTCAAAGAGAAGATAGAAAAAAAAATGTAAAGGCATAACTATTTATTGGTTGTCATTGGTAAATCTTCTGAGAACAATGGTCATGTCCCATTGATCCTTCTCTTTTTTTCCAGGATAATTAAAAAAAAACACCCTGTTGTCTTTATCCTTTGCTGTCTTACATTGATTCAAAACTTCAGTGTCCCTGATAATAACTTTAAAGAATAATACCATGCTATTCAAATACTACTTGATTTCATTCATCATTACCTGCTCTGAATTTTCTATGTGTTTTAAAATGTTTTTTAGATACCGCTACTAGGTCTGTATCCCAAAGAGTTTTTTTTTTCCTAAAGGAAAAAGGCCATACGTATACAAAAATACTTATAGCAGCTCTTTATTGTGGTGGTAAAGAATTGGAAATCAAGGGGATGTATATTAATTGGCAAATGAGCTAGAAAAGTTGTGATATGTAATTATAATGGAATACTATTGTGCCATATGAAATGATGAGCAGGATGATTTCAGAAAAACCTAAAAAGCCTTATATGAATTGATGCAGAGGGAAGTGAGCAGAACCAGGAGAACATTGTACACAGTAACAGCCATATTGCATGATGACCGATTGTGAATAACTTAGCTATTCTTCACTGATCCAAGACAATTTCAAAGGACTCATGATGGAAAATGCTATCCACGTCCAGAGAAAGAACTGATGGAAGTCGGAATGCAAATCGAGGCATACTGTTTTTACTTTAATTCTTTGTGCTTTTTGTCTGTTTTCTTTCACCACATCACTAATATGGAAATATATTTTGCATGATTGCACATGTATAACCTATATTAAATTGTTAACTGTCTCAAGAAGGGGGAGTGGAGAAAGGGAGGGATAGAATTTGGAACTCAAGTTGTTTTTAAAAATGTTAACAGTTATTTTTATATGCAATTGAGAAAAATAAAACATTATTTAAAAATAAAATTTTGCTATTTAATGAACCATCAGCATATCCATGAAAGTTTCTTTAGATAACTCCCCATTCCTCCAATGTCAGGATTGTTTTTTCTTTGTGTTCCTATCCTTTGAACTATGTTCCTTTGGACTTCCTATCCCTTGTTGATTGGCTTCTCTTGTTGAATATTAGACATTGGGATCCTATTAAACTTTTCTTGGTGACATAGAAATGCTTTGAAATCTGTCTTCCAGAAATCTAAGATGAAGTGATCACTCACAAGCTTCATCACTTTGTTAAAATAGTATATAAAAGAACATTTCCTTCATTATTTTCACTACCTTTTGAAGAATAGAATTATATTTAAGGCAAGCTAAGAAATTATAGTCTCTCTACTTTTGGCAAGTAGAGAAACCAATATCATACTTTAATGGCAGGCTGTTTCTGGAATTTCTCATCTACATTTCCTTTCTTCTCAGGTAGTCTGTAGAATATTCAGATGTGTTTGTCTCTTTCTACATTGGTACTAAGCCTGATTGTCGTCAAACAGAATTTTTTTTTATGGTATCCATTTAATTCCTGAACATTTTCACAGGGGTGCATCTTTTTAATATCTCATCCTATTTTGTTCTCTCTTTTGCTTATCAAACTTTGTGCTATGTACCATTCTGGGTAATTGAATATACAAAGACTGAAATAAAAGAGTCTCTGTCTTCAGGAAGCTTATATTCTATCAGAGAGTAAATATGCCCTTCTAGAGACATATTTCATCTCTAGGTTTCATACCAGAAAATCTCAAAATTACATATGAGATAAATTTATCAGTCTGTGTCAGGAACTTTTGTTCACTGTGTTTGTCACTTCAACTTTATAAACATGAATCTCTAAACCAATGGGTTTTAATCCTCATTCCGTTCTTGGTTTTTATATCCTATAAAGTTTTATACCTCTCTACTACTTTTTAAAAAATTTCTACATTGTAATTATGGTCTATGTTTCTATGTCACCTAGCATGGTAGAGGTACATTGGCAGTTTTTACCCTTCCATTTCATTTAAAGCCCTTTTTTTGAAAATTCTAGTCAAATATTTTTTTTAAACCAGTCCATTCTCTCCTACAGCAGAAGTCTATCATTCCTTTAATTTGTGATCCAGAAATCCCCTTCTTAATCAATTGTATATAGCTAACATCCAAGGAATACCTGGTGTCTATCATTATTCCCATTTTACAGATAGAAAAGCATTTACAAATAGAGAAGTAAATGTAAATTTGAACATTCAGATTGAAATGTAGTGGCATTATCATCTTACAAAGGGAATATTTATTTATCATGTGTCTTTATATGCCTGGCTTAGCACGAGATATTATATAAAAGTTAATTTAAAAGCATGTGCCTATGTAGGGTTCATTGATTATAATACTTATTATTCAGATTCTTATTTTAATGTTTTGCTTTTCTTAGTGTTTTAAATGAAGAGTTGAAGAAAATTTTGAATCATCAACATAATAAATGTACCTTCATTTTTAAAAATGCTGACATAATGCATGAGATGTTTTTAAATAGAGCTACATGACAATAAAATATTTTCTTCTCTTATCTTTATAGCCAGATAAGCCTATTCTTGCTCCAGAGCCTCTTGTCATGGATAACTTGGACTCAATAATGGAAAAGCTAAATACTTGGAATTTCCCAATCTTTGATTTGGTGGAAAAGATAGGGAAAAAATGTGGCCGAATTCTGAGTCAGGTAAGAATATAATAGCTAGCATTTATATAGTGCTTTAAGGTTTGCGAAGTTCTTGTATGTTCTCTTATCTGATCCTCACAACAACTCTGTGAGGTAGGTGCTTTTATTGTTTCCACTTTACAAATGAGGAAACTGAAGTAGAGAAAGATGAAGTCACTTGCCCAGGGTCGCAACTAGTAAGTGTCTATGACAGAATTCTATTTCACATCTTCCTAACATCAAGTTCTTCCAACTAGCTGCCTCATTTGTAGATATGGGTTTATGCTCATCCCTCAAAATATGCAGTACCCTAAAGCCATGAAAGCTTATAAAATGAATGTTTGTTGAAAGAATGGATATCTTTTTTTGGAGAGGACCCAAGTCTTCTTACTCATTTTTTAACACATTACAGCAGATTCTTTCAACATTACAGGACATACAGATAAAAATAGCCTCACATCTAAGAAGTGTTTACATGTTTACTGTGTTTACTCTAGTTTTAGTAAACAAGTGTTTACTCTAATTAATCTATGGCAATTTCTTTAATACAACTGAAACCTGAGTTTTCAGGAATCTTCATTTTGTGTGGCAGAACATATGATGACCTTCTAGTATTCTTAGTGTTTTGCAACATGCCCTATAGAATTCCTATGGCCATCTGGTCCAATTCAGTTCAACAAACATTTTTTTTGTCAGGCCTATGTGCAATGCACTAGGTTATCACAATATTACAATTTATTATTGTTATGGATCTGGGATTTCAGTTGTGTAGAGGAAGTCTAGTGGGGAAAGTTTTGATGCAGACCTGCCTGGGGCACTGAGAGATTAAGTGACCTTAATTATATGCATATGTATGCATGTACATCTAGTATGTATGCACCTTCATGTAAAAGGCAGTATGTCAATAAATTCTGCAATTTACATTATAGCGGAATTAACAAAGGGGATTAAAAGGCTCACGTGATTATTTTGGCTCTGTTCTTGCAATTGCAATGTGTTGTAGTTTTCCAAATCATTTTGTTTTCTTTTTATGCTTTCTATGAATAGCACAAATTAGCTATGCCTGTCACGGAATTTTTAAAATGTAGCAGAGAAGTTGGTATGTGCCTAAAAAGCAAGCAGAAATTGCTTAGAAAATTTAATGACTCCATGTCTTTATGAATGTTTTCAAGATGTCTATTCCTTAGCCTTTGAAAGTTAAACTGAATCAAGATCTGATATAAAAAAAATAGTTTGTAGACTTGGAAATTTTCTTTGAAAATACCAAAGGCATTTTAATCTATCAAATTAAATGTTTTTGTTTTGAAAATAATTACAACAGAGTATTCTAGTTTTCTATATCTTTCGATTAATTGTGTAATGGTAAAGATAAGGCCTACTGTGGAATATCATATTATGAAAGCCTTCTTGTTCCCTACTACTAATTTCATAAAGCATACTATATGTGTAGATCATTCTTAGAAAAAAAAGTTAATGTAGATCACAAACTATATGCAGGTCTGTAGCATTGAAGTTTTCCCCAGTTATCTTTTCTGGTAATTAAAAAGATCTGTGACTTTTTCAATGCCTTTGGCATCTTTACTTTCCTTCAGTTCCTTGTGAATCAATTTCTAAATATCCTCACAGTTGTTGCCTCAGTAAATCTTCTCTATGTGCACAATCTCTAATCCAACTGCTTTTTATTTTTTGTTCTCAATAATGTAATTTTTTCCTTCTTTGTAAGCTTAGCTGAGACTCATAAATTAAAATGAAAATGTGGTGGCTCCACTGTCCTTGAAATTAATAAAATGCTCATCAAAAACTTATAATCTTTCCATCTTTCTCCTGTTTTATGCCCTACTTCAGGTTTATACCTCAATGTTCTCAGGGTGATTTTGCTTATTTGAGTCTTTTGCAGGCATTCTTTAATACGGTTTTGTCCTTTACTGTTTCTTTCTGTTTTATGAGGTAATATTGTTGATAATATTGCATCATCTTTCTCCATAAGATATTTTTTGCTGTAAACTTTAATTATACGTAACTTAAAATTAAGCCATTGTTTCCCTTTGTTGTCACAGCTCTCTTCTTGGCAAGAATCACAGTAATTGCTAAATAAAGCAGTTGGTAGACTTTTTTGACCTGTAATTATGGCACTTAATTCACATTGTAATTGCTTTCTTTGCCCTTTCTTCCATCAATATCCTATTTTATATCAATAATTTTCCTAAATAACTGAAGTTGGCATTGTTATAATTGCATGCACACCTTTCTCAATTTTTACTTTGTTTTCCTAGCTTTGCATCAAATATGATTTTTGCTCTGATAAAGTCAGTGATCTAACTGCATCCAGACAACTTATTCAGGAATGCTTCCCTTATCAGTAATAAATCATTTCCTATTTATTAAAATACATTAATTTTATTTTTGTGTTGTTATTTAATGCTTGCCCTTCTCAGCATCTCCCAGTTATTTTTTTTAACAAAATATTCATGGTATATAAGCATGAGGTTTCTGCAGAGTCTATAAATCTCTAGCTTCTCATTCCTTACTCTTGATATATTTTTTCTGAACTATTTTTTGCCGTTTTTGTATGTTCTCATCTTTGCATTGAGATAACTCAGTTTCATCTATCTATCTTTGTATATATATATGTATGTATATATATATACATATATATATATATATATGCAATTATTATTATTATTATTGACTACATCCAACTGGAACTTGAGATACACAGGCACTGCAGTTGAGAGATCCATTCTGCCCTACCAAAAAGTGACATAGGAGAGAATAGACTGGGGGAGGGGGGAAACACTGGGATGGCTGTTTTGGGGTGGTAGGTGGGGGAAAGATGGGGAGAAAATATGTAACTCAAAAAAAATTTAATAAAATAAATTTTAAAAAAAGAGATAACTCAATTTCAAAATATATAGGTGTTTAGGTTGGCAAAAGTGATGAATGAAAAAATAGCAATTCTGTAGGTTCTTTGAGAATGTAGGCACAAATTTGTTTTCTGGTTGAGCTGTGAAGTGATCCAAATGTTTTCAAAAACAATTTCGACTTATTCTAAAAAGTTACTAAATTCTGCATGCCCTTTGAGCCAGCAATATGATTATTAGTCATAGAAACTAAAGAAATCAAAGATAGAGAAGAATATAGCAGTAATCTGTATAGAACAAAGATGGCTACCCATAGATTGGGGGGGGGGTGTGATTGAACAAACTGTGGCATATGGATTAATAGAATATTATTACACCATGAAAATAATGAATATGAAAAAATCAGTGCAACTTGAAAAGATTTGTAAGACATACAAAGAACAGTAGAACCAGGTAGACATTTTACACAATGACCACAATAATGTAAAGGAAAAAAACAACAACGTTAAAAGACATCAAAATTCTGATAAATGTGGTAAATTCAGATGTCTCGATGATGAAGATTGCCTTCTTCTGTTTGGAAGAGCAAAATGACTACAAGTGTGGAATGAGATATTTTTTGTCAGATGTGGCCAATATATTAACATTGTTTTACCTAATCATGTGTAGAGAGGTAGCATAGTGGAATGATTCACTGCGAAGTGACAGACTTCTTTTTTTAAAGAGTACCAGTCAAACTTTAAAAAAAAGTATTTTTGAGAATCAACTAAGCAAAATCATTCTAAGGGAATTTAAGGATGAAGTCTGAAAAGCAACAACAAATAGATGGAAAATGGAAAATATTTATGAAGATTTTTATAACAAACTCTTTTTGCCATCACTGACAGAGGAGCCACCACATTTGGAATCTAACATCACTATCACCAATGTGCTGAATGAGAAAGTGGAAATAGTACTGAGGAATGCAAAGATGGGAGAAGCAGCTGAACTAGACCATGTATACACAGAAGAGGTCCATGCTGGAGAAAGCACAATTTTGAGGGCATTGAGGGATCAACTTTCAAGGTAACCAAAAGATGGGAGGATACCAAAAGCTTGCAAAAAATCTAGAACCACATTATTTAGCAAAAAAGAAAAGTCTAATGAGAGAATATCAATGACTGTTGACCTATATGTCTTCTTTCTCATCTCTCCAAAAATTTTATAAGAATAATATACATTCACTAAGGGCATTTTTGATGGACATTTAAGATGATAGGTTTCCACAAATTATATTCTATATCAGACCACATCTTTGCTGTCACACACTTGACTTGAAAGGTGCAGAGGACACAGAATTGAATTGTGAGTATAAAGTAGTATATTCTTGAGTATAAAGAAGCATTTGATATAGTAGAGCAAGATGATGACTTACAGCTTGCCCTGCAGAATGGTATCTTCCATGCACATCTCAAAATCATTAAGGTTTGTTCAAAGATAAAATATAGGAAAATTTTGTTCAACCGTATTATTAATAATCAAGAAAGACATAAATTTGATGTCCAGCATAGAGTACAAATAGGACAGTTTCCTTATAAATGGTGAAGTCACCTAGAAGCTCTTTTTTATGGATGGTATTATGCTGAATACGTCAAGCTCTGGAACATTGGAGAAGCTCCTAACTGAGATCCACAATCACTCAAAGAGTTCAACCTAATATCTACAAAGGAAAAATTAAAAGAATGAAGAATGTCTGTTATCCACATTATGTATGAAGTCTGATGAATAACTCATAGAACTATTCCATTCATGTGTGTATATGTGTGGATTCATGTACTTATGCTATGAATGGATACCAAGCAGGATGAGAAGAATTTTTTGCTTTTGGGAAGTTGTGCCATGCTTTTGATGATACCATGCTTCTCTGTTAAATAGAGGTCTCTCTTGTTAATAATAAAAATATCTGTAGGATACCACGAATTTCAGAATACTACAATCTCTTGAGAATTAAAGGGCAAGATCACCCAAATGTCAGTGAAGAGACATGTTAGATGTGAAAAGTTTGCAATATATTACTAAGGAAAGATTTTTACAGGAATGGTATAAAGGATCAGAAAGCTACGTGACCAAAATATAAAGTGGAAAGCTATGTGATAAGATGAGGAAAATAGTATATGGTTGCTTCTCATGCTTTATTGGCATCTCCATATGTCAAGAGATTTTGAAGACCACCTCACTCTCAATACTGGATGAACTCTTTTTGGAGAATTTCTAGGACTACATTGGTAAGAATTACCCAAGATAAGAAAACACGAAGGGATTGTGATCCTCACTGTTATGGTATCATCATCATGAAGAAGATAATCCACCAAAATATCAAAGTCATCATAGAAAAGTTGTGAAAGAATTAATTATTTAGTAAGTGTTATTGGGGAAATTTGTTAGACAGTCAGTGGAAAATGGATTCAGAACCAAATCTCACATCTCAACACAATTCAGGTAGATGACAGACTTTATAAACTCTTCCCTATACATGACATCTATCTTCCAAACTCCTTGTCTTTGCAAAATCTTCTTAGAATCAATGGATGATGAGCTACATTGTTTGAAAGAATGCCTACATCATTAATATCATAAATACATTTACATGTGAGTACAATAAATGGAAATTAAGAGCCATTGTTATGACATAGCAGCCACTAAGTGATCTTGAAGCATTACACACAGTGGTAATGTTCTGCCAATCTCCAACATGTACAATTCTTTCCTTACTTGTCCTTGCCTTGTCCCTTTCCTTTATCTACTTACTTTCTTTTTTCTTCAAAATTTCTTCCTTTTTTGATTTTTTCCCCTCTTTTGCCTATACATAGTAACCAGAAATAGTGGTATTAACTGGTGGTGCTCACCGCTGAAGAGTTGCCTAATGAAGAAATAGGTGATTGATTTAAGAAGACAATTGGAGAAGGACAGAAGTGGAAAAAGATACAACGTCTAACTCAGTGCCCAGAATAGACACAAATATTTGAGGAAACAAATTAATAATTTGTAAAAAAATATTTAAAACTTTCTTATTAAATGAGACCAGAATAAATATCTGTATATTTGTTCATACATTTGCCATCTCCCTGAATTAGCTTCCTCATTTCTATTTCCATATCCAGTCCATCCTTCAAAACCAAATAGGACTTTTCAAGTCTCAGATATGTTCTGTCATAAATTTATCTCCTCTAATTCTTTATAGCCAATGAGTTCTTATAAATTCAACTTACAGGGTGAATACTGATTCAGTCTGTCCCCAACACATGCACTTTTAATATAAGAAGGTAGAGCTTATAGCATATAAGTGGAGTGCATATGCATTAAGCATTGGAAGACTCCTAATGCAAAACGTGAATTAAGAGTACCAAGGATTCAAGGGGAGCACATGTATAGCAATTATTGAAAAGAGATTGCCTGACAAAGTAGATAGAGACTAGTTCTGTAAAGCCAGTGGAACTTATGAAAGAAACTATGCTATGTATAGCTGGGTCTTGATTAATGGTTGTGTTTTCAAATTTTCATTATTTGAAGTTATAATTGTGTAAAATATAGTCATTGATTTCAGACCAGTGTAAATATGTAGTACAAAAGGATTACTTCGAGAGGATTCACTATTTGTACTAATATGTATCATGTCTGTATATACGAAGTAGTGGAGAACTCCCAACTTGTGACTGTTGTAAATTGTAGCCAAACTACTTCAGTTTAAAACAGCCCTAACAACTGGGGTGGATGTCAAAAATGTCCTCCAGACTGCACAGCTCAAAGAACTTCCCCAGCCCTGACCCTTTATGAAGCTTTTTCTCTTTTAGCTTATTTGCCTGAAGGGTTTCTCTGGTAAGTCTTCTAAAGTATTATTACAAGATCTGTTGTTTATGGCAATATAAATGGAGCCATTCTCTCCCTCACATTTCAGCTTGCTCTCTGAAAGGCATTGCATCTTCTTCCTTTTTAAAGAGTCAAAGACTACATCTTACATCTCAATAAAAATGTAGTTTTTGCCACTGGAATTCACATTTGTCAGACACATGGCTATACATAAGAATACAGACAAAGAAACAGAAATCACTTTTGGCTAGGACATGTCCCTGAAGGACAGAACCCTGTGTTTCTCTTTGTTTTTTCCTTTCCTAAATGGAGTAGGAAGTAGCCTCTCCCCACCCATCTAGGAAAATTGCAACATGCATCATGAAAAAAAATCACAGTCTGAAGGTAATCCTGGCAGTTAACTCTCACCAACATGCTAGTCTACTCCTATGATTTCTGACTAGCCCATTATTTCTAGTGACTATCATCCTGAAACAAGCAACCCATAACAGTCTCGGAGAAAAAAAGAATAGGCCTAGATCCTCCACAAGGAATAAGAAAATGGACTCTCCTTGGTTTTTCCTTCCTAAAAGTATTAATGCCACACACATACACACACACATACACACAATTATCAAATTGTTAGATCCTAGGAGAATCTATTATGTCATTTCTCTAATATGATATTTCTATTGCAGTGCTCACTGAACAGTGGCCTAGAAGTCAAAAGATTAAAAAAATTATTAATGACCTCATTCATTATAGTTGCATTGTACAAAGTCCAGGGTCAACAAACATGCAAATTAATTTAATATGGTCCCTTTGATGAAGAGTCACTCTTAACAGAAAGTAATGACATCAAGATGACAGATTGAGTTATGTATTTTCAGACACAGTCAATATGGGGGAAATGCGTATTTGTCAAATTTGTTTTATTGGTGGGGCAGGGAATGGTGAGAAGAGCAAGATTGGTGATAGAGATGCCAAAAAATAAAAATAAAACAAAAAAGAAAGAACAGAGGGATATTTAAAACATTTTTGAAAATTCTTATTTATTTTAAACATTCTTTTCTTTTTAAATTTTGAGTTTCAAATTCTCTCCCTCTATCCCCCACCCAGTGATAAGGCAAGCAATATATCAATTATACATGTGAAATCATACAAAATGGATTTTTATACTAGACATTTTTTTAAAAAGCAAAGAAAGCAAGAAAATTATACTTCAGTTTGTACTCAGAGTTCCTCAGTTCTCCCTCTATAGGAGAATAGCATTTTTTTGACCATGAATCCTTTGGAGAGTTGTCTTGGATCATTGTATTGATCATAATAGCCAAGTCTTTCATAGTTGATGATCATTTTAATATTGCTGTTACAATGCACAATGATCTTCTAGTTCTTTTCACTTCACCTTGCATTGATTCATGTA
>CM053581.1:441125347-441145390 GCA_028627135.1 Pseudochirops cupreus
AAGGTAGAGAATATAACAAGAGGGGGTGGAATAAGAAGGAGGGAAATATACAGGTACTGGGGTAGGGAGATCTATCTTGCCATACCAGAAAGTCAGAGGGGTGATGGGGGAGGATATAGGAGAGAGCTGATTGGGGGAAGGGGTATACAGTGGGATCACTGTTTTGGGGTGGTGGGTAGGAGAAAGACGGGGAGAAAATTTGTAAATCAAAATCTCATGGAAATGAATGATGTAAACTAAAATAAAAGTTTAAAAAAAGAGACTAGAGGAGGGATGGAGGAATTGTTGAATTTATATTTCATGGTTTATAACCTACATTCCATTATATGCAAAACATAATTGAGGATGTGTGACAGAGGAAAGCTGCTTGGACAATGAATGAGGAGAGTGCCAAGAATCATGGGAAACTGGAGGTGAACTTACTCCTGGACTGGGTTTCAGAGGGCAAAGTCTTTTGTTATATCTCTTGCCCTACCTTAATTTTGGGGAAAAGGGTAAGAGCAATTTGGGAGTGGGAAGGTAGCAGGATTTGGAGTTTGGCTTATGAAGAGTGAAACTGAGCTATGGTCTTTTTTAAAAATAATATTTTGTTTTTCCCAGTTATATGTAAAAGCATAACATTTTTTTCAATTTTCAGTTCCAAATACTCTCCTATCCTCTCCCCCACATTGAGAAGATAAGCAATTTGACATTGGTTATATATGTATACATGTGTCATGTACAGCATTTCCATGTAAATCATGCTGTGAAAGAAAACACTTGCAAAAAAAAGAAATAATAAAGTAAAGAAAAAAGTATCTTCAATCAGCATTCAAGTTCCTCCAGTGCTTCTTCTGGAGATGGACAGCACCTTTCATCATAAGTCCTTCAGAACTGTCTTGGATCATTGTCTTGCTGAGAATAGCTAAGCTATTCACAGTAGATCATCATACAATATTGCTGTTACTGTATACAGTGTTCTCCTTGTTCTGCTCATTTCACTTTGCTTAAGTTCAAATATGTCTTCCTAGGTTTTTCAGAAAGCATCCTGCTTGTCATTTCTTATAACACAATAACATGCCAACACAGATATGCAACAACTTGTTCAGTCATTCCCCAACTGATGGACATCCCCTGAATTTCCAATTCTTTGACACCACTAAAAGAGCTGCTATAAATGTTTTTATACATATAGGTCCCTTTTCTTTTTTTTAATCTCTTTGGGATACAGATCTAGTAGTGGTATTGCTTGGTCAAAGGTTGTGCATGGTTTTATAGCCCACTGGGCATAGTTCCAAATTGTTGAGCTATATTCTTAAGTAAATTGGAGTAAAAACAACAGGCAGAGGCAAAGACATTCGTTTAACAGATGTGGAAAACATCTCTACGCTTTTAATGTAGTAGTAGTAGTAGTTATTGTTCTTGTTGTTGGTTATTCATTCTTGAAAAGGACCAACAATATCAGGAAGGTGATGTTTTCACTTGCAAGTGAATTGGATGTAAATGAGGCAGGCTGTACAAAACCATCAGCCTCACTCTCACCTCCAGAGTTATCTGAGTTCAGTGGCAAAACATAGGCCAGGATGACTGGAGATGGCCCTGGATGCAGAGGGAGGCCTTGGCCTTTTTAAGCTAAGATCTTTCCCAGGTCTCAGTTTATCAGAGGCAACACCCATTTAGTGATTTAAGTCTAGGTTAGAATTGAGGCAAAACATAGCCTAGTTTACCTGTTCAAAAGAATCAATCTTGTAAGGGAAGACCTTGAGAGGTAGAGGTGAAAAAGGATTCTATCCTAGGTTTAAGAGATAGCCTATTGCATAAGAAGAGTCAGAAAAAATTTTAATAACTGCATCTTGTCCTAGGAGAAAAGATTAAAGTACGTCCAAGCATCATAGGATATCTAGAGTGAAAGGTGGAGGGAGAATGTGAAGATATATGTCCAGAGTTATGACATTCTGGCCTCAAGACGGGCCAATGGTGAAATCAGAAGATTGAACTAGAACCAGTTCCTGTGATATAATGCAGAGTGACTTCTACTTTATCCTCCTACCCCTAACAAATTGAGAAAATCATATAAAAAGAGCCCTCAATTTAAAGTCATGTCCTCACCTTGCCATTTACTAATCATTGACTTGAATAAGTTTCTTGGCCTTAATTTTTACTTCTATAAATGGAGATAATAATGTACTACCTACTTCACTGGGTTGTTGTGAGGATCAGGTGAGATCATATATACAAAATATTGTGTAAGCTTTAAAATGACAAATATTTTAATAATATTTATTGATAACACATTGATTATCAAGGATTAATAGCTAACAATAGATTAGTTTTCAGGTGTTTCTATAATGACAGGTAGTTACATGGTGCTCTCGGAAGGGATAAGTAAATTTTGATAGGGAAAGTGAGTAAAAAAAATGAATTTGAGCATAGAAAAGTGATTAAATAGTATAAATTCATGTAGGATATATCAAAGTAAGAAATCCTGGATAGGCTTAGAGCGTTCTTAGATTTTTTTCTATCAAAATAAGTGGACAAAATAAAACCCTTAAATAAGCAAATAATAATCTTAAATATGTATGCAAATCCTCCATCTCATTGTACTTGCTTTGGAGGACTCTTCTGGAGGAGCCTTTCATGCCCCTGAAGTCATGTGTTGATTTTTTTTTTTTGCTTGGAGCAGTTCTACAAAGTGGTGGCCAGGAAAGGGCTTATGAAAGTGAGCAAGTCATGTCTTCTTTCAGAGCTTCATTTTTCTCACCTGACAAAATAAAATGAAATAAAGGAAGCTATTGAGCTAGATAATTTCAAATTCCCATCGGGCCCTAAATTTTATGATTTTATGACATAATGTAGCATTTAGTGTATTGTTACATTATTTTTTTCTAATCTGTGTTCTCTTTAGGAACATGTAAACAAAAAAGAATGAAAAATTCTGTTCACGGGCATAGTTTCAGATATAGTCCTATATGCATAGATGACTTATGTACTTTGACTCTTGTCGGCCAATAGACATTTTTATGTCTATCCTTATAATGTATTGTGAGTACTGGTCGTTTTTGTTGCTGTGGATGTTAAACTAATATTCCACTAATCAAAGCATTTGGCCATTTTGTGTGGCCTGATTTTTAATCAGATTTGAATTATTCATCCAGTAGATGTCACTCTTGGTCCTTGGACAAAAACAGTATTAGGTCAACATATATTCATTTGTTCTAGTTGCACATCTAATACAATAAGTGTTTATAGCTTTTTTTTTTCTTTTACAGATCACAACAGAGTCCATGCCACTGATGTTTTACATGCTGTTTGGTATCTTACTACTCAGCCTATTCCAGGCCTCTCCACTGTGATTAATGACCATGGATCAGCAAGTGATTCAGGTGTTTGTTCTCTTTTATAAGCAATTTGTATCTTAGTTGAAAGACTAAGTAAAATTCAAATTTTGCTGTGACTTGTGTATTTAAGGACTCTAGGTTTGGGTCTTAAGAGCAAAATTATATTGCTCGTTCCAAATTAGAGCAGAGACAAATGGTGGTATTTTTTTTTTTTGCACTGAATGAGAGTATTTAAATAATGCCTTTTTAAAATATCTCTCCTCAGATTCTGACAGCGGAATCACACATGGACACATGGGATATGTATTTTCAAAAATGTATTCTGCAGCAGACGATAAATATGGATGTCTGGCTGGCAATATCCCTGCCCTAGAGTTGATGGCTCTCTATGTGGCTGCAGCCATGCATGATTATGATCACCCAGGAAGGACAAATGCTTTTCTGGTTGCAACTAGTGCACCTCAGGTAAATGTCTGCCTCAAAAGTAGAATTATTCCATCATAATAATAGATTCTTTTGAATATCTGTTAATTTAATATTGCCTGTTAGTCTTGGGTAACAGGTTAATATTCACCATAACATTTTCATTGTCTGTAGTAATAATCACATATGCTGTAATTAGAGAAAGATTATATTATCCTCTATAGATGCAAGAAATGTGAGCAGTTATCAGATTTGACCGTTTTCTTTTACAGTGGTTAAAATTTGTTTTTCATGTGAATATACCTAGTTTGAAATGAAGGTTTCACAGATGAGGATGTGCATCTGTCAGTATTTTATTTTAAGTCCCTTTTTAGTTATTCAGTTCCTTTCTAATGAAGAATAAAAAGTCCAAATAAATCTTAAAGGTGTGTGGAATTCTTTTTTAGGTCAATAGCTCTGAAAAGTGGCTCTCAAAGAAGATTAAATTGATAAAATAATAAAAAATAGTTAAAGAAAAATTTCCTGAAGTATTATATATATATATGTATATATACATATATATATATATATATATATATACATATATATATATATATATGTATATATAAACACAAACCACAGATCTTGGAACTCTATTTATTGAAGAGCAAAAGAACTGGGGTTCTGGCCAAATATATCATAGTCAACAAAGCTAAGCATAATCTTGAATGAAAATAAAATGGACATTCAATGAACTGTCAGACTTTCAGGATTTTGTTTAAAAAAACTGAATTTAATAGGAGATTTGACATACAAGAGCCAAGAGAATATAAAATACATACCAGAGATTAATTATAAGGGACTCAATGAGGACAGACTGTTTATCATTTATGTATATAAAATGTAAAAGGTGCATGTCTAAGATTGTTATTAGTAGTAACTGGGTAGTACATAAGAAAGATGGGATAGACTTGACTATGATATGACTTTAAAAAGTAAAACCATTTATGAACAGCTAAAAAGAGTAATTATTTTATACAAATGAGGCATGAGAGGAAGAACTAACATGGAAGAATTAGATGAGGGACAAAGGCAGATAGTTCTGGCACCGTACTTTCATCAGGAATGGGTTCAAGAATGGGTTCATTTAAAAGAGTATAAAAGTCTTCTAAATTTAGAAAGAAATAAAATATTAAGGGGATAGGGAGGGGAAGAGGATAAGGGATGAATCTTAAGAGGAGAGGATGAGTGAATAGGTCAGAGAGGGGTATAAAAGAGTGTTTAGATTTATGGGAATGGGAGGCTAAGAGAAGGATCCTGGGGTGGGGGGGAGGTTAAAAAATAAGAGGGCAAGGTTGCAGATAGAAATAAAGTAGAAGAGTCAGGAAGGATAGGAAATAAGAGATGCACAGAAACATAAAAACAAAGATCACGATTAGAATTTGTTAGGGAAAGTACATGTCTATATATATATTCATGTATATGTATATATGCATATATGTAAATGTGTATGTATATATCCATATTCATCATATATATACATATATATATGTATGTATGTATGTATGTATGTATATATATATATATATATATGTATGTATCTGTGCTTAATTGTAGCCTTCGGGGGCAGTGGGGTAAGGAAAGGGGAAAAAGGAACAAAGTAAAAAGTGCACAGCAGAGAATAAAAGAAAATTTAAAAGAAAGCAAAGATGGACACTTCTCAACACAATGTGTAGTGTTTATTATATAGGCTTTCTTGAAATGGAAATTTATTGCTATATATTGTGAATCCTCTTATGTTCTGCTGTGCATACAACATACTTTTTTTTTCTTTTTCTTATTTTGCATTTAAGTTTCAATATTTAAGTGTATAATATGCTTCTTTTTCTTTTTTCTATTGGGTATTTAAATTTTAGCATTTAAGTCTAAACTAAAAAAATAAAAAAAACAAGATTAGAAAAACCATTTATTCATTTTCATAGTTTGCAATTCATTTATAATATAGTTTTAGAGAATTGCCTGAGACATATTGGGATTAATTGATTTATCTATAATCACATAATTGGCAAATGTCAGTAGTGGAATTCGAACCCAAGTACAAAAATCTATCCATTATGTCAGGTTTTTTCTATTATCTTTCTTATGCATTGTAAAAATCTGTCTTCTCTCTGAAAAGTCCTCAGTCAGAATAACTTCCTTCAAAATTAATTATATGTAAAGTGTATGTGTGCCAATGTACATATACATGTTTACCTGGGTTTTATAATGTGACTTTTGAGAGTCATGGATACACATCTCTGGAATTTTGTCATGCCACTTCCATGGTACCTCTTGCGAGGCAAAGGTTACCCCAAGCTTACATACACAAGTTTAATTCCTTTTTGCCCAATTCCAGTTACACAGAAGTCCTTCACAGATAGTGAATAGTGTAACCTATTTAAGCAAGCAGAGAGAAATTGGAGTTATACAGGTGAGAATATACCAGAAAAATACACAAAAATGAAATAACTTTTTAGATGCAAGTGAGATATCAACTCAACCAAGAAAAAGACTTGTCTTTCACCAAAAGGGAAAGTCTCTAAGGAAACAATCTGGCAGTTAGGCATTATTATCTTCATGCCTCGATCAGTATCAAAATATCCTCCATTGATTTTCCCCTGCCTCCTACTTTACCTTCCTTCAATGCATCTTTCTCATGACATCAGGATTTTCTTCCATTAGTGTAAACAGGAAAATTGTTCCAGGTTTCTTTCTCTATGTGGGTATTTTGCCCTTCACATCTACATCAGTTTCTTACAGTTAATTTTTCTGCTTATTTCTGTCATGACTTTCATTCTTATTTTATTGGTTCCCCTATTAGAGTATAGGCTTCTTGAAGACAGGAATAAGGTCATCCATTTTTTTTGTAAGTGCCTCTGAACAGCTAAACAAGTATTCAAAAATTGATTAAAAATTTCCTTATAAAAATTATTTGTCAGGTTCATGATGAGAGAGTCCTGAAATGAGAGTTGCAAGATTTGGATTTTGCTCTGGCATCTACCATTAACTAACTATATAAACTTCACTCTGTTACTGACCAGCAAACCATTTTATGTCTCTAAAAGTCACTTTCCTCATCTGAAAAATGACTGGATTGTGCTGATTGAATTCTAGAAGCTCCCAGTTGGAAGAAATCTTAAATCATCTAATCTAATCCATATCTGAAGTAGAATCTTTACAATATTCCTGTTCATCCAAATTCCATTTGAAGACTTCAACCTATCAGGAACTCACTACCTTCAAAGGCAGCACATTCCTTTTTTTCAAAGTTGTTATTAGGTCCCCTTTCTCCCCACCACTTATTTCCATCTGAAATCTTCTAGCCTCCAACTTTAACCCATACCTTCTAGTTTTGACTATCTAATAATTGTGTGTGTATGCATAGTGTGTGTATGTGTGTACATATATATATAACACACACACATACATATATATATATATAATCTTGTTTGATCTTTACAACTCTATGAAACTGACAGACTATCTATACAAAACTATACACCTGTTTATATACTTATTTACTTTTCCTTCTATATTATATATGTATATGCAAACATAATACACACCCACACATTTCTCTTTTGAAACTGAAATTCCTTATGCAGCCTCATTGACCTCTTAAGTGATTTCTCCTTTTTTCCTCATTGGAATCATTTGTGATTGTTGTTGTCAAATCTGACTCTCAAGCTCTTTCATGACTCATGAGATGTCTGGTTATGTAAAATCATATGCTGTGAAATCTTGCCCATACTCTTGAATTTTGAAATCTACTTTTCTAAATTTTAGGGTATAGGTTAAAGTATGCTTAATGATTACTTTTTATGTACAATTGATGCTAATTTAGTATAGTAATTTAATTCCAAGGTTCCCTGATTTTATTCTTTCTGCCATCAATCTTTCTTAATTGGTCAAAATTAGTTTCATCAATCATTCTTATTAACATCATTACTCTAGCATATATATTTATATATATGTGTGTGTGTATGCATGCATACATACATACATACATATACACACATGTATTTACATATATGTTCATATACTTCTTTAAGGTTTGCAAAGCACTTTACTATGTCATCCCATTTGGTACTCACAACAAACCTCACGAGGTAGATGTGTTATTGTCATTTTGTAGATGAGGAAACAGGAGTCGAGAGAGGTTGAGTGATTTGCCTAGGGTCATAGAGCTAGTAAATGTCTTATGTAAAATTTGAACTCATCTCTTTCTGATTTCAAGTTTTGCACTCTATCCACCTAGCTGTACCATTTCCTTTTTAGTCAGAACACAGTCTGAAATAATTCTACTCCATATCTTTACCATTTGAAGCATGAAATTAGGAAAGTTGAGAACTTCTTTGTTGTTCTGCTTATACAAGAGAGAAATCTCCATCTGATGTCTGCACAGTTGAAATTTTCTCACACTGAATTCTAAAATACCTTTTAACTATATTCTGCCAGTCTGTAATTGGTGGTTAAGATGTTGTTTGTCCTCCATTCTTGAATAGGATCATTATATCAGGGAGGTGATGCTATGACAAGCAAATAATTTTGATTTAAGTGAGGGAGGGCTTTGCAAAGTCACCAGCCTCACTTTCTCCTCCTGAAGCAGAAGGGTCCAGTGGCAAGGTATAGATCAGGATGACTAGAGATGGCCCCAGATGCAGTTGGAGACCTTGGTCTTTTTAAGTTAAGGTCTTTCCCATGTCTCAGTTTGACTTAGGCAATGCCTCATTCAGTGATTAAGGCTAGGTAAGAAATAAAGTAGAGAATGGCCTCTTTTACCTAGTCAAAAAAGAAATCTATCTGGGAGGGGAAGACCCTCAGGATTTCTGCCCATATGTGATAATGTGAAAGAACAACTACAATGACCACTGCAGTAAACCAACCAGTTCTATATAGATACCTAATTGGGGCATGAAAGTGATCAGGAACTTTTAATATAAGAGGTAGGTACATGAGAAAATCAGAAGACAAAAGGAAGTTGCAGCCAAATGAGAAGATGAATTTCACACAGGTTTTCCACTGAGAGGAAGACAGAGGAATTATTAGTAAAGTCTTTTTTACCATGCATTCAAAAGCAATGAAAACATTGTAATGGATAAAACCTTAAGGACTACTATGAAGACCTTAAGAAGAGCCTCCAAACCAAGACTACAGATATTCTGATAGTCAGTGACTTTAATGCAAATGTAGACACAGGAAAGTAGCAAAAAAACATGTTGGAATTTATGACTCAGAGTTAAGAAACCAAAGAATGTAAAGACCTACAGGCTCCTCAGAAGCCTCATAGTGTTGAAAGTCAAAAGCTATGGCAAAGACAAATAGTATCACAGAAAAAAAATTTCACTTTATCCAAACCAACAAGAAACAACTAGTTTTTAATGTGGAAATCATATTAAATTTAGCTACCTCTGTGTACAGTCAGCTAGACCATCAACTAATTAGAACAGAGGTCACAATAAATATGAAATTAGAAGAGAGTCTGAAGTTGAGAAGACTGAAAATTGCATCAGTTTCAACTTGACCTAGTCAAAAAAGAATCTGATGCCTAAAAACTAGGAAATGGAAAGTGACATAGAGTTTGACCTTGATTATCATCATTTCCTTGTGAAATTGAACTGATTTAAAATAGTTGCCACAACAAGGAAACCATAAGATCTCAGAAATTGTGTTGGCCAGAAAGCACTTAATTTCCTTGCCAAGCGGAGAAAGTGAGAGCAGCCAAGAACAACTCTGGCTTAGAATATAAACTAATTTGTAAAACGTTGTGGTAGAGGATGGCAGAACATAATAAGCATATGACCTTTTAAGATAATGAAGAGTACTGCATGTGAAAACAAGTATTCAGAGCAGAAATGAGCCATAACATCCCAAGAACTTTTATGGGTAAAACTTGAAGGACAACAAACAGACGTAACATAAAACAAATTTGTCAACATTGCTACGAAATTCTATTTTCATTATTGACAATGGAGGAACCACTTCATTTGGACTCTAAACCTTTGGGTCCTAAAGTACTACATGAAGAAGTACAATTGGAGTGAATTTGAGGAGAATTACTGGACTAGACCAAGTACACATTGAGGAAATTCTTACTTAGGCAATATATTCTTGAAAGCATTGAAGGACAACTTTGTAAGATTATCTCAGGGAGGAGAAAAAAAAAGATAAAAGAAAAAGTCAAATTATAGGAATAACTTCAAGAGGCAAACAAGAATATCAGTAATTGTCCAAAGTTATAGTAAATAGAGCATTGAACTTGAGCTCAGGAAAACCTGTATTCTAATTGCATCTTTGACAGTTCTTAACTGGTTGACCCTAGGAAAGTAATTTAATCTCTCTTTAGATCGGATTTTTTTCATATATAAAATGAAGAGGTTTGTTCCTTCCAATTCAAAATCTATCATTCTATGTTACTCCTTTCTCATATTTATAAAAGTTTAATGAAAATCACCTAAAGCATATAAAGAGTTCAATGTAATCCTCAAATGGATCTGTGATGTCATTATTTTTGAAGTCCCTTCTAATGACTCAGATTGAGACTTATCATGTGTCACTCTTGCCCATGTCCTCTTTTAAATTCGCTACAGAGCGTCCACTCATCCTGCTGCAGGCCTTTGTCATATTCTTCTGATGTCACTGGGGTAACAATGAAGTAATTTTCCTACCATCATTCCATCTCTCATGTTCACCCTATAACCAGCCTTTCTTTTATTTTTAATAATTCCTTGATGGCATCATTTATTCCTGTTCTTTGGACTTCCTCATTTGCAATATGTTGCATTTTACTGTTAACCATTCTACCAATTCTCCATTGCCTTCTATGTTGTATTAATTTTTAATTCATTGGCACTTGTTATAGCTCATGTCTCAATGACATATACTAACCCCAGAAGAATGTTGTATTAAGAAGAAGAAAGGCCTTTATTTTCATGGGAAGGTAGAGTTCATTAAAGGGATTCCGCAGTTTCCCAAAGGCATTCTAGTCTACCTTCTCTGATTCTGGGCCAAATTCTTTATCCTCATCCTTCTGTACTCTCTATCTTGTATGTATACATACTGATAGATAAATCTATAGAGTGCCCATTTAAGTACATATTGTGATTTGGACAGTAAAAAGTCTTTATTTATTTTGACTTTCCTGTGTGGATTATCAAGTGAAACTCATGAATGATTACAGATCTCTTATTGGAGATTCTGTATTGTTCCAAATATTGATACAATGAGCCCATCATCCACAAAGATAAGTATTGTGAGGACCTCATTATACACAGAGAATCTCTCTTCCACATGAACTTTGTGCTGGATCTCCTTGGTTTTGGTGGCAATCACCTTTGGTGAGCATAAAATATCTCTTTATGACTTGCCCAATGTTTAAAATCATATGGTTCACATTATTTCTATTGTTATATTTTTAAGGAATAATTTTGATATATGAATGGGAGGCACTTTATTTTGAGAACACAAAGGGCAGTATATTGTTGTAGCATGTCAAATTGCCTTTTCATGATCACCAAATAATTAACACAATGGGATCTTATATTCTCAAAATCTTTCAATTACTTTTTGAAATGCTAAAGATATAATCAGGTGTTGAATATAGTGAGTAAAAGGCTTCTTGTTCCCTACTAATCTCCTTACAGAGAATACCTTTGGTTTTTATATAGATGATTGTCATACAGATTTTGTATAGATAGGTAAATGTAGTTATTGATACCTTTCCCCTATACCAAAAAGAGATACAGAAGAAATAGAGGCTAAAGCATGCACAGTCCTTAAAGCCAGAAACACCTGGTTTTAAATCCTGTCCATAACAGATCAGGGTTGCATGACTACAGGCAATTTACTTAACTGCTAAGTGTCCTAGATAATTATTTAATACTTTAAATTTCAGAGAAGATATCAATTAACTTATCCTGATAGCAAGAGTATCCTCATCTAGGAATTTCTGTATTAATGAAATCACAGGTAAAGTCCCTATCCCTATATAATACTTATAGTAGCTTAAAACTGGAAGCAAGTTTGGGGAGCCATTGATTATAAAATAGCTGATCAGCTGTATGAATGTAATGTTATCATGCTACAAAAATAATAAAAATAAAAATTCAAAGAAACATAGCAAGGCTTTCATAAAATGATTTAGAGGGAGGTAAGCAAAGTAAGGAAAAATACATACAGTAGATGTGCATGAAAAGAATACTAAAGCAATGCTGAATGCTCAGTACTTGGAATGACCAATCTCACCCCATTAAAAGAGAAAAATGAAGAAAACTTCCTTCTATTTGGTAGAGATGAGGGCAGAGAAAAGGGTATAGAATGTTGTATGTAGCAAAACTGTTGAGTAATTTTTCATAATTTATTATTTTTATTTCAAGGGAGAATTCTTAGGAAAGAGATATAGCTAGACATGACAATGACATAAAAGCAAAACTCATCAATATAACATTTCAAAGCCTCACTAAAGCTAATCAAAATATTTCATTTGCTACATGGTGACACTTCTTTTCCCCATCTTGAAACCTGAGATGTCATAGGATTCTTGAAAATTGGTTTAGAAAACCAAGTACTATGAGAGGTTATACAGAAAGTCCACAGAAGAGATGCTAATACCATTTCCCTCTGTATCTCACTAGAAATAAAAATTTTACATGGGGAATAAGGATGAAGAAGGCACTAGATCAGTATTAAGAATTAAGAATTTAATAAGAATTTATAATATGTTGTTACTATGTACTATAAGTTATAAACATTTACTTATAAGAAAACAAACCATTTCTTAAATCACTGTAAATTACATAAATTTTAATACCATTCAATAGCAGCTTAATATTATTCAATTGAGAACTACACACTCTGTAACTCTTTCTCCCCCCCCCCCCTTCTAGGCGGTGTTATATAATGACCGTTCAGTTTTAGAGAATCATCATGCAGCTGCTGCATGGAATCTCTTCATGTCCCAGCCAGAGTATAACTTCTTAGTCAACCTTGACCATGTGGAATTCAAGCATTTCCGTTTCCTCGTCATTGAAGCAATTTTGGCCACTGACCTGAAGAAACATTTTGACTTTGTAGCCAAATTCAATTCCAAGGTAACTAGAATTGTACCAGTCTTCATTTTGTGGTCAGACTGAAAGCTGCTAGAAAAGAAGTATATCTAATTATCAATATCTGGGTGTTGTTTGTGAAAGTAGAGTAATAAAGAGACATTCTAAATAGAGGAGCTAAGAATAATTGAGATGCTGTAATAACGACCATGTAAATATTATATTTGACTCCTTACAAGAATTGTATTGTGTTCTCTAATTCCATAAGAAATATTTCCATGTGGTTTCCTTTGGCTTGCTTGTTTTAATCTGACATTTTAAACTATTTTAAATGTCTATTAAAATAATTTGCTATTCAAACATGCTAAAAAACCAAAGGTAAATTTTGCTAAACATAATATAAAGGTCCCAAATGTTAACTCAAAAATTTACATAATTTATCTACTTTCCCTTCCAAGAGTTCTGAATAAAGTATAACTTAATTACTTTGAAATGATGTTTGGGGAATTTCAACATAATTCATTAAGTAGCCATATTTGGTCAATTGTTCATTATTTTTCCCTTTAAAAATTTTTCTACTATATTCATAATTGTGCAAACCACTAAAAGTATTTTAAATAAGCTATTTCCACTAATGTCTTGCTTCATTGCTTTAACATGTTATGAAAGTAACCATGGATTCTCACATCCCAACTCTACAAGGCACTGGCTTACAAATGTTACCAAACTGGAAAATCTTTAAACATAAGCTTGGAGATGTACTGTCTGTCTGTGCTCCAATTACTAGTCTCACAAAGTTTAGAATCTCATCATTACAATATGATTGTCAGAAAATTATTTTTTCCCTGTATGGTAGCCAAACATTAAGATCCTCTGGGAAGTTGTTGAGTCTTCACATCAATGAAATAAAGAGATCTTTTAGTAAGTTTGCTGAGCCATGGCAAGATAAAGAATGATTGATCTGCAGATAGATAGTAGATGCCTCAGCAATTGTTCTGTTATAGAATCTTGTTTAATATTGTTTCTCTAAGGCAAAACAAATTTTCTCTTTCTCTCTTATAAGGTGAATGATGATGTTGGCATAGATTGGACTAATGAAAATGACCGTTTATTGGTTTGTCAAATGTGCATAAAGTTGGCTGACATCAATGGACCAGCTAAATGTAAAGAACTTCATTTACAATGGACAGATGGTATTGTCAATGAGTTTTATGAACAGGTAATTAACCATAATGGATATTACCATTAGTTCCTCTAATATTGAACTTTTGCAGTACTTAACAATATCCAAATACTTTTGTTAACTGTACTGTCTTCCCCCTTTCACAGTTTCATCTCTTGTGTATCAGTAGCATTGGTAATTGACAAGTGATTATGAAGGATGTGTTTTAAGTATTTATAACACATTTTTTTCACTGAATGCTTCAATACTTCTGGTTCAAAACCAGAAATTTCTGAAGTTCTTTATGTTCTCATAATTATAGATTAATTTGAGGACTGATATGGATTTAATTTAATTGACTTCTCTCCTCTTTCTATTTTCTTTTTTTTTAAATTACTCAATTCCTAGAGAAGTTTTTACTGAGAAGAATTTTCTAAAATGGAAATAATGTGAGCTCTGGTTCTCACCATTTGCAAAAAGAATAACTAGAATTTTTTCATAAAATTGAACCTTTTAAAGTCAAGTATGCCCAGAAATGTTCAGTTCTTAAAAGCAGCTTCCACATGGCTACTCAAAGCTAAATTTGAAGTAGGTGATACAAAAGGAATTAGACTTTATGGGAGACTCTCCAATGATGTTGCTCCTACTGGAGAACCTAGTGTCCTAAAAGAAGCAGCAACATTCCAACCTTTGAGTGCAGAACAGCAAGAAGGAAGTAATGGCAGAAAAGAACTAACCAACCAAGAAGAAAGTGGGGAAGATGATCATCAGACACACATTCATTCAATCAGCCATGTCTTTATTTAAGTCTGCAAGCAGTAGTAATTTAATTTGGTTTCAGCCATGGCTAAATCTAACATGTGCAGAAGACTATTTTTATATTCTTCTTCTCCTAGCCAGAAAGCTTTTCTTCTCTTTGAGGATTCCACTCTATTTTCTATTATATCCATGACACAAAAACATTCAAATACAATTTCAGAAATGAATAAAACAGCCATCCAAATAAGTGACCTGCTCTCTCTAATTCACCTTCTGTGCCCTCTACCAACTGTTCATTTGAAGACCTGAAATAAATATGGAGATTCTTCAGCCATCATCCTTGGCAGCCCCGATCTGAATACTCACTTCCATGAGTTCCTCACTTCTGAGCCATAAGTTTGAAGAACTGGGAATAACTGGCATAAAGCTTGAGCTTGTCACTGATGTCCACACGGTTCACTTTCCCAGCATCATCTCCTGCTTCCCGAGATGGATTATCCATTGTCTCACCTGTTTCATCATGAGAGTTCACAGCTTCTGTCTCCATCCATACATTATCAGTGTTTCCAGGATCATTCACATATCCCTTATAAACCACTAAATGTTTTTGACTGAGAGTTTGTGTAACTGTTCCTCCATCTCTTGCTTCTCAGTGCTGAATTTCTGTAAGGAGTTCATTGCTTCTTCAAACTCTCCTTTTAATATAGCATTGATTTTCTCTCCTGTATCCACCATTCCCTCCTGGGATTGCCCATTTTCCACAGTCTTTCCTTTTGATGGCAATAAATTGTAAGATATTTTTTCCCAGAATGAGAGTGAACGGCTTTATTTCCACTGCTGACCTTTTTCCACTAAGTAATGATGGGATCTGCATCATGGTTTGGGTCCCAACATCCCAAAAGTCCCCGACTAATCAGTCTTGTCTGCCCGGCTGGATTTCTAGGTCATCCGTTTTCAACCTTATACAAGCCATTCTGGCTCTTTTGTTCAATATGTTCATCCTTTTGATTAAACTTTGGAGAAAAATTTCTTTCACTGATCTGTGGATCTGCCCATATGGGTCCAGCCAAGAAAGAGACTGCAGTATATTCCATGGGATTATACTCCTGCCACTCAACAAGCCAGCCCACTTTCTCTTTGGGTACCTGACTGCATTTGATTTTTGAACCTCAATAAGGTGACGTCTGAGCCTTATAGTGGGAATTTTCATTGGCATCATTTGAAGTTTATATAATGACTGGGCTTCAATGGAACAAATGTGAGGAAAAAGAACTACTGTAGGGTGGCCCTTGCCCAGGAAGCTGCAGAGGATCCGAGGTCACGCAGGACAGGCTCACTCTGAGACACATCATAGCCAGCGCCTGAGTTGGGCAGCGTGGGACTGGGGCGTTCACCAGGCTAGACCTCAAGCTTGGGCCGTGGGCTCCAGCTGCCAGGGCAGCACTAGGACAAGCATCTATTTCACGCCTGGTAGACAGCTGCAGCACTGGTGGAGACCCCCAGGCAATTCTGGGGCCTCCTTGGGCAGCACAGTCTTGTGGCCAGGGAAGCATCTGAGACCCCCGCCCTTGTGGCCACCTCATGCCCTGACCCCTTATGTCTACTTTCTAGCCCATTTTTGTAAGCATATAGAAATTGTTATTGGAAAGCCATGGGGCGTAGAGAGATACAGTATTTTTCCTTGTTCTGATAGTAGAGCCACTCTACTAACTTACCAGTTTCTCAGAAAAAAATAATTTTGGAAAAATGTATAATTCTGACCTCTTGTTCTAGTTTGAATCAAAGGGAAGAATATCAGAATGATTTTACACGTCTTTTAAAATCATCAAGGTGTCCTATCTCTCAATCACTTATTCAATAGGAATTTATTAAACTAAATGCCTACTATCTTTAAGGCACTGGGCTACATGCGTGGTATACAAAGACAATTTTAAAAATCCTCTGTTCTCAAAGATCAATGGTTCTCTAAAGTCCAAAGGGTCAATGAGTTCACTGAGGAGACAGAGGCTCAGTGGAAAGATCAATAGAGTAAGAAGACCTAGGTTAAAATCTTTCCTCAGTCAGTTATGACCTTTATGGACTTGTACAATTTCTCTCTGGGCATCACTTTCCATATCTGTAAACCAAGTAGGGGTAGACTAGATGATCTCTTAGCTCCCTTCAAGCTGTAAATCTTTGATCCTGTGATTCTGTATACATAGTCTCTAGCTCTCATCCAGAGTGAATCTACTCCATATCCTCCCATCAATCTTCCCGCAGGGAGTCCACTCAAAGTACTAGGGACCTAACTCTTGCTCTCTGGTGTGGTTGCCAATAAAGCATGTGAGTTATCCATGAGTAGCTCCTCACTTCCTTTTTCACTGGACCACTCTCTCTTATAGGCCTATTTTTGTGATGACCTACTTTATGCCCCTCTTTTTGATTGGCAATATGTTGTAGCTTATTCATGTCCACTTTTGCACTTTTACATTATCCTTTAGGTGACCCTCATCTTTAATTTTACAAATATTGTAATGTTCCATGACTGACAGCCATACAACAGCAGAAGGCACATATATTAATGTTGAAAGTTTGGCCTTTGTTTCAAAGAGAAGCTTTGGATTTTGAAAAAAGCAAGATGTAGTTTCCCAGAGGCAACACATTCTACTTTTCTCTTCCTAGTCAATTATTGATCCAGTGCAGTGTACGTCCTAAATGTGTGTTCTAGTATACCAACTCTATGGCTTGTCCATCATGGTTCAGACAACAGACATCTTTCATCCATTTGAATTTCTACTGTTCGTAATTATGGATTTGATTTAGAAAGCTCTGATATCAGAGCTGATGTAATCAGCATAATACCATCTAAAAACTGGTATAGTTTTAAAAACTGGAAGACCTCATGATCTGCTGTAGATCTCTCTTAAATTTGTTCCCTGTTCTACATGTCTTATATGACAGTGGCTAGCACTTTTGACTAACATATGTCTCCCTGTTGTGTATCTTGCTTGATAATAATATTAGGCTGATTTAGGTAGATAGTGTTAAAGTTTAATTAGAGGGGCGGCTAGGTGGTGTAGTGAATAGAGCACTGGTCCTGGAGTCAGAAGGACCTGAGTTCATATCCGGCCTCAGACACTTGACACATTTACTAGCCATGTGTCCTTGGGCAAGTCGCTTAACCCCAATTGCCCTACCTTCCCCCCTCCAAAAAGCAAAAGGAAAAGTATAATTAGAATATTTCTTAACTATTGACTTCATTTTAATCGCTCCCTTTCACTTAACTGTTTTCCTCTAGAAGATTTATGAGATATTCTAATTTCTAGGGTGATGAAGAGGCCAGCCTTGGGCTTCCCATAAGCCCTTTTATGGACCGTTCTGCTCCTCAGTTGGCAAATCTTCAGGAATCTTTCATCTCTCATATTGTGGGGCCATTGTGCAACAGCTATGACTCTGCAGGACTGATGCCTGGGAAATGGGTGGAAGACAGTGATGAATCAGGAGGAGACACAGATGACCGGGAAGAAGTAGAACGGCCAACAACTGAAGAGGAAACTTGTGAGAATGCCGAATCCTCAGGTAAGTTAAGCATCTGTTCCCATTTGTATTTTCCCAAAGAAAACTCACACAGCTGGAATCAAAGCATCAGCTTCTCAATTATTAAACATTCAGGCTTAAACATAAGCATCTCTTTTGGATTTGCTTTCAGAGTCCTACCAAACAACGATGGCAGATGAGAATTCTAGAGCGTATGTAATATGTTATAATAATAATAGGGAAACTTCTTTACAACATGACTAACGTGAAAATAGGTTTAATATGAATGTATATGTAGAGCCTACATCAAATTACACGCTGTCTTGGAGTAGGGGAAGGGGAGAGATGGGGAGAAAATTTGGAACTCAAAATCTTGTGGAAGTGAATGGTGAAAACTAAAATTAAAAATATTAATAAAAAAAAATAATAATAATGATAAGGAAACAGAAAGGAGTAAACATTTATATAGTACTAGTCTATGCCAAGCACTTCACAAATAATATCTCATTTGATCCTTACAGCAACCCTGAAGAGGGATGATATTATTATGCCCATTTTTATACTTGAGGAAACTGACACAAAAAGCAGTTAAGTGACTTGCTCAGGGTCACACAGCTAATAAATGTCAGAGATCAGATTTAAACTCAGATCTTCCAGACCCCAGGTCTACTGTTTATCTATTGCCCCACCTAGCTATCTAATAATCAGTCAGTCAATAAGCATTTTTTAAGACTTCACCATTTGTCAGGCACTGGGCTAAGTGCTGGAGATACAGAGAGAGGCAAAAGGTCCTCTCTTCCTTTAAAGAGCTCACGATCTAATGAGGGAAATACAAAATGAAACCAACATGTACAATGAAACTATATACCAGGTAAACAGAAACTAATCACAGAGGAAGGCACTAAAATTAAGAGGGACTGGAAAGAGCTTCCCGACTTATTATAATGCCTGTATGTGATAGATCATAAAGACAAGTATATATTTGTAGCAGTTAAGGCCCTGACACAAAACGATAAACTTGAAATACCTTCAGCACCCCCAATTCAGAAAGAAACCTCTTCTTACTACTTTTTTATCACTTTGGCTTTGTATCTTTGTACAAAGGTTGTTATCTATATACAAGAACTGGGGTTTATCCCTTAGCCTTTCATCTTTCTTAAACATGGAGTTCTGCCCTTTCTGCCTCTAGAAGCTAAAGTTTAAATTTTTGGTGAATGAAGGAATAACACGGGGGTCAAAGAGACTTTCATAGTCAAGTCAACATTCGTCAACTGTCTACTTACATTCCATATTCCCTTGTGATAGAGCTTTTTTCTTATTTTTATTCTCCTTCGCCAGGAGATAAGACTCCTCCAAGGCTAAGGAAGCATTTACCAGTTTAGTCTAAACTGGCATCTTTTATATCTTTTGTAGGAGTCCATAGAAAGAATCAGTGAGTGGGCTCCCCTTCTGAGAAAATAATATTAGGAGAGTATTTCACCTTCTCTACCTAAACTCCAAAAAAAGGATTTCCCTATTCTTCCCACACTTAACCTAGTAAATTGTTAGAGCTTACTGTCTCTGCATTGACCTTTTACATGTCCTGTTCCTGTGACAATAGGTCCTTTATGACCTTTTCAGAAACGAAGAACAGGGCTGGCTAGGTGGTGCAGTGAATAGAGCACCAGCCTTGGAGTCAGGAGGACCTGAGTTCTAATCCGGCCTGTGACACTTTAACACTTACTAGCTGTGGGACCTTGGGCAAGTCACTTAACCCCAATTGCCCTGCCTTCCTCCCTTTAAAAGAAAAAAAAGAGAGAGAGGG
>CM053581.1:441145890-441189225 GCA_028627135.1 Pseudochirops cupreus
TCTCACTCTGCTTCAGAATTTAGTCATAATTCATTCAGAAAATCTGTGCCCTGCCTCATTTTGGTAATCTGGATTTTTTTTATAGATACCATAAGTATTCCTATTCCTATTAGTGGAGAATGCATTTTTGTAACATTTCGTTGTATCCAAGAAGATTATTAAAAATATTTAATGCAATCTAGCCGTGTAGAATTCTGGGGCTAGCATGGATCTTTGAAGACCGTGAACTCAAATTCCTTATTTTATAGATAAAGCAACCGAAACCTTGGGAAGGGAAAATGACTTTGCCAAGGATTCTAAAGGGACTCTTGGCTTTTATTTATTTTTTTCATGCTTTCTCTTCTTTCAGAATTTGTATCGACTTTAATTAATAATAATTTGATCCAGCCTGCTATTTGGATTCAAGTGCAGCTGCAAACCTCGAATATGCTCTGGTATCTACTGAGGCTTAAAAAATTTGGATGTTTCCCAGGAAACACGGGATTAATATGCTATTCTGAGGAAAGAGAGGCTTTTAAAAATTCTCATAATTAAATCTGAAAGATTCCTGCAGGGGCCTAAGAACTTTCTAATGAAGCAGTAAGCAGGGTTTAGGCTTGCAACATTGAAAAGCTCTTTGTTCAGAGTTCAGAAGCTTCCAGTACTGAATAAGTTGGCCCTTTAGACCACCTGCAGATTTAAATCTATGCACATTTTTGGGGTACAAACATTCTTGTATATCACCTTATTAAGAAAATTTACAGAGAGGTTTATTGCTGCAGTTTTACACAAATAACAAGGAAACTATTCCTTTCTAAATATGCTTCATAGAAAAGAAAAAGAGCATTTGAGCTTTGTGTTAATAAATTAATCATCAGAAATCTATTTCCTAAACATTAATTGATCAGCCTGATATCTTTAGCAGCAGAATGTTTCCTAAAGTTATGTGTATAGGTAATTTACTTTTATTCTTTCTTTAACCAGAGAATGATCTGAATTCAGCTATACTGTATTGGTCCAGATATTAGCCATCTCTAAGTATAGACCACAGGCTAAACAAAAAATCACTTTGAAAAGAAGACACATACACATATATGGAAGAATAGTACTAATTATATGCCTCAGGTGTTATTCAAGCCAATTTATGGATGAGGGGAGGTAAATATTATTCAGGCCAATATATAAGAATTGGGTACTTCATAGTATAATAAAATTCATTGAAGTAAAGGTAGAAGCAGAGGATTCTGATCTGTAAAGGTCATTAGACATCTAGCCAACTCTTTCATTTTACAAATGAGGAGATGGGTACCCAGAAGAGGGAAGGGGCTCAGATGCTCTCTCTCTTACACAATTCTCTTGTTTTTGTTTTCTGTGACCTTCATATATCAATGTTTTTTTAGAAAGGTTTAACTGTAGTGCCTTTTCTAATCAATTCTGAGTCTCCTCCATGAAAAATTTGTCTTGTAAATGATAGAACAATCAAGACATTTGCCCTCAAATGATTGTTTGGTTGATTACTATCAATCAGTTAGCAATTATTATGCACTGACTATGCTCTAGACTAGTGAATCTCAACCTTCCTAATGCAGCAACCCTTTAATACTCACATGTGGGCGTATCTGCATGTGGGCAGACTCACCTGGAGACAGATAGAGGAGCAGTGTCTTGGTTCCTAAGACCATTGGAAATATGTGTTTTCTGATGGTCTTAGGCAACCCCTGTGAAAGGGTCATTTGACCCCCAAAGGGGTCGTGACCCACAGGTTGAAGACTGCTGCTCTAGACCAAGGGTAGGGAGCCTGTGGCTTCAGGTCATATGTGGCCCTCTAGGCCCTGAAGTGAGGCCCTTGGACTGATGAGTTTTGCACTAGATTGGTTGTAGCTTCAGAGGAAAGAAGGAAGCATAACTAAGAGATGTTATGAGGATGGAAATAAGAGGACTGGATAACTGATTGGATATGGGGGAGGTGACTATGAGGAGTCAAGGATGACACTTAGGTTATAAGCCCAGGAGATTGGGAGGATGGTGACGTCATAAAGGTTGGAAGTTTTGGGGAGTGGCATAGGGAAGGAAGGTAATGAATTCGGTTCCAAATGTGTTTAGCTTAAAATATCTGAAGCATATCCTCTTTACTAAAACTTGAGAACCCAGATTTCTATATCAGTCATTCTCCTATCTTTTACTTGCATCATTTGTTATAGTTTCTTCATTAAATAAGCATTTCTTATCATATTTTTGCAATGTATAAGGCATATGAAATTCTCATATTTAGAATATGGAATTGGGAAACAGAGTCTAAAAGAGAAGATTATCTCATATTCAGTGGAGTTTGGATATGAGAGTTATAAACTAAAATGTACCAAGGTAACTAAAGTATTTGGCTGTCAATTACTTTTATTTAAAATATTCTAGTCAATTTGAAAGAATAGCATCCTTGTATAGTTGGAAACCTAAAAAAGGCACTTGTTATATGTTTTCCAATTCTCTGTTCAAATGCAATTGGAGTAAAAGATGTGACTGACTCGGTCAGTCACATGTTAAAGATAACCAGGTTTATTAAACTTAATTACGTTTCCTAATGGGTACAAGAAAATGTCTTCTTTAATATTTCTATATATAAATTTATAAACCAATGCTCATAAAATATACAAAATTTCAAACATTTACATAGTTTCATAACTAGATCATGGTGCCCAAATGGAATGTTCTCTCTTATATCTGAAACATGTAAACTTGAGTTAAACATGAAAAAGTACACATAACCAGACAATACTAAAATCTAGTCAGCAAACTAAGTGGAAGATAGAGTGATGATGCATATTATGTTTAATCTTCTCCAAACCCAAAATTGGTCTTAATATTTTACAGGACAGCAGAAGTTCAAAAGGAGGAAAATCTACTGCCAAATAACTCAGCACCTCCTTCAAAACCATAAAATGTGGAAGAAAGTCATTGAAGATGAGCAACGACTAGGCAGTGGGATGGAAAAGCTAAGTCTAGAAAAATCCACCCTGCATCAATCCTCAGAGCAAATACAGGCCATCCAGGAAGAGGAGGAAGAAAAAAGGAAACCCAAAGGAGAGAACACAACTACAAATCTGACCCAATGACAATTCACCAAGAATCACTTTAAGCCAGATTGACTTGTGCACAGACTCCTTGCAAGCCAGCACAACATTTAGACACAACACTGTAGAAATGTGGGATAACACACCAATGGCTGTTTCACTTGGAATGTTTTTGTCAGAATTTTGTGTTTTGTTTATGTTTGTGTTTTCTTGGTTTCATTTTTTTTTTCAGTGAGGTACATTGCTTAAACTCATATGCTCAGAGAAGCTTTCTCACTGCAACACTGGCTTCCACAATTTGTTTTTTTTTTTTATTTAAGGAAGAAATATATGCATTGTGTGTATGAACACACACATGCAACACCCAGACACAGACACACATATAATCACACAGAGCCAGAGTTATTGTCTGTACACTTCTGCAACATTCATATAAAATATATAATGGTCACTATTATAATGCAAGTCATATAAGGGAATTGTGCTACATGACACATTTGTGTGTGCAGTTACACATACGCGTGCATGGGAGTAGGAGTTGGGAAGGGGTGTGTTTGAGTGTGTGTGTGTAGGGGAGAAAGAGTGATCACTGAGAATTTAGTAGATTAGCTGTAGCCCATGATTCAGCACATGTGAACAAACATAAGGCGCCAGTATTAAGAAAGTTACATCTGTAGTGACAGAAAGCAGAATCTGTAATAGATGTTCTCTTTTGAGAGGCAATAAAATCTCCCCTTGCAGTAGAAGGTGCATTCACTGCTGTCTTCTTGCCAGGACCACGTGACTGGCAATACTGCTCTCGCGCCTTTTAGAGGCATGCTATGACCAACCTCAAACCCATGGGAGCACAGGTGCTTTACACACAGTTAGCCACATGAACATAGGGAAAATAGGGGTGCATGCATGCACTCCATTTACCAAGGATTAAGGTGACAGATGAAGGCAACATAGCGTCCTTTATTATTTAAGGAAGGACCTGTGATCTAATCATCTAATCAGGTTACTATTCTAGTCAGATACAAAAGAAGGGTGGCATAGACAGTAGGCTAGAGAATAAATTACGTCCTTGCAATTATTCTCCTATGACTTCCATATTTCTTGTAAAGAATATACACTTTTAAAGCATACTTTAGGACACAGCTATAGAAGACTGAAATGTTTCTGACTGGTTACATGATATTCTTGAATTACAATGGAAGTTCTATGTCTCAGTAACTAATAAAGATCGGCTTATTAGAAGGGCCAGTGATAACTGCCACTACCTAGCATCAAAGAGTAGCATTACGCTTGCTGTGTGATATGGGTTACCTAGCTTCAATTTCCAGGCTTTGGGTTCACCATTGTGTTATTTTTAACAGAGAAGGAAATTGTTGGGTCTGATACCGAGTTGTTTTTTTTTTGTTTGTTTGTTGTTGTTATTTCCACACTTGTTTATGCTGTGAGCCAAACCCCTTTTTAAAATTGATACTCACTTTCGATATATTTTATTTCATAAAATATTATATTTGTCAATAATTAGTTGTTATGGTGTAAATATAAAGAATTTTTTTGGTCCTGTAGATAGTATACTCTTAAAAAAACAAAAGGGGAAAAAGGGACACATTTTTATAAAGTTATTTTTTTATCACCAGTTTTATACATTATAGCCATCTCCAACCCCAGCGATAAAGTTGTGCATAGTTCGCACAGAGCCCTGTGGCCACATGCTGTTCTTTGTATTCAGATTCAGAATCAAAGATGTGAGAAGTTTATGCCAGCTATACTGATATTCATTGAAAATTTGCCAGTAATTTTTGCCCACTAAAAGAATTAGCTTTCTACGTTTTCTAAGGCAGAAGACAATTAGGTATTAGTCGACTCATCTAAAGGGTAATTTTATTAAGTTCCTGTCTTCTATCATTTTTTGTTTATCACATAATGCTTTCTGTGGACCTGCTGACAATGCAAAAAAGAAAATAGAATTTGTTTTCTTATAAATACATTTATTTGTCTCTTCTTTTCCCATTATTCTTAGAAGCAAATATTTGCATAAAATACCTTTGTTTCTCACAAACAGATGTTTTCTCCTCAATCAATGATTTTGCAATAATCTGTGCTGTTTTTGTAAATAGGCAATGAAATAAATAGCAGAAAATACTCTTTCTATACTATTTTCAAATTATGAGAATGGGAATGGAAAAAAACAGATGTGAAGCAAATGTTTATCTAAAGCACTAGAAGAGATTTCAAGTATAATTCAGTATTTTCTTTTTTTAAATTATGAATATGTCTTTACTATTGAAGTGTACCATTTTGGTACAGGATGGCCAAAAAGCTTTATTTTTTCACAAATTATTCTGAATCCAGTATGCTTCTTACATGAATCATTTAACTGTGCAGGTAGATTTTTTTAATGTCATTTCCCGGCCATTGCTTCTGATACTCTACTAAAATTAACTGTTTCCTAAATTGAAAATAAAGCCAACATGTGTAGTCTAGGAAAGTAGCACATTGGGTAAAGGAGCAGGGAGATCTGGTCTTTCCAAAAATATATAGTTGCTTCTTAACGCAAGTTAGAACCGTCAGATTACAGATGGCCAAGCAGTGGTTTTCATCTTCCAATGCCTATGTACTTAAGAAGTTCATTAATCATGGAAAAGAATCATGATAAGTAGGGATTGAAAATAGTCCTTACCCAAATTTTATTCTTCAGATATAAGCAGAGTAACTATATTTACAAGTTATTTGGACAGAAAAGCAGTTTGACAAAGGAAGAAGTTGGTTGGGAATATAGTATGCACCAATATATCCATGGTGGTTTTCAGACTAATGCAATAAATTCCAAATTTGGTTCTAGGGGTATTGTCTAATATTTTCTTTTGGTGATAAAGCAATACTGATGTGTATTTCCATTTCCCTGAGCTATTTCCTCTGGCGCCAGTATATCTCTTGCAATTGATTCTGTTTTTATAGAAATCTATTTGTAGGTATGGTTAGACAAACTCAGGTCTTACTAATGAAGGGATTTCTAATCAGCTTAATTAAAAAACTCATTCTATATATCAATTCTAAAAAGAGAATCAGATTAAGTTGGTAATAATTGATTACTTTAAACTGAGTAAAAAAAAAATATCACTTCCAGGGTGCTATTAGGACCTCTTTTCAAATCACTATCTACTGTAACTGATCTAACTGAATGAGGACTTTTAGAACCTTTAGAAAGTGGTTTCTATCATGAAACAATTATAAGAATTTCCCATAACTAGAATTTGGGCTGTAAACAATCTTTTTTGGTTTATTTTTATAATTAATGTGTAAACATGGTTTTGATATGAGTAAAAGATGAGGACATTAGCTTTGTTCAGAAATTTATATATGTCAGTCTTCATCAGATAAGAACAAACATCCAATATCAGGCAGCAAAAATTGTATACACTTTTGTGAATGAAGATTGTTTGATTCTTCTTGTTAACTTTAACTGGTTATCCTAGACTTACCCCACCCACCCACTCAAGAACCCAGCAAGTGAAGAGATGTTAAAAAAAAGAGTTGTATTTCATCTACAGTGTTCATATTGAAACCCAGAAATATAAAATGTTGGTTTGAAATTACTATATGTAACATATGCCTTATAATGAATTTTTACTAGTTTCCTATATGTCCCCATTGTCTTAGCCTTAAACATCCATTGCAGTGTAAAATTTGTGCTGGGGGGATGAGACCTAATACTTGTTTAAATAATAATTTAAAAAAAAGAAATTTAAAGTATTTTCTAAGTAATAAATTTATACAAATTTTCATTCTAAATAAAAGTTAAGGTTTGAAATGATTAACAAATAGAGACTTTGATTGTTATGTAGTCAACTCTCAATTATCCACATTACTGGAGAGATGTAAATGGTAAAAATCCAAAAAAAAAATTACATTTGATTTTGTAAGTGTTTTATGTTTAATTTTCGATACGTGTATATCCAGTGTTTGCAGAATTTACATTATTTCAAACAATAATGAAAACAAGCTATAAAATTCTGATTGTCTTTATTTTACATCCTGCCCCTTCTTCAATTCATTTGATGATTTCCACTCCATTATGAGAGAGGATATCATTGATACAACTGGCTCAAGGAAATAGTTTAAAACATATTTCAATGAATATGTTAATTTACTTCTAGATTGGAGTAAGGCACTTTTTTATTACAACAAAGTATTTAATTATACAGCATAGATGAAAATATCCATAAGAATTTGAAGGTAGGTGGACACACCTTCAGAGAGTTGAGGATTGACTGCATTCTGAAATGAAATTGTGCTTCTTTTATCTATCTTTTCTTAATGAATGTATTACCAACTGGATTCCTTTTCAAATAAGTTCAAGTCACCAGACCTGGACAAACTATTCCTCAGAGAGAAGAAGAAGAAGAAGAAGAAGTAGTAGTAGTAGAAGAAGAAGAAGACGACGACAACGACGATGACGAAGAAGAAGAAGAAGAAGACGACAACGACGATGACGAAGAAGAAGAAGAAGAAGAAAGAAAGCAAATGGAATATGATTGCTGAACCACAGCTAATAATTGAACAATCATGGAAAATGGGAGAAATGCCACATACTGGAGAACAAATGTTATTCTACCTTTTAAAAAGAGGGAAAAGAGTGGAGACTACAAACTATAAGCTCAACTTTGAATCCTGGCAAAATTTTAGATGTATTCTTAAAGGAATGATAAGTGAACATCTAGAAAAGGAAGATGATTACAAAGAACCAGCCAACATGGCTCCATCAAAAAGATATCATACCAGATCAATCTCATTTTCTTTTTTTTTTTTTTGGACTTTTTGCTAGACTTGTAGATGATGGAAATAGTAGAGATAGTTGTTCTTAATATAAAAACAATTGGCAAAGGGTCCCTTGCTAGTCTTGTGATCAAGATGAAAATGTTTGGAATAGGTTGGGTTGATGAGAACAGAACTGGGTTACAAAGTAGTCATTAATAGTGCAATGTCATGTTAGAAGTTTCCAGTGGAGCTTGCCAGGGATTCATATAGTTTTAATTTTTTTTAATAGATGAAACCCTTGTCAAATTTATAGACAATTAAAATCTTAACATGTCAGATGACAGTTAGGACCCCAGATGATTCTAATAGGTTAAATTGTTGGATCAAATTTAATAAGATGACATTTAATTAGTTTAATGTTTTAGGCTTAACCTCAAAAAAAAAGTCACAAATATGAATTGTGGGAGGCATGGCAAGAAAGGAGTACCTCTGAAAAATTCTAGGTGTTTTAGCTGGCTGGAACCTTAATAACAAAAGTGTAATTTTGCAGCCAAAATAATATTCTTATTGAGAAACAAAGTGCCCAGGGCTAGGGGTGTTATGTTATATACCTGCACATTGCCCTGGTCAAATTGTATCTGGAGTATTATATTTAATTCCAAGTTCTGCATCTCAAAAAGGACAATGAAAACATCCCAGAGAGGGCAAACAAAGATAATGAAAAGATGGAAGATCATATTATTTGAAGGAAATAGAAGCAGAAGAGAAGGCTTGGGGTGGAGTGGAGAGGTGATGTTAACATCATCATGAAGGGCTCTAATATGGAAGAGGAATTGGATTTTTTTTTTTTGGCTTGGCCCTAGAGAACAAACCAGGATCAATGAGTAGAAGTTGCAAAGCTGCAAGTTCAAACTTCACATAAGGAAAACTTGCTGAAAAATATCACTATCCAAAGGTGGAAAGCTGAGTTAGACAATACTAGGCTCTCCCCTTGCTAGAGATCTTAAAGGAAAGACAACCATTTAATGGTTATATCATAGATTGGATTTTTATTTAAGCATGGGTTAGGGTAGAAGAATGCATACATCCCTTCCAAAACTAGTATACTGTGATTTTGATGTCTTGTTATTAATTCTTTGAACCACCATTTATTTTTGTTCTGCTGAAGTAACCACCTAGTTTTTGTCTTGGGGAGAGAGTGGAAGGTAGGGAAGCTTTTAAGAGTTTTTTTTTTCTTCCTGATAACATTTTGATCATTATCTTTTTAAATGAAGTTTTTTGGTAATTGTAGTGATTTGTTGTCAGTCTTGAGTCACTGGAATCAGAATCTCACTCCCACTTTGCAGCTATAATGCGCTATTTGTCTTGGGCAATTCTTTTTCTAGCCTAGGAGAGAAGTAATTGCAACTTTTGGAGTTTAAGACTACAACAATGATCTCTTTGGCATCAAGAGTGTCCACAAATGATATCATAGGACTTTAAGAAGGAATTATTCCAATTTTAGTTGCTATGTTCAATTTTTTTTTACTTTCAAAGAATTGACTCAGATTATTTGCTAAATTTCAGAAACTTTCATAAGTGAAATTATAATTTTATGTTGCTTAAAGGACTTAAAAATGAAATATGCATGAGAAATTTCGCATTAATAATTTGAGTTAATATGGTGTAGCATTTTCTCTTCTATACTTGGGTCATTTTATTTGATGTCTCTAATTGCATATAGTTCGTGGTGGTAGTCAAACAAATTTCATTTTGAGGATGAAAAGAATTGCTAAGGAGATGTGGTATGATGTTTTTTAACATTACCTATTAACTTTGCCTCAGAAATCATTCTGGCTATAGGTTAATGCTGGAATTAAAGAAACAAATTGAGAGTTGCATACTGCATATGATTGAAATGGTGCAGTACAGATGAGGAACTGATTAGAATCCCAAGGCCTTAAGCTTTTAAACAACTTTCTTGTCCTATAGTCTTAATAAGGAAGCTTTTTAAAAATTCTACAATCACCAAATCTATTTCAATATAAACAATGACCAAAAAACGTAACAAGGGAATTATGAGAACATAGAATGAAAACATTTTTAAAATGGATTCAGGATGTGCATGAAATCCTTGTTAGAAGAAAAAATCTTCCTCTTTTGGACCAGGAAGGGCCTCCCATTTTTGAACCTCTAAAATTGATCTCTAACAGTATCTGGTAATTTCGGAGAGATACACAGAACACATAATAAACTCTTTTCTTGATTCCAAGAGTTTCTGTGTGGTTTCACTGAGAAAAGTAGTAGGTTCTATTGTGCACTTTCTCAGATTTTCACTTTAATTCCCCAAATCTGGAATTTCATTAAAAACATTAATAGTACACATGGGCAGCACTGGCACAATTTTCAGAGAATCACAGAATATTAGAGCTGGAAGGGACTGTAATGCAATCCACTTATTTTACAGATAAGCAAACAGAGGCCCAGAGAGATTAAGTGACTTTCCTCAAGTCAAAGAGCTAGAAAATCAGCACAGAAATAGCTTTCCTTTCACTACACCACTTTTATTTTTTAATTTTCTTTCTTGAACTAACTTCATGCTACATTATTTACATTTTCTCAGTTGAAATAAAAACACAATGAATGCTATTCAAATTATTTGATACACTCAGTTTCTGTATAAAAAAAAGAAAGAGAAAACTAGGTTGACAGAGTGAAAATAAGGTGTTGAGCATCATACTTGCTTCAGAACAAAAAGGGATAATATATCTATTGGATATTTGAGATGGATAAGGAAATTGTTTTAGCCCCAAGATTTGAACTTGAATAAAGCAGAACATTTTAAATAGTGTGCTAGCCTTCTTTTAGATGACCTAAAGAAAAAGTATGTTCTGAAGAAAATTCACCTTTAGAATACCAAGACTTCATTATAAAATGCTATGCCCATTTAACTGTAATAAAAACCTTTGGTTCCTCACAGCTGCATTCATTGATTTAAGAATCTTTAATACTAAACCTTATTTTAACAGATGATCAACCAACTTTTGAATATGTATAGTATACAACTTCAGCCTGGTATCCTCTTCCTTTATACACACAAAATACATTATCAAATTATAATATGATAGATTAAAATTTGGCAGCACATTTAAAAGATAAAATCAACATCAGTACTGTACTCTAGTGTATTTCCTTTGTAGTCAATGAGATGTGGTAGAACTGAATTTGATTAATTTGCATGAAACCGCCAAAGTCTTTTAAAAAGGAAGAAGTCTCATTTTGAACATGGTGTTTGATTTCAGATGCAAAGTTACAATTGGGCAAACAAATAAAAAGCAAAAATTACAGATCACGAAACTACAATAAGTTTAATTTTTTCTATTCATATTTAACTTTGCTGCTTAGTTTATTTGAAGGAGCAAGCCTTGTAAATGAGAAGCAAGAAAATATTTTCAGAGGTGTGGAAGAAAGAGAAGATATGTGAGAGGAATAAAGCTATGAATTGGGAATGAAAGCTACAAAAAATTGGAGGAAACTCAGGATAAATTGTTCTACTGTTTTGCCATCAAACTTAGACTGTATGCTACTCTAAAGCAAATGTGTTTAAAGGTTCTATATTTCATCAGTATCCTCCCTTACCACAATGAACCATTACAAAGTATTCAATGTGAATTCACCATAACATCTTAGAAGAATTGATTCTTGGAAGTACCTATAGAAATAAGGTTTCTTTGCCATTCTAGTAGTCTTGTTCCTCATCTGTTACCATTCCACCTATCTCTTTAATGCAGACTATAAGAAAGTGTTTAATGGTATGTATATAATATGTCTGATGATAGAATGCTCACTTTCCTCATTAAAATTCTAAGCTTATCCTTTTGTATGATGTAAAATCACATTTTATTGTAGGAATTTCATTTTAAGAATTTAATAAAATAATACATTGCTAAAATGTTATATTTAAAGGGGAAAATAGCATTTATAACCTAACTATATCACACATGTATATATAATGTATACATGGTTTATATATACAGAATAGTTTGACTTCAGTATATATTTTGTCAGTATCAAAACTTAGAGCTCTTTTATAATCAGTCTAAGATATTTGCATGGGTGTTTGTTTTTTTTTTGCTTTTGTGATCCTTTTTCTCACTGATGGTTGACAGCACTTTTAAAGCTCTTTCACAAAGTAATGAATAACATATTTGAATTTCAAAGAAAATGGAATTTTGCCAAGCACATAATGTAAAAATTATTTGGCTGCCCATGTAGATATTTCCAACTTCATAGATGCGATCAGAATTATATTGGTCTCTGATAGCATGCCGGAGTGGAAAGGGAACTGGATTTGGAGTCAGAGAACCTGCATTCAAATCCCAGCTCTGCAAATACCTGTATAAAGAAGGTAAAATCATGTCACTTCTGAATATCAGTTTCTTATTTTTAAAATCAGAGGATGCATTAGATGACCCCTAGGTTCTCTTCCATTTCTAAATTTATAATCATATGTTTTTTTTTTTCTGGATTCTTATAGCAATAACACCAAAACAAGCAAGAAATAGCAGGAATCTGTAATCAGTATTGTTTGTTGTAGGATTTTTTTTTCTATTTTTGTATTAAAGATTTTTTTTTTTCTGTTTTCAAGTATGTCTAGTCAATTGACTACCTTTAGTGGTAGCAAGCTGTCAGTAGAAACTATCAATCTGTCAGTGAAAATTGCCAATGAACTCATTTTGATAATTTAACTTGGAGACCTTTTCTATAAACCAGAGAGTTCTATTTGAAAAGATATGGTGTGGCATCATTCGGAGTTCCCAAAAGGTGACATTTTCATAAACCTATTTCTTCATCAGAGTGATAATTCATAGGGCACAAATTTTTAACACAGCCTTGTTAACATATTATTGTAGCCAAATTTCTCTACCTTTAGAAACACTTCAAGAACAAATTGTATATTTTTTATGATTTTTTTAACAGGTGAAATAGATATTTTCCTTTCACCTGTATCTAGCACTTAATACACGTAAGCATATTTGATATAGTCCATTAATTGTTGTTAAGTGATTTAGTTGTTTTGTACAAAATAGAATAGCTGTACAGAAAAAAAATTCTTTTAGATAAACATTATTTATTTTTTGTGGTTTTATAACCTAAACACTATAAAAAGGTACCCTTTTGCAAGAATTATTGGAAGTGCCTCTTGGTAATGTGTATAATATAATAAATATGTGTTCAATTTTATCAAAATTATTTGTCACAAATTAAAACTTTGGGTATTGCAATGTGAAGACTGATGTACAACATAAATATAATTCTATGATATTATGATTGCTGGAGTTATTCTTTTGATTGTTCTTTTTTCATCATGGACAGTCTTGTTGCCCAGAACAAAGTGATAGTTAGATTTTCCATGATTCATCAAAGTTCAGAATTACATGATTCGTGGATATTTTTATAAATGTGACATTCATAAAATTGCTGATCAATATCATTACAAAATAAATTTATTATACCATTCAACTGAATTCTATTTTAAAATTGGGAGACTCTGCTATATGCTTGTGTGTCCAATTGCTTAAGAAACAAATGAGATGGTCACTTTCCAAAAGCAGTCTCTCCTTATGTCTTCTCCTTCCCTTTCTTTTTTCTCTTTAGCTTCTGTTCTCTCCAATTCTTTTTCCTTTCCTCTCCAAAACCATCAACTTCCCTCAGACATTGCCAACTAATGAGCTTAACTTATTTAACGCCAAAATAGATTTTCGATAAAAAGAAGCGTTTTCAATTATTCCAAAGGAATTCAGAGATAAGCAAGCTACTTGACAAACAAATACATCAAATAAGGAAAAGGCAAAAGCAAAACAAAGAGGTACTTAATTATGGTTTACAAGAAATGACTAAATAATTTAATTATCATCTCACATAAAAGAGGCAAGAGAAAGCTGTTGCAATGAAGGGGAAGAGTAGAAAGGTGAAAGGGAATGAGTCAACCTTACACTCATTGGATTTGGCTTAAGGAGGGAATAACATAGACACTCAGTTGGGTATCTTACCCTGCAGGAAAGTAGGGTGGACAGGAATAAGAGGGGGGATGATATAAGGAAGGACAGGTTGGCAGAGGGGATAGTCAGAAGCCGACACTTTTGAAAAGGGGCAAGGTCAAAGGAGAAAATAGAATAAATGGGGGAGGGCAGGGATGGATACAGGGAAATACAGTCTTTCACAATATGACTATTATGGAAATGTTTTCCATAACTAAACGTGTATAACCTATATTGAATTGCTTGTCTTCTCAGTGAGGGTGAGTAAGGAAAGAAGAAGGGACAGAATCTAGAACTCAAAGTTTTAAAAACAAATGTTAAAAGTGTTTTTACATGCAACCAGGAAATAAGATATATAACAATGAGGTATAGAAATCTATGTTGCCCTACAAGAAAGTAAGGGGGAAAGGGATAAGAGGTGGAGGGCATGTGGTGATAGAAGGGAAGACATACTGGGGAAAGAGGTAATCAGTATGCATGCCATTTTGGGGTGGGGGTAGGGGAGAGATGGGAAGAAAATTTGGAACTGAAAATCTTGTGAAAATGAATGTTGAAAGCTAAAAATAAATAAATCCTGGAAGAAAAAAAAAGAATGGTTATTACATTTAGATCAAGTTCTCATACAATTTTTCACAATAAGCTCCAAATACATGTGGGATTTACATGTAAAAAGTCACATTATAAATGGTAGAAATAAGGAAGAAAGTACTTTTTGCAACTATTGATTTGATAAGAGTTCATGACCAAAGGGAAAAGGATAATGAAAGATAAAACTGACAGTTTTGATTGTGTAAAATTGTAAAAGTGTTTTTGTACAAATAAAACCAAAGCATTTAACATTAGAACCAGTCAGTCAATAATCAATAAGCACTATTCAATAAGCAACAAGCCAGGAACTGTGCTAGGCATTGGGAACAGAAAGGGAAAAGAGCATTTGTTTTCAAGGAGCTCATAGACAAATGAGAGAGACTATACGTAAACGACTCTGTACAAACAAAATTGTACAAAAGTGGAGATAATCAACAAAGGGAATGAACTAGCATAAAGGGAGATCAGGTTCTTGGAAAAAATATGGGATTTTATTCTAGACTTGAAGGGAGCCTTGGAAGCTAGGAAGAAGAGGAGAGAAAAAAGAAGAGAAAGAAGAAATTAAGTGGAGGCAACTCTCAGATTGGCAAACATGACACAAAGAAAAGCTATTCACAGTAGCATTCTTTTGGGAAGCTGCTCATGTGTGGCATACAACCCATGATTAATAGGTATGATATGGATAACAATCTAGCAAAAGAGATTGACAAGGAACAGCCAAGATAAGCAGGAAGGGAATCAGAAGAGAATAGTGTGATGAAAACCTAAAGAGAAAAGACCTTCAAGGGAAAAAGGGTTATGGAAAGTGTTTAAGACTTCAGAGAGTTGAAGAAGAATGAAGACTGAGAAAAGGCCATTAGATTTGGCAATTAAGAGATAATAGTAACTTTGGAGAGAGCATTTAGTTAAATGATGAGGTTGGAAGTTAGACCGTAAAAAGGTAAGAGGAAGAAGAAATTAAATGGAGGCACCTATCAGATTGGCAAACGGGAGGAAAAAAGAAAATGATGATTGTTGGAAGGACTGTGGACAGACAGATCCAGTCATTCTGCAAAAGAACTTAGAGCAATGTCCCCAAAGTCACTAAACTATAATTATTGACACAGTGATATCACTAATAATCCTATACCTGAATGAGAATAAAAAAGAAGAAATGAATGCGTATATATGTATATATATGTATATATATATATACATATATAATATTTTGAATGAATTATAGTTTTGTTCTCAATTTGGGGAGAAGGGGTTTGGGCAGAGGGAGTTAGTGATAGTCTTGTTCCTCCCCAATAAAAAAAAAAAAGAAGGAAATGAGTGTCATTGAACTAATCAAAAAATGCCCAGAAGAGAACAGAAGAAAGTTCAGAAGGAAACATAGATAAGCATGACAGACTAAATCAGGAAGAATCATAAACAATGGAATTCAATAATCTAGTGTTTGATAAATCTTCAAATCATAAATTATTTAGGAAAGAATTCCCTATTTGATAAAAAGCTACTGGGAAAACAGTCTGGTAGACATTAGACTTAGACCAATGTCCTGTGCTACATTCCACAATGCACTCTAAATGGATATGAGAATGAATACTATTAGAGGTCATACCATAAAAAATTAGAAGAGAAGCAGATAACATGCCTTGCAGAGCTCTGCGTAGGAGATTTATTCTTAACTAAACAAGTGATAGCAAGAATCACAAAAGATAAACTAGATAAATGATTGCATGAAACTGAAAAGCTTCTGTAAAATATTTATGTTTATGTTTCTAAGATAATAAGAGAAAGTGATGAAACAAGAAATTATTTGTTCCAAGTTTCTCAGATTAGGATTTTAATATCTAAGATGTAAAGATAATTAACATATAAAATCTTAGTACCATTTTAAGTTTGAAAAGCTTGAAACTGTAATAAGAATTTTGGGCACCCATTATGTGTGTATATGTATATGCATGTATTAGTTTATATGATCAAAAAACATTCCTCAATAGATAAGTGATCAAAGGATAGAAAGAATAATTCTTAAAGGAATTGTAAACTATTAACAAGACATTTGAAAGAATCTTCCATATAATTAATAATAAGAAAATGCAAATCAAAACAACCTTTAAGCTTTACATCACAGACAGAAAATTAGCAAAGTTTACAAAATATCGAAATACTTAATGTTGGAGGATCATAGGAAGATAGGCACATTATTAGTGGAGTTGTGAATGAGTATCAGCATTTTGGAAAACAATTTGAAATTAAGCAAATAAGAGATTAAAATGTCTATACACTTTGACCCAGATATTGCACTGCTAGGGTTATGCTAAAGTGTTCATTGATGAGCCCATATCCATATCCATTTCCATGCACATACATACACACATACATATATACACACACATACGTGCATGCATGCATACACACACATACCATTGAAAGTCCCTATACATGCCAAGATATTTATAGCAGCGCATTTTGTGGCAGCAAAGAGCTAGAAATACAGTATATGTCCATCAATCAAGGAATAGCAAAGGTAATTGTAGTGTCTGAATATAATAGAATATTAATGTGCTAAAAGAGATGATGGATATGATAAATGTTAAAAAGCACAGAAACGCTTCCATGATATGCTTCAGAGAGAAATATGAAGAATTAAGGAACAATAAGAAAAGAAAAAAAACAGCTTCAAAATAATCAAAAGTGAATGTTGCAAAATTACAAACAAAAAGAATGACTCTAAAGAAGAGATACAAGAAAACACCAACAACCTACTCCTTGACAAAGGTGGGAAGTCCGAGTGTGTATGGCATAAGTTTTCAAAACTTTTTAAAAGTACTCATCAATTTTGCTGATTTTTCTTCTTTCCTTCTTTTAAAATGTCTTTTGTAACATAGGCCTGTTCTCTGGTAAGAGCTAGGGAGAAGGATACTGAGAGAAATTTAATGGTAAACAAAAAGACATCAATAAATTATGTTGGAAAAAATAATGAGTTCATTTCTATAGAGGATAATCCAGATGCTTCACAATTTGGGGGAAAAGCCCATGAGAATATCATCTGTCTTACTCATTTTAGACCCTCCTTTGTCTCAGGAGTTTCTGGCAGAAAAAGCAGCTTAGTTCCTTGTACTCAAACACAGCAACAGAAAATCAAATTCAAAAATAAGTCATACTTGACTTAAAATTTTACAAAGGCCAGGGTAATTCAAGGAGGGCACAAACACTGAAATTCATCTTAAACTGGATCTACAGTCTGGTGCAGTTCATAAACCCTTAGGAGTGGACTTGAAAGCTCAGCTTGGAGCTGACTGCCCTTGGATTCCAGAAATTATCTGCCTTACAACCCAGGGCTGGATAAGATTTTCCAGAACAAATTTATTTAAGAGGCAGGACTTGAATACAGGTCTTCTTAACTCCAAGGGCAGTCCTCGAATCATATATGCTTCTTTCATGGGACTTATGAAAATAACTATCTTTATTAAACATGAGAGGAAGCCTGATGTGGTGGGAAAAGTACTGGACTTGCAGTTCAGAGATTGAGTTCAAATCTGAGCTTTGTCACACACTGGCTGGGTGATGATGGACAAACAATTTTCAAACCCTGGGCCCGAGTTTCTCTTCCTTCCTTCCTTCCTTCCTTCCTTCCTTCCTTCCTTCCTTCCTTCCTTCCTTCCTTTCTTTCTTTCTTTCTTTCTTTCTTTCTTTCTTTCTTTCTTTCTTTCTTTCTTTCTCTCTTCTTTCTTTCTCTCTCTCTTTCTATCTTCCTTCCTTCCCTCCTTCCTTCCTTTCTCTCTTTCTTTTTTTTCTTCTTCTGTCTGTCTATCTGTCTGTCTGTCTCTCTCTTTCCTTCTTTTTTTCTTTCTTGGTAATAGGTAAGAGAACTGGGGCGGACATTCTTTCTTATCAAGTGCAGTTTATTAACCCAAGTCTTTCAAAGGCAAAACTGAGCATTTGATTCTAAGTAGAATAAAAAACCTCAGAGTTTTAATCTACCATAGTTAGGAAGTTCTAATGAGAAAATTTGCATCTGCGGTCCTTAAATGTCACAAATGAACTGAATATGCTTTTTAAAAAAAATCATTTGTTGATAACATAAATACCTGGAAAATGAATTCTCCCTCTCCATGACCCTGACAATGCGAGGCACATTTTCAGTGTACATAAAACTCGTGACTTGAACAACAAAGCCCTCAACCTGCAGTTGTACTCAATCAGTCCTGGACATTATTCAAAACCCACTAAACTTCTTTTCTCAGAAAAAGGATTTTCCTAGAACTGTAGTTATTCATTTCTCTGTAGAAGCAGCTTTCTTGGACCAGGTTTGAGGTTCAGTGCCAGAGTTTCAAAACTTCTGTTCTGAGTGTGAGTGATTCAGCATGTCTCAGAGAACAATTTTTTTTTTTCTGACTGTGTAGGGAGGACATAACCAGAACGCATCTGAAATAGCATGTTGTCACTACAGGTGCTGGAATGTCCCTTAGCACAGTATCATGCAGGGATTTAACCCAATAGTCCTGTTTTAAATCAAAAGATTTCAGTAATGTTTCTCAAAGAGAGTATGACCAAAAAAAAAAAATCCTTGGGAAGAAAAGGGATTTCTGAACTAACTTTCTCCCCTCCTCCTGTTCCCTTCTCTCTCTCTCTCTCTCTCTCTCTCTCTCTCTCTCTCTCTCTCTCTCTCTCTTTTTCCACACACATACACACACACACACACACACACACTCACAGACACACACAACTACACACAAAGAAAGCTTTATCACGTGTAGCCTTAGGCTTACAGCAAGTTGCAAAGAAATGGCTCAAAGGCTTGAACTGTTTCTGTTTTCAGGAAGCTGAGATGCCGTCAGCGCCTTTGCCAATGTGGCTAGGGTACTGCAAGCTTCAAGTGGAGAGGGACTGTGAGAAGAGAGAAAGGAGAGCAGACTGGCCAACTGTGGTGGAAACCACATCCTTCATCCTTCTTTCCCCTTTATCTGCTCTGTCTGAACCTATCTCACCTCTCCACCTGGGACAGCTCTGTACAAATCTATTCTCTAACTATATCCTGAGGACTGCGACTCCATTTCTCCTACAGGTTATTGAGACACATCAACTGCCTTTCATTTCCATTTCCAGGTAAGATTTGATTCTTCTGCCTCATTTTGTGAATGTTCTTTACCCAGAAGTCCAAGGAATTCAGTCTTAATTTTTCCATTCTTAGTGGCCTACCACACAACCAGAGTGGGGCTTTGAAAGCAGATGTGCCCCTGGTGGAGATGGCTGAACATAAGAAGAAAAGTATGAGAAAGAAAGGAGACATGATGGGAACAGCTTCTGTGTCTTCTTGTGTGTGTGTGTGTGTGTGTGTGTGTGTGTGTGTGTGTGCGCATGTGCATATACTTATATTTCTAGCAAATACACATATATATTAAGATCATTTCACATTCATCCTTGGGCTCAGTTATCCAAGATGCTGCATATTTTTTTGGATTCATTTCAAGGAGCCCATGTGACAAGATTAAGAAAAAAATTTTGGAGTGACCTGAAGAATAACACTGACAAATTATAAGTGATTCAACATGAAATGTGGTAGCCAGAGATGAAGTAATTATATATGTATGTATATTATATATATGTGTGTGTGTGTGTGTGTGTGTGTGTGTGTATAAATATACATGACATATCATATATACTACTTAAGGCACATATACATATAAACGCATATAATTGTACATATATTCGTGCTACTCTCATCAACTCTGGACACCCCACTCCAAATCATACCACTTGGCATATGCTGATGTTGTCTTTCAGCCTATTCCCAAAAGATTCTGTTGTCTTGGTATATGGGAAGCCTTAGCTAGAGAAAAAAAATAACTGAGTTCAGAGATAAATGTAAAATGTAAAGTGTCCATGACTATTTTTACCCTTGTCTCTAGTGGAAAGAAGTACAATATGAATTCCAAGTAAGTATATTGAATTGTATTAATTAAGGTTAAAATCTATAAATTTTGTTTGTCATTGTGCTTGACCAACTGATGAAAAATGTGTTTAGTCTCAAAGAATGTTATGAAGTGAAAGAGAATTTATTTTATTTTTTGTATTTTTAGTGTCTCCTATTTTTGCTTCTTGTTTTGCCTTCAACTCTTCTCCATTTTAACTCATTGTAACAACAACACAATAGCAACAGCAATATTTAAGTCATCTGCCATAACATCCACACTTGACCATGTATACCACATCTGGTATATACCAACTAAAGCACCTTTAATAGTTGACTAGAAATTCTCTTGTATTTTATACTTGAATCATGGATGATGCAGATATTACCAAATATCTTTTAATTCTGAAAAGTTTCTGTCTAAATGTAGGAGCATGATTAAATTTAGCCAAATGCAAAAGTCTTTTAAGTGCACCTCAGTTATGAACCCAAAATCAGGATGAAGACATCAACTTCATGTCTGTTAGCATTCTAGCATACTTGATATGTAAAACTATGGTGAGGCCTCTTAAACTGAAGCTTTAGTGCAAGATCCCTTAGGTAATTTATAAATTTGTACATACTCTTTGACCCAGTGATACCATTATTAAGTCTGTATCTCAAAGATATAAAAGAAAAAGGACCCACCCATATGTACAAAAATATGTATAACAGCTCTTTTTGAGGTGGTAAAGAATTAGAAACTGAGGGGATACCTATCAATTGGGAATGGCTAAACAAGGAATACGATTGTGATGAAATACTATTGTGCTGTAAGAAATTACGAATGGGAAGGTTTCAGAAAATCTGAGAAGACTTATATGAACTGATACAAAGTGATATTTAAACCAAGAGAAGTAAAACTCAGAGAACATTGTATACAGTACCAGCAATATTGTAATGATAAGCAACTATGAAAGACTTAGCAAGTATATATGGCATCCCAAAAGTTTTAATGCAGTTCAAGCTTATTAAAGAACAAAAGCCAGTGTGTGACTCTGTCTGTGTGTGTGTACATATTCCCCAATAAATAAGCAGTTAAGTGATATGAACAAAGAATTCTCAAAAGAAAAAATTTCAACCTATTAACAACAACACGGAAGAAGTCAAAAAACATTTATAAACTGCCTACAATATTTTGGGCACTACTGAAATCCCAACTCTCAATTTTTTCAAGGAGATCACAATCTAATGGAAGAGAAGTTATACAAAAACCAACAACAACAACAGCAAAAATCTATTATAAACAGCATATGTTTATAGGATAAATAGAAGATAAAGTTGGAGGGTAGGCATTAGCATTAAGGAAGATTAAGGTGGGATTTTAGATGACACTTGAAGGAAGCCAGGTAAGGCAGAAGACAAAGATGAGGAGGAAAAGAAGTCCAGGCAATTTGGGGGTAAAACATTCCCAGGATCTGAAGATAAAGTGCAATATGGGAAGAACACCCAATTTATCTGTTACTTGATGGCAGAGTACATCACATGGAGGAAGCTATAAGAAGATTGGAAAGGTAGGAAGGGGTCAGACTGTGAAGTACTTTAAAACAGAGGATTTGTTTTTACTTGACCTTGGAGCAATAGGGAGCCACTGGAGTTTGTTGAATAGGGAGTAACATAGTCAGACCTGAACTTTAAAAAAAATTATAGCTGAGTGAAGGACTGCAATGGGAAGAGATTTGAGGTAGGGAGACCATCATTGGAAATGATGATGACCTATACCAAAATCAACATATCCAAATTGAATTCACTATCTTTCCACCCAAATTCTCCTTCCAAACTTCCATATTACTGTCAAAGGTACTACCATCCTCCCAGACTGAAACCTAGTTGACATCTTCAACTTTTTACTATTGCTTGTTTCCCATATCTAATCTGTTGTCAAGGGTTGTGGATTTTACCTTTGCAATATCTCTCCAATATGTTCATTCTTTCTGCTGATACAGCTACCCTCTAGTACAGACCCTCATCCTCCTGGCCTATTGCAATAACCTGCTGATTGATCTGCCTGCCATGAGTCTCTCTCCACTCTAGTCCATCCTCTGTGATTTTTCTAAAGAATAAGTCTGACCATCACCACTGCCATCATCACTCAATAGACTCCAGTGTCTCCCAACTATCTCCAGGATCAAATACAAAGTCTTGCTTGTCATCCAAATCCCCCACCCAATCTCACCCTTTTCCGTTTCCTTATACTTTATGTTCCACCAAATTAATCCTGTTACACTGGCCTCCTTGCTGTTCTACAAACAAGATGGTCTGTCTCTTGGCTCTGGGCATTTTCTTCAGCTGTTCCCCATTTCTAGAATGTTCTTCCTTCTCATCTCTACCTCATGGTGTCCCTGGTTTCCTTCAAGTCACAACTATTATTCCATCTTTCACAAAAAGTCTTTCACAAACCCTCTTATTTTGACTGCTATTCTTATGTTAATTATTTTCAATGTATATGGCTTGTTTGTAGACAGTTGTTTACATGGTGTTTCTCCTATTATATTGTAAGCTCCTCAAGGGCTAGGACTGGTTTGTTTTTTCTTTGCATTTATTTATATCCCTAGCACTTAGCACAATGCTTGGCACACAGAAGACACTTAATAAATGTATACTGACTGAATGCCCAAGGAGAAAAAAGGAACAAAAGAGGGAGATGTTATGAGGGTAAAATTGACATACTTGATAACAGATTGGATGAATTAGAGTAAAGAGTTGGTTGTGAGCATAGATTTCTCAGATGATACAGGTACTCTCACCTATAATAAGGGTACTGGTTTGCGGGATGGCTAAAGGATGCTGTGACTCTCTGTGCTATTATGATATGTTAACTTATTTGCTACTATGATGGATTTGGCTTTCTGGTTTGGGGATTCTGGTTTTCTGGTGTCTGAATAAATGTTTTGCTTCAGTCTTCTATATGGAGAGCCTGTTATATTTTGCAATTGAGCACTATGTCAGCATATTCACAGTCACCATCATCACTGTGAATATTGCATGGGTACTACAATTGTGCAGTTTCCTCCATCCTATTTTCTTTTGTTTTTCCTTGTCTTGCTTTCCCTTTGTGTGCATGCACGAGTGTATTAAAATTTTCCCTCTTTGAACCAATTTAGATGAGAGTTATGTTCAAATATTGCCTGTTCCTCCCACTATGATTTTTCTCTTCACTGTAAAGTCTTTTTCTTTTGTGCCTCTTTGATATGAGGTGATTTTCCTCATTCTTCCTCTCCCTTCTCCCTTCTCCTAGGGTATTCTCCTTTTTTATTCATCCATTTTTTATGTGATCCTAACACAATTAATTTATTTCCATATCCTCTGTCTATATAGACTCTTTCTAATTGTCCTAATGATATTAAAGCTCATAGGACTTACATGTATAATCTTCCCATTTAGAATGGTAAAGAATTTAAACATTGAATCCCTTATGATTTCTCTTTTATGTTTACTGTTTTATGCTTCATATTTGAAAGTCAAATATTCTTTTCAGCTCTGATGTCTTCATCAGGAATACTGAAAGTCTCCTATTTCATTATATATCCCTTTTTCTTTTAAGGATTATACTGAGTTTTTGCTGAGTAGGTTATTTTTGGTTGTAATCCTAACTCTTTTGCATTACAGGATAACATATCCAAACCCTCTGCTCCTTTGACATGGCAGTTACTAAATCTCATATGATCCTGATTGTGGGTCCACACTATTTTAATGGTTTCTTTCTGTTTGTTTGAAATATATTTCTCTTTGACCTGGGATCTCTGAAATTTGACTATGATATTATTTGGAGTTTTGTTTTGGGGATCTCTTTCAGGTGATGGTCAGTAAATTCTTTCAATTTCTATTTTGGTTCTAGCATATCAAGGAAGATTTCCCTGATAATTTTTTGAAATATGATGTCTAGGCTCTTTCTTTGATCATGGCTTTCAGGTAGTTCTTACATTTTCTCCCTTTAATCTATTTTCCAGGTCAATTGTTTTTTTTTCTTCCATGAAGTATTTTACATTTTCTTCTATTTTCATTCTTTTGGCCTTGTTTTGTTGTTTCTTGATGTCTCATAGAGCCATTAGTTTCCACTTGCCCAATTCTAATTTGTAAGGAATTTTTATTTTTAATGGAATTTTGTACCTCTTTTCCCCTCTGGCCAATTTTGTTTTTGTTAAGGATTTATTTCCATCAGTGAAATTTTGTACCTCTTTTTCCATTTGGTCAATTTTCTTTTTTTTTTTTTTAGATGTTACTTGCTTCAGTATTTTTGCGCCTCTTTTACCAAGCTCTTGATTGTCTTTTCATGATTTCTTTCACTTGCTTTCAGTTCTTTACCCAATATTTCCTTGACTACTGTTATTTGATCTTTAAATTTTTTTTAGCACTTCCAGGACTTCTTGTTGGGTTTGTATTCAATTCCCCTTTTTTTTTTCCTTTGAGACTTTTCTGTAGCTGAAAGTGACACTATCATTGTCTTCTTCTGAGTTTGTTTGTCACCAAAGATTTTTATGGTCAGGTTCTTTTGTTGTTGTTGTTGTTTGCTCATTTTTTCAGCCTCTTTCCTTCTTTTGAATTTTAAGTAAAATTTGGTTCTGTTCTTGGTGCGTACATAGAGATGGAGAATGGCACTATCTCATGCTTCAGAATTTTTTTTTTTTCACTGCTATTTTCCAAGTTAATTCTGGGACTTTGGAAGATTTTGTTACTTCTAAGGTATTGTGATCCAGGGAGAGGTGTGGTCACTGTTCTCCTGGTCTGTGCTCTGGTCCTTACACAGGAAAGACCCCTCATCCTTTGGCATTGGAGTTGATGCTGTTCCTCAGGAACCCTGTTCTCTTGGGATTGGGAGTGATACTATTCCTCAGGGTCCCTGATCCCTATTTATGAATTGTCACCTGGAAGTGGTTATAGACAAAGGAGCTGCTAAACAGCATCCAGTTCTGCTCTCAGTGCTAACACTGGGAGCTCCTGTACTCTCTTTCTGATGAGTTGCTATATTCACCTACTGTCTCTGACTTGAGTGATTATGAAGCTGCTGCTGCTGCTGCTGGCACTATCAAGTATACCAATGGCAATGAGTCTTCCTACGTTTTTGCTCAGCTCCCACCCTCATGTCACAGAATGCTCATTCTGATCTTCCAAATTGCTTTGGGCTAGAGGAATGTTTCACCATGACCATTCTTTTTCTTTTCCTTTTTTTTTCCTTTCCTCCTTTTTCTTTTCTTTCCTTTTTGGCTCATCTGCTGATATGAGACATCATTGTAAGGGGAATAATTGTTTGAAGGGGAGTTTTGGGAGAGCTCTGTTATAGTGCTATCCTTTACTCTGCCATCTTGGCTCTACCCCTAGAAGTGAGTCATGGAGTTTGTGTAGGAAAGAAATCCACCCACATCACCTCCATTCTCCCTAGAAGAAAGCTTACATTATATTTGGCAAATGTATAACATTTTATTTTTTAACACATGCACATTTATAAAGGTATGGAAGATATATACAAAATAATTATACAGTAGTTTGGAGGGTACACTGCAGTCCAAGAAAAGCTTCGTGTAGAAGGTGGCACTTGAGGTGACTCTTGAAGGAAATGAGAGATTATAAGAGGCAGAATGAGAAAGGAATAAATTCCAGACATCAAGGTGGGAGATGGCATATTGCATGTAACTAAAGGGGAATAGTCCAGTTATGTGCCAGGAGAAGAATATGGTATAAGACCAGAAAGGTAGAGAAGATCAGATTTTAAAGAGATTTAAAAGTCTAAAGCACGATTTTATATTTTATCATAAGAGAAACAGGGATATACTTGAATTTATTGGGCAGAGGCATAATGTGTTGATCAGAAATGAACTTTAAATAACTTAATGACTGTGTGAAGTCTTAAGGCAGGAAGTCCAACTGGGAGGTTATTGCAATTTTTAGGTCAGAGATGATAGGGTCTGAATACAATGTGGTTCATTTGATTTTTAAAAATTTATTTGTAATTTATAGAATAAAAAGCATTTCCATATAAATTATCCTGTATGTATTTCTATTTATCAATTCTTTCTCTGGTTGGACTGTGTTGAGTAGACAAGAAGGAACAGATAGAAAGATGTTATGGAACTAGAAATGACAACATTTTGCAATTGATTGAATATATGGGGCCATGGAGAGTGAAGAATAAAAGATGACATTGAGGTTTCAAGACTGGTTGACTGGGAGGATTTTGGGGCTGAAGATAATAAGAAAGATTTAAAATTGGGTTTTGGGGTGATAATGAGTTTTATTATGGACACATGGAGTTTATTCAAATTGAAATGGTGACCAGTTTATGATGGCAGGAATGGAGTCCAGAAGAGACAAGAACTGGACATATAGAGCTAAGACTTATTTGTACACAGAGAGTAATTGAACCCATGAGAGCTGATGATGCTACCAAGAAAAGTTATAAAAGAAAAGAAGTCCCAGGGCAGGGCCTTGGTATATTCCCAGAGTGGGCTTGTGTTTGTCCTTCATTTTCAAAGAGGACCATGACATCAGGTAAATGATGACATGACTTGCAGTTGACTTTGATTTGAGGGTCTCTTCCAGAGTCATCTGGCTCTAGTGGCCAGATATTCATCAGGATGACTAGAGACAGCCCAGGAAGAAATGAGAGCCCCTGGCCCTGTTAGGTTACGGTCTTCTCAGGTTCTCACTTTGAGTGAGGTATGAAACCCATTCAGTGAATAGGCCTCTTAAGTAAGTAAGCCAAGGGATGACTCCTTTCATCTAAAAAATAAATCAAACTGGGAGGAGAAGACCCTCAGAGTTGCTGGTCAAAAGAGAAATAGTTACTATTGACATTCACTCAGAGCCAGGAGAGCCCAAAATATAGCCATTAAGTGGTGCTTGGGCAGGGACCTATTGTGGTCCAATCCATGAGCTCAGAGTGAAATGGGTTTCCATTTCCAGTCCATAGATGAAGATCCAGTAACAGAGACAATGAGAAGAGATTGTCAGAAAGTTAGGATAATAACCAGGAGAGGTCAGTGTCATTAAAACCAAGAGAGCATAGCCTAAAGAAGAGAGTACTCAACAGGGGCAAATACTAGAGAAAGATTGATAAGGAATATGAGAGTTGAGATGAGGCCTTTATATATGTAGATCAGATCATCTATAACTTTGAAGAGAAAAGTTTTACTTACACAATAACCTCAAAAGCCAGATTGCTGACAGTTAATAAGGGAATTAGAGGGGGAAAAATGGATAACTAAGTATAGACAACTTGTTCAAGTAGTTTGAGAAATGAGGAAGTGATATAGATAATAATTGGTATATTGAAAGGAATTGCAGCAGTGACACAAAAATACCAACATTTAGAGAATGTAGCTACAGCAGTTCTGTCAGGGAAAAATACATCTATGAAAGTAGATATTAACAAAGTAAAGTATTAAAGAACTGAACATGTAATTTAAATAATTAGAATCACTGGAATTGCAAAGTCCCAAATAAGTACAATAAAGATGACAAAAGTAACAAGTAGTTTAAAAATTAATAAAATTGATATACCATTAGCCAATATTTTTTAAAGAAGAAAAAAATAAAACTACAAAACTATTAACACAATGAGAACAATCAGCAACACTTCAATTGTCCACATCAAGGGAAGGTACCATCTGGACCTGGTCCAGGATTACAGCTTTAGACAGAGAAATGAGTTTTTAAAAAAAGACAGATTTGACACAGAACCCAGTTATCACCAAAGCAGTGTCTGAGAAAAAGTTGTCACTGATTACTTACGAGGAGAAAATCTTCAGTATCTCAGACCTCTCTAGACCATTGAAGAATCAGGCATAAGCTCTCTTGCCGCTGAGTCCCAGAATGAGAGACTCAGCCATAGAAATAGAAGAGAAAATCAACATTGCCTAAGTTATCCTCAGCCCAATCACTTCTTCCTCTGTCCTTCCCTTCCATTATGCACTCTAGAATTCCATATTCTATTGTTAAAATATTTCCCTTTGGGGAAGCTAGGTGGCACAAGGAGTAGAGCACTGATCCTGGAGTGAGGAGAACCTGAGTTCAAATCCTGCCTCAGACACTTGACTCTTACTAGCTGAGTGACTTTGGGCAAGTAACTTAACCTCAATTGCCCTACCTTCCCCACTCCAAAAAAAAAAAAAATTCTCTTCGCATTAGATTCTCTCCTTCAATTCATATTTATTCCATCTTTTCATACTCACAAAGACTTTGCTTTCCTTAGAAGACACTGTATGTAAACTTACAATATTCTTTCAAATTCTTAGTTAAAAAGAGAAATCTTGACAAAAGTATAAAAGTAATCGTAAAGGATAAAGCAGACAACTTTCATTACAAAAAATTAAAAAGCTGTTACATTAAGATAATCAATATAGCTAGCCTCCAAAGAGTGAGTCATCCGGAGGAAAAAAAATTGTACCAAATATCTAATAAAATCAAATAAAGAATTGATATAAATATATAAGACCAAGAACCACTCCCTCAAGGAAGGTGATAAAATGATATGAAATGCTTTTGAAAAAAGAAATCAAACTTTTAACAGATGTCAATAAAATGTTCCAAATTTTGGCAGAGCCATCAAATTAACAAAGATAATAAAATTCAGAAATAGTCTTTGTTAATGACACTGTGAAAAAGACAGGTCAGCTAAAATGTTTATAAATAATATATTAAGCTATGAATTGGTTGAACCATTCTGTAAAACAATTTGGAATTATGTAAGAAAATGAATGAATGAATGAATGAATGAATGAATGAACGAAAAGCTTTTGTTAAGTATTGCTGTATAAGGCACTGTTTTGAACATTGGGAATGCAAATAAATGCATGTGAGATAGTGTATGAGAGTGGTGGTCAGAGAGGTTTTTAGACAGAAAGATCAGGGAATAGTTATTGTACTCAAAAGGGCAAAAGATCCTTTCTAGGAATCATAGTAGTGATTTGATTACTGTTCCAAAAGTAAAGTTAGTAAGTGGGGCTGTGGAAGTGGAGAGGTACAGGTAAGTAGCATGTTATGGAGATGACCAGGGAGTGGCATGGTTATGTTGAGATCAGGCAGTACAAGGTTCCTTCTCGCCACTAAGAGGACAGGTTTCCTGGGGTGAGTGATCAATTTCGAGATCACAAATGGAGATATGTATACGGATGTTTATGGCATCCCATTAGTAATCCTCCCAAAAAAGAAGGTAAATGTCTTCTCAAGTCATCATGATTATTTATGTCAGTCCTTTTTTATACATACTTTTAAGATGTGTATTTTGACTTGTTTGAAAATAATGACCTCTTTCCTAAATTTATTCTGATTCTCAAAATCCTTATCCCAATGTTTGTCTAAGTACATTCTGCTTAAGAATTTAGGTTTAGAGACTTAATCGGAATGCAGCAACTGTGTTCCAGGAGTTAATTTACATGGAAATTCATCTTCTTCCTTGTTTTGATTCTTGCTTAGGCTGGTTAAGTCCTCCAATTTAGCAAAATCCTGTTTCGTCAAACATAACGACAGCAACCTTTTCATTTGTCTTTTGTTACGACAAAACAGAACACAGAGGAAGTAATTATGAATATGGACTGAATAGTCTCAATGGTAACATTACTCAATAAAACAATGGAAAAGTTTAATTAGAAAGTTTCCCAATTCATACATAGTTAATAATATGCAAACAGGCTCATAAAATATTCAAACTGAACAAGAAAGCTACAGAACATTTTGTGCAATTCCTTGATTTTACTAAGGATCAAAGAGAAGGGATGGAATGCCTACAGTTATAGAGTGAGTTGCTAGACCTTATGTCTTCTGAATCATAATCCAGTGCTCTTTTTCTTATGCCCTTTCTTTCATTAAAGTGATTGAGTTTACAGATTCACACAACAAAATTGCATGTTTTGCACTATATATAATGTTATGCTTTTTGGATGTGTTGGATAGTGTTGCCAAATTGGTGTGCCCCCTCTTTTTTTATTCTCTGTGGTAAGGGGTAGCTCTCATGGAGGATGAGGTAGGAGGTACATATTGGGAAATACAGATGATATAATAATGAAATATAAAATTACTTTTAAAATAAAATATTTTTAAAGGAACCATGTGCTCTGCTGTAAAATTAATGTTTATTTTATTATTCTTCCCTGAACAATACAGATTGTCATATTTCTTTTATATGATAGAAGTCTTATTTAATGAATTTCATAACAGATTTAAATACTTTTTAAAAATTCAACTTCAACAGAATCACAGTGAAGGATCATTCTTATAATGGAAAATTCACCCAAAGAAAATGCTGAACTATTCTTCTCAAAATCTGAACCATCCATGAACAGGAGTCCTTTTAAATCAGAGTCATCTATTTCAGAAAGAAGACAACCTTGTTGTGGAGAATTAAAGGTAGGATGATATAAAGGAATTAGATGGAATAGATAATCTTTGTTCCTTGGTCATGTTTCTTTAATTGTAGCTAGAGAAGATGCTTGTCTTTAATTGTAATATCCAGTGACACTGACACGTTGCAATTTTTTTTTTTACATTTGCAATTCTTTAAACACAACCCTCTAGCTTTCATCTCTGTTCCTTTGCACTGTCTGTCTCTGATGCCTGGAATGTTCTATACCTCCACTTCTCCTTTTTGATTTTTCTGATATCCTTCAAGAGTCAGTTCAAGTCCCATCTTCTGTGCAAGATCTTTCCCAGTCTTCCTCTTGCCACCTCTCCTTTTAGTGCTTTCTTTTCAGATTACCTTCTCTCTACTTTACATACAAGTTGTACATATCTAGTTATTTGCATATTCTCTCCCCCATTAGAATATATGTTCCGTGGGAACAGAAACTATTATGTGCCTTTCTTTATATCCGAGTCTTAGCGCAGTGCCTGGTACATAATGAAAGCTTAATATATGGTCATTGACTGACTAACTGAAAATAAAACTGCACCCTTCAAAGCAGGATCATGTCCAGTGTTAACATGACAGGCATTTGGAATATTCAGGTAATAGTGCATGTAAGTAATTTATTAAATTTCATACCTCATTGGCATGATTTTTAATATTCATCAATGATCTCCCGCTTTTTTTTTCATCTCTCACTGCTCTCCCTTAAGTACTTGACTCAGAGATGTTTATCAGAGCTGGGACAATACATTTGTGTGCCCTAAACAAAATCTGAAAATTGTTCCCATGCCTTTGTAGTTATTTTCACAGGAAGTTTTGGGTTTTCTAGTGTAACACTGCTTAGTAAGAGTGCCCACCACATAGTAGGAGCTTACTAAATACTTTTTGACTTGACTCAATATGTGCCATTTGAATTCTCACAAATTTTATATATATATATCTATCTATATATATATATATATACATACATACATGTCATACATGTACATATACATGTGTATATATATATATATATGCCAAGAGAAATAGAATACAGTAGCATTAAAATACTTTTTAGCGTTTCTAGAAAGTTAATACTGAAATGCCTCTACATATAACATCCTCTCTCCATCCGTGTAATACTGCACGTTGCTTATGTCTTAGCCCTGCCACTACTTGCTGACTTATATACTTTGGCCCTGTATTGCACATTTTTAAGGTTTGTAGACTGAAAAGGTCACTATTTTTTACATGAAAAAGATTAAAATGTTCAACCATCAAAGGGAACTAAGAAAAATATAAATTAAAATTGGTTATATCTGATAAAGATTTAGTGAAAAAGAGAGAAGCCAAATCAATCATGCTATACTTTTATTTTGCCTTTTTGGAAGGGGAAAGGCAGCGCAATTGCCCAAGGTCACACAGCTAGTACGTGTGTCAAGTGTCTGAGGCTGGATTTGAACTCAGATCCTCCCGACTTCAGGGCCGGTGCTGTATTCACTGTGCTCCCTAGATGACCCCCAATACTTTTTCAAAATGCTGAGTTACAGTCCGTATTCTCACCTACAATATTGTTATGACATTTTTAATACTGGCTGATGGATATGTCACAGGCTGGTAAGTAGTTAGGCTTAAGCATTTGTGTGTGTGTGTGTGTGTGTGTGTGTGTGTGTGTGTGTGGTGTGAATCAAAAGTTACAATCTCTTCTAGGCAAAGCAGTTAGAGAATGGATAGCTCCAGAGAAGAGCAGAAATAGAGGTTTCACTTTCGGTTTTTGAGAAAGGCCACATGTGGCCTTATGGCTCTCCAGACTGAAAAAAAAGGGGGGCGGGGATTGATAATATGAAATCATTTCTTTGAGAGGATAAACCCAAACTGATAGACACCTACAGAAGATTTTCTTCTGCAAAGACATATTTTCACCTATGATATTAAGCGTGTGTTCCATGTAGTTTTCATTCTTTGAAGTCTTTACATTTGTGTCATTCATAAAATCAGACTATTTTTATCTCTGTCCTTTTACAGGTGTTTCTCTGTGCATTGTCTTTTGTTTATTTTGCCAAAGCCTTGTCAGAAGGCTATCTGAAGAGCACCATCACTCAGATAGAAAGACGATTTGAAATCCCTAGTTCTCTCGTTGGAGTTATTGATGGCAGCTTTGAAATTGGTAGGTATTATGGAAACTAAACTGGGCTTCTGGCTTTATTTCTAGCATGATATATTTAGTACCCAGTAAGTTGAGAGTAGATCACAAGATGACATTCGTGCCAAATTGTAACAAACCTCATAGGTATTTCAATAGATTCATGATTTTATTGACAAATATTTCTTTTGTTAGTGTAGATGAGACTTTCATCATGTTTTCTCATATTATTTCACCATATTTTCTCATAATATTCTCGTATTTCTCATATTCTTCTACATGTATTTTTTAAAATGTTTGGTGCTTCAAAAAATACTTTGCTGCTATTTTCCAGTACCTTTTACCACATCACACAAATAGAAACAAAAAAGTACCCTAAACACATCGGACAATATGCGACTTATTTCCTAACTGTAGTCTATACACACACACACACACATGCCTCATTAGCAAATCTCTGGAGTCCGGACTGGTCAACATATTAATAATAGGTAAAAGGAGGAGCTGCTGACAATAGGAATAGATAATATGATTGTTACATGTGTGCCCACAAAATATTAAAAGAGAAATAGAGGAAGAGCTCCAGTTCATTGGGTTTTAGATGTTGGGAAATATATTGTTCATTGAAGCTCTTTGACACAATGATACCACTGCTAGATCATTACTCCCCAAGAGGTAAAATGTAGTGAGAAAGGTTCCAGAAGTACAAAAATATATTAGTAGCAACCAAGACCTAGAAATAAAGTATGTGCCCATTGAGTGGAGGAACAGTTGAACAAAGTGTTGTATGTGAATATATTTAATTACTATCTCAATGTAAGAAATAGCAAAAATAAAAAACTCAGAGAAACTTGGGAAGATTTGTATGAATTGATATATAGAGAGAAGAAAGTAGGACCAAGAGAATAATACCCAAATCACCATAATATTATAAAGGGGGAAAACACTAACAGACATCAGAACACATTAATATATTGACCAGTATAAACTCCAGAGATTTGATAATGAGGCATATATTCTATTTTAAAGATGATTTATCCTCTAGGAAGATTTAATTTCTAAGTATTTTGATGTAAGCATGATCTGTCATAATAATCAGCGTTAGTGTAACTTATTTTATGTAGCAGTTTACAAAGCATTTTACATATATTATCTCATTTGGTCCTCAAAATTTTATGTTATTAATAAAGATACTCAATCTTGTACCAATATTATTGTCTTAAGATTGGAGATAACCATAATAAGAGTAATAGCTCACGTTTATATGGCATTTTAAAGTTTCCTAACTGTTACTTCAAGACAACTCCATGAGGAAGTAGTTCCAATGTTATTATCCTCCTTCTAATTATGGGAGAATTAGGGTCAGAGGAGTTAAAGGTCTTCATTAAAGTCAAGCTAATAAGTGGTAAACTTAGAACTTGGAATCAAGTCTTCTAATTGCAAGTTTAGTTTTCTTTCCATTATATCATATTGCCTCATATTGTTTCCTCAACTCAACTCATCAACTAGTGTTTTCCTTTGGGAAAGGAGGAAATGCTGATAATGTTTCACACTGATAGCATTTTAGCTTGGCTTTTGGGGAAATGGGATGTGTTTAGGGAAGAATCATTATTCTCTATCTTCCCTCTTTTGTCACTCTGCATCAGCTAGTTTTAACTTTACTAAGAAAAATAGAAATTAAAGTAAAAAAGCACTAATAATTAAGGAGTTAGGGAACATAGACCAACATGTCTTTTGCCAAATATTTAAATGCCATCTGGATAACAAGTCATGGTCTTAATCCAAGTAATAAAAATATAAAAAAGGAAATAAATTAATATTGGCTCGAGGTTCATCAGGATGAAAAGATGTATCTAGGGCACCAACACTAAAAGTAACTAATAGAAGCAGGCGCAAAGGAAGAAAATAAACTCATACTATGTACCAGGCACTGTGATAAGCCTTTTGTAAATACTGTCCCATTTGATTCTCAAAACAATCTTGTTTGGTAGGTATATAATCATCATTTTATGGTTGAGGCAACTGAGGCAAACACATATTAAGCAACTTTCCCAGTGTCACACAGCTAGTATCTGAGGCCAGATTTGAACTCAAGTCTTCCTGACTCCAGATACAATGCTCCATACACTAAGCCACCTTCTTTCCTGAGAGATCTAAAATAATGAGATCATTAGAAATTAAATTCCTGGATCAAGTCACTGAGACAGTTTAAGGAAGAAAGTCCATATGAAGCAGTGGGCAAGAAAGTTACATTCATCAATTCAGACCTGAAGAAAGGAAAGACCAAAAGAAGGAAAGGAAGGTGGGACACAGTTAGGGAATTAAGCTTAGAATTGTCCTAAGTTTAAGGCAAATTATTCATTTGGTGTTGTGAGATTAATGTATTTCTTTAATTTTGTTTTATGTAGTTAATTAATTTATAAATATTCCATTTCTTCACAAAAGGGAATCTTTTAGTTATAACCTTTGTTAGCTACTTTGGAGCTAAACTTCATAGGCCGAAGATAATTGGAACAGGATGCCTAATTATGGGAGTTGGAACATTGCTTATTGCAATGCCTCATTTCTTCATGGGACAGTAAGTCTAAACCAAATTCTTCTAATATGCATAGAAGACAGAACTTTATTCACATTAATCAACAAATGTCTACATTAATGGAACAGTATAGTAAGTTAAGGTGATGATAATGCTAGGTACTGTTTGTAGCAAACCTTACATTGGCAAAAACAAAACAAAAAAAAAAACAAGGCAGTTTAAGTATATCGTTATGAAGATTAGTCAATTGTTATTTATTTATTGTCTACTATTTATAAGACACTATGTTTCAATATTCTGGGGGATATATCATATAATACTTAGACTGTGGCTTCAAGAGGTTTATTTACAAGTTGAGGAGAATAGATAAATCCTTATAAAAACTTGACTAACAATGAAAAGCAGTTTAGATAGTATTCAAGGAATATATTCTTTTTTGGGGGGGGAGGAAGGCAGGGCAATTGGGGTTAAGTGACTTGCTCAAAGTCACACAGCTAGTAAGTATTAAGTGTCTGAAGCTGGATTTGAACTCAGTACCTCGGAACTCCAGGGCCAGTGCTCTATTCACGGTGTCACCTAGCTGCCCCAAAGGGAATACATTCTATTACATTTTTTAGGAAAGATAGTTCCTAATGTCCTGGCCGGAGAAATATTCTTGAAAGGATTAAATTATTTCCATTCAATAATTTATTGAGTATGTATATGTGCAAGGAACTGTGCTAGGTATGGAGAATATATAGATGATTTCCCCAAATCACTCAAGTACCAGGGATATAATTTGAAGACTTGAAGATCAGAGTTAAACTTTTCACTCAAAGGAGCTGATGCAAGTCACTTCACTTCCCCAAGTCTCAACTTCTTTGGAAATGAAAAAATTGGAACTAAGAGAACCGTTAAATTTTTTTCTAATGATTTGATCTTCAGAATTCCATAACAAGACAAAACTTCTGCTTTCAAGATTTTCTAACTGAATATACATATAATACTAGGTAGAAAGGGGTAAGAAGAAATTAAAGAATACACAAAATGTGCTAAGAAATTTGAAAAGGAATAGAAAATATGCAACTGGGAAAGATTTGGACAAGGATCCACAAGGAACAAATAGCTAAGATGAGTGTAACATGAGGTACAAAAATAGACTTCTATAACCACTTGACCGAATAAACATTCAACTTACTGTTGAATAGAATCAAGATCTTGGTACTCTATGGCTAAATATAAATTATTAATCCATAGGTAAGCCATAGGATATCTCAACCCTATGGTATATTTGGGAAGGAAGTCAACAGGGGATTTTGTGATAATAGATTTTAGCCATATATTTCTGTTTCAATGCTTCATAAGATTCTCAATTTTGTTGGAATTAATAAAATAATAATAAAAGCTCTGAGTCCCCAGACCAGACTTGAAGTCAGATCACTATAACTGTTTTGACTCTTTTGATCTATTTGACTTGTGACCTTGCATAGTCTTCTCTCACTTAAAGCCAGTTCTCTTGCATGTCATGACATAGCCTCCCTGATGTCGTGGTCTTCTTCAAAAATGAAGGACAAATGACCTTTGTAAATTTCCACTAGCCACTGGCATGTCCAGTTAAATCCCCACTCTATTTGGTTCTCTATCAATGTACAAAGATGTGTCTCCTTTTCTCTGTGTTTATTTCCTGGCTACAGTAATAATAATAATAATAATGATATCAATGATAGTACCACACATTTTTATAGCACATGTCAAAGCACTTTCACATCCATTATCTCACATGATGCCAGCTGAGCTGGGGTTTGTACTATTATTCCATTTTATTAATAAGAAAACTAAGTTATCAGAGAATTTAAATAACTTTCCCTGGGTCACATAGTTAACATGCGGCACAGTTGGGATGGAAGCCAAAGGTTTTCTGATTCTAGGTCCAGAGCTCTCTCCAACTCTACTATATATCATCTTCACTGTAGATAATAAAGCTATTTATTCTAAAAGATTAGAGCTCTTGCCTCTTGCTTTCTCTCATACATGCTGATGCTTATTATATCTGGTTCTAATGTAGTGGAACTCAGGGCACAAAAATGGCTTTATTCTTGGGAGTGACGGTGGTTGTGGACAATTAGTTAATCTTCCTTCAACTTCATACCTCAACCCCTGGGGCATGATATTTTGTGCCACAGGAAAGAATAGTTGCATAATCCAATATCTTCAGCTGGCAATGCATAACTGTCATACAATCTGGATGAATGATTTCTAAAAGCCTTTATTTCACAACCGAGTCATGGACTCAATCCATTGAATACACCACAAAACCTAAAAGAATAGGTGATTAAATCACCATTCTGCCTTTTAATTCAAAGGGAATAGTTGTCCCTATTTTGGCATCATGGCATAGCACTGGATTGAATTTATAAGATGGATTTTTGTCAATCACATAATCATAGATTATAGAGCTAGAGTTAGAACATGCCTGAGATAATTTAGTTCAACTCCTTCCTTTTATAAATGGGGAAATTTAGGTCCAGAAAGGTTACATGACCTTCCCAAAGTCACACAGCAACAAACATAAGATTTGAATGCTGCCTTATGAATTAATTCAACAAAGATCAGTGGTTCCTCCTCAGGAAAAAAAAACAAAACAGAAAAAAATGATCTTCTATAAAATATCCTTACTTTAATTTTCTTCTCACTTATCCAGTTCATTGACTGGCCAAAATGTAGTTCTCAAGGTTTATTCTTCTATAACAAATAGGATTCTTTGGAGTTTATACATAGTATTGGCTGTACAATTTTTTATTTTAAAATCTGATGATTTCAGTGTTGTGTGAGATCCATAAATACCCCAAACCTAGAATGTATGGCCTTTTTCTAATGAGAATATAGTGTACATTGCTTCTGATTAATTGAATGTAGTGTGAAAATTCTCAGAGTAAATAAAATGTTCATTTTATTCAGTTACAGGTATGACAAATTTTCTCCTTCCAATTCCACCATTACTATCTCTCCATGCCTACAAGAACTCAACAAAAAAATATCACTTTCAGTTATGGAAAGATCTCAAGCAAAAGTAAATACAGGTAAGACTATTTCTTTAAATTTGAAAAAAATTCAGATATTTGATACCTAATTTGCACCAGTCTCCTAATCCAATATCCTTTTCCCTCTACCTTGATTGAAGTAGGCAGCAAGAATGTAAGGCTGAAAATCCCTCCTAAATTGCCAGCATAGAGTATGAAACTAGGAGAAACCAGTTAATTTAGAGCCTTCTGAATCTCTAGAATTTGTGAGATTCTCTGGCCAAGCTGATTTCCTTGTTAAAATTAATAGGATGGTCTTTTGACTGACATTGACGTCAAGATAAGAACTTTTCTTATCAATGTCTGTGGATATTTACTGCTAGGTTAGTTCATGGAGGTGGGGCAAAGTGTGGCAGAAGGGCTGAAGATCTAATTTTTTAATTGTGTTAAATTACAATGATTCTTTCGCCTTTAGATAATAAATTCTCATTCTACCACAAAGAGAGGTGTAGCTGCGGGAAAGAACGTTGCTGATTTACTGAGATGGGACCCAGCCTGGAGTCTTTAGGTTGAAAATCACTTCCTGGTGGTCAAATTTACATTGCCTTCATGCCTTAATACAATGCATTGTTATCCAATTTGTAGTTCTTTCAAAATCTATGAGAGGGCACACAGGAGCACTGAATTTTAGCTTTCACATTTGCTTATGCTGAACACTACATGTTTACTTGGGAAAAGCAGTGAGAAGTTTCAGAGCAAGTGCTCTCAGGCAGACTCTAGAAAACTCATGTAATACTAAATTTTGGGACATATTAGTTCATTCTTACTAGGATCACATGATCTTCAAAACTGAAGGAAAAGTACTCAAAAATTATTCTCAAATTATTTGCTGAAACTGCAATCAAGTTAAAATTTAAGAGAGAAAAAGACTTTGGTAGAAATTTTTAAAGTCAGTTTCTTGAAAGAATAAAGATAGGAAAAAGCATTTATTAAGTGGCACTGTATGCCAGACTCTAAATGCTAGGAATACAGATACAAAGTCCCAACAATCTCTTCCCTCATGGAACTTACATTCTAATAGGGGGAGACAATCTGGGGGAATGGTGAACTTCAGGGTATGTGTTGATTTGGAAAGTTACAGGAATAGTGAGTCGAGCCATTTTGCTACAGCAGTGGCTTAACTGATTTTTATTACAATTCCTGAACTTGAAATTAGATTGATGTGGAGGGCACGGGAGAACTCATGTATAGTGGCAGGGCAGATGGATAAAATAAATCAAAGGTTGAATTTGCAGAATGTCTGGGGTCAGCTAGATAGAGCAGAGCATGTGACACACTCATCCTTCAGGACAGCTTAGAGGAAGGGCAGACATTCTAAAGTGGAAAGGGTTAAGTTTGGACTCTTTTTGGATGGATGCAGAAGACAGTAGAATGCCTCAGGCACAGCATCACAGACTTTGGGGGTTCCATAGGGTAGGCGCTAATTTTGTATTTCATTAAAAATAATACAGTCAGTAGTTTAGACAATATCCTTGAGGATTGAGGCAGCAAAAGAACACAGTTATCACTAAAGGACTAGATTTTCTACTTAGTCTAAATCCATTTGATTTATTACTTATTTCATTTTTTAAAAATTATTCTTTGGGTGATGCCAAAGAAAACCTGTGCAGTTGGATAGTGGTCAAATTTTAACAATGTTATGCCATTTTAAAATTTTATTAAGGATGTGAAACAGAAACTCGAACTTCCATGTGGGTTTATGTTTTTCTGGGAAACCTCCTCCGTGGAATAGGAGAAACTCCCATTCAGCCTCTGGGGATTACCTACATTGATGACCATGCCAGTGAGGACAATGCTGCATTTTATATTGGTAATGATTGCTTCTTTGTCTCAGAAATAAATGCCTGGGTACTTGGACATGAAGTTCTTTCTATGTGAAGTAGGGCAAAGAGCCCTGAAGTTAGAGATAAGTAACCTAGTTTCGGCTTTAGGCTTTAAGACTTTCTAGCTGTGTCCCTTGGACAAGCTCATTCTAGCTACCCCTGAGCTTTCATTGCCTCATCTGTAAAAAGGGGGTGATAATATTTGCATGTGTTAGTTTACAAAACTAGGGAACATCAAATTTCATAAAGAATATAAATTATTTGTAACTAAAGTGTTTCATAGATATGAATATAAGGGTGTAGGGGTTGCAAATATGATTTTATTGCTAAAAGGAACTCCCTGGATATGAAAACTACCTCTTCCAAAGTATGTCAACTTCTTCTCTACAATACATAACATTAGGGAGTTACCTAGAGCATTGAGAGGTTAAAAGACTTGTCCAGGTTCACAGAGCCAGGATGTGGCAGAGGCTGGATTTGCTATGAGGCAGATTTGTAAAATAAGGTAGGCACTCATAGACAGTTGCTCTCAAAATTGCCAAAGGGGTGTGTGAAAAGGCACTTCATTTGGTAAAAGGGTTACAAGGAAAGAGCTCTAGACAGAAAGTCCTTTACACAATAAGTTTTGTAAGGTGAATAAAGTTCTTTATAAAGTATAGTGCTCATTCTTGTTGGCCTTCTTCTATTCCTCGAAGTTCCTAATCCTTACTCCCTGGTGTCAGGTGATGATATCCTGTTCCTCTATCAAAGCCTACATAGAGAAAAAAGAATTTGTCAGTCACACTTTAGTGTAAATTGGAGATAACTACATAGCTGTAGTGCTCACTGGATTTGGTGTCAGGGAGACCTGAGTTAAATCCTACCTCACACTTATGAGGTGTTTGACCCTGGATGAGTCAATTAACCTTCTGTGCCTCTGCTTGCTCATTTGTAAAGTAGGGATAATAATAGAACTTACCTCTCTGAGTTGTTGTGAGGTTGAAAGGAGACAATATATGTAAAGTGCTTTTTAATATTTGAAGTGCTATATAAATGTTTAGGAGTAGTAGTAGTAGCAAGTAGTAGTAGTAGTAGTAGCAAGTAGTAGTGGTGGTAGTAGTAGTAGTAGCAAGGAGTAGTAGTAGTAGTAGTAGTAGTAGTAGTAGTAGTAGCGGTGGTGGCAGCAGCAGCGACAGTACTAGTAGCGGTAGTTGTAGTGGTAGTTGTAGTGGTGGTGGTGGTGGTGGTGGTAGTAGTAGTAGTAGGAGTAGTAGTAGCAAGTAGTAGTGGTAGTAGTAGTGGTAGTAGTAGTAGTAGTAGTAGTAGTAGTAGTAGTAGTAGTAGTAGTAGTAATAGTGGCAATAACAATCTTACTTCTTCCAGAATATTTTCATTTTAAGGTAGTTATTTGTGAAATGAAAGGTTTTGTCTTCTGGCAAAAAGATTTCAGGTGTTAGTGAAAATTAGACTTGGTGATTGGAAGGGGATTAAATTGGGGTGACAGGGAAACTACTCTGGGCCTCTGGAATTATGTAGAGTAAAGGCATATCTATTTACTGGCAAAAAGCATTTTGGAAAATTATGTTATGCAATTCTCCCCATCATCAGAGTTCTTGTGAGATTGAGTGAATTATTATTAAAAAAAAATTTTAGGTAATTTAAATACCTTAAAAAAATCTTTGCTTCTAACCAAAACCAAGAAACTAATGAGATAGATTAAATTATTCTCCTTCTCTACTAAACTTATCTTCAGTTAATAGTGTCCATTTATTTGACATGCTCTATACATCATTTCATGAGATTTTTACATTACCTATAAGTAGGTGATGCAAATATAATTCCTTTTTTCAGAGTAAATGAAGATCAGTGAGGTTAAGGGATTTGTTCCTTTATAAGATTATGAATTCCTTGAAGACAGGGTAAATTTGTTTGTCACTTTTTTTTTTAATGGCCATCACTTAGGAGAAGGGCTTTGCACATTGTTTAATTGAATTGATCTCCAATGTGACTTGAATCCAAGTCAACACTGTCTCTCATGGTGCTGCTTTGATGCCTTGAAAGTGATAATTGCTTTCCCAAATATGTTATTTAGTCCAGAATGTTTAGCTCTGGTCAATTAATCTTAATTGAAATTTTTCTCTATACAAAAACATTGTTTTCCCATCTGACCCCCCCCCCCGCCCACCCCATCCCCTCCTCCACCAAATCCTCCTACTCTACAACAAAAGGGGGGGGGGGGAATCAAATAAGTTGGAAAAGACCTAGGAGGTCATCTAGTTCAACCTATATCTAAACCAAAGTATGCAATATGCTTTCATGATAAAATCAGTAATTGAACTGACATTTAATGTTGAGGAATTTCTGCATTTTAACAGTATAACCAAAGATTTTTTTAATTTTCCTTTTAGGATGCGTGCAGACAGTTGCAATTATTGGACCAATATTTGGATTTCTTTTGGGCTCACTGTGTGCCAAACTATATGTTGACATTGGCTTTGTAAACCTAGGTAAGGCAGAATTTTTTTAGAAGAATTATTGTGGGTTCTTTCAAAGAGATAATATAAGTAATATTCATGATTTTCAGAGGATAAATGTTAATAAAGGGATTAATTAAAAATAATCCTTATATTATTTTTCTCTTTGTGTATTCATAAGAGGAATATGAAAAACAGGTGGTGATTAGGAAATAGCTTATGATTAGTTGGTAGAATGTATCACCTTTCCAGGTCTCGAGTTCAAATACATTCCAGGGCAGGAAAGTCTGAAAGCTGTGGTCACTCCCTGGCTTTGGAGAATTCCAGGTGTGTCAACATTTATTACAGCCATAGCTATTGACAATGCAACTGGGAATTTCAGCAGAGACATGAAGGCCTGACAGTCTCTGGAAATCAAATGTCTTTTTATTCCACAAAATTATCCCCAGGTTAGGTCCTGGGGACTGCTACGGAGAAGCCTTGATCTTCCCTTTCAGGATTTTGTTCATGTATTAAGTAAACCAAATGTTTCTCAGTACCATAGCTTGGCCTTTTTTGTGATAGCTACTTTTATAAGAAATAGCTCATTATTCTATACAACCAGAAGCCCAGAAAAAAAAGGCAACAAGATAACATAGTCACTTTTTAAAAAAAA
>CM053581.1:441189725-441208994 GCA_028627135.1 Pseudochirops cupreus
CCCATCTCTTTGGGATATGGACCTATTGTGGTATTGCTAACATTTATGATTTTGTAGCCCTTTAGACACAGTTCCATATTGACCTCCTGAATGATTCAATTATAGTTCACAACTCTACCAACAGTGAATTAGTGTCCCAATTATTCCAAATTTATCATTTTCAATTTAATAGGCATGATGTTTTAATTTAATTTGCATTTGTCTAATCAGCAATGATTTAGAGAATTTTGTTCATGTGACTATAGATAACTTTGAATTCTTCTTCTGTAAACTGCTTTTTCATATCTTTTTAAATCATTTATCAATTGGAAATGGCTCATTTTAATAAATTTGGCTTCTTTTTCTATGATATATTTATCAGAGAATTTTGCTGTAAAATTCTTCCCCTTCCCTTTTCTTTATTTACTCTGATTTTGACTATATTGGTTCTGTTTGTGAAAAAAAAAAACTTTTTAATTTAAATAATCAGAATTATCATTTTTATCTCATCAGTCTTCTTATCATTTGTTTGGTCTTAAATTCTTTTCTTATTCATACACATGACAGATAAAATTTCCCATGTTCACCTAATTTGCTTATGATATCATACTTTATGTCTAAATCAGGGACAAATTTTGACCTTATTTTGGTACAGGGTATAAGAAGTTGGTCTATAGCTAGTCTTTTGCCAAAATGCTTTTTAGTTTTCTCAGCAGTTTTTGTCAAATAGTAAGGCCTAGTTCCAAAAGCTTTAATCTTTGGGTTTATCAAATAGTAAATTATGAAAGTCCTTTACTATTGTGTATTTTGTATCTAATCCATTCCACTGATCCACCACTCTATTTCTTAATCAATAGGAGATTGCTTTGATGATTACCCCCTTTGTAATACATTTTGGAATCTGGTAAAGCTAAGCCACCTTCCCTCCCTTTTTCAAATTGATTTCCTTTATAGTCTTGACCTTTTGTTCTTTCACATAAATTTTGTCAGCTTTTCTAGCTCTATTTGATATATTTCAGTAGTTTGATTGGTATGGCACTGAGTAAATAAATTAATTTAGGTAGAATGATAATTTGCATTATATTGGTTCAGGTTGCCCATTAACAATAAATATTTTTCCAAATGTTTAGATGTGACTTTATTTGTGTGAAAAGTCTTTTGTAATTGTGTTTATATAATCTCTTGGTTTGCTTTCTACTTGGGAAAGTGTTTTATATTGTCTGCAGTTATTTTAAATTTTAATATTTCTCTTTCTATCCTTTCCTGATGGGTTTTGTTGTTTGTATGTAGAAATGCTGATGATTTACATGGGTTTATTTTATATTCTACGGCTTCACTAAAGTTGTTGTTCAATTGGTGTTTTTTTGGATTCTCCAGCATTCTTTATGTATTCCATCATATCATCTTCAAAGACTGATAGTTTTGTTCCTCATTGCCTATTTTTTTATTACGGCAATTTCCTTTCCTTGTCTTATTCCTACAGCTAATTGAATAATAATGGTTAAAATGGATATTCTTGCTTACTCTAGCACCAATGCAATATTCATAGCACCAACAGCAACTGTAAATATGCTGGCATAATGTTCAAATGCAAAATATAACAGACTCTCCATATAGAAGATGGAAGCAAAACATTTATTCAAACACCAGAGAGCCAAATCCCAACAGCAGGAAACCAAATCCATCATAGCAGCAAAGAAGTTAATAAAACATGACACCTCAGAGAGCTACAACATCCTTTAGTCTTCCCACAAACCAACACTCACAAGCCTAGCTGTCTGCCTGGGTGTGTCCTCTCCTTCCTCTGTTGCTAACTGCTCCAACTCCCAGCTTTTTGTGGGCTCTGCTGCACCCTTCAGCAAGCTCCTCCCACGATAGTCTCCATGTGATTACATTGATCCTAGTAGGGGGCAAGGAAGATCTTCAAAAGCAGGAGAGGTCTTCAAATTCCCTCAGGCTTATTAAGGGTCAGGGAAGATCTTCAAATCCCCATTACCATTATACTTACCAGTAGGATTTTGTTGAGTGGGCTTTAAATTTATCCCTGTTATATAAAATGCTTACTCTTGGTTTTAGATAGATACTACTTATAATTTTAAGAAAGACTCCATTTATTCTTCAGGTCTTTAGTGTTTTTAGCAGGAAGGGGTTTTATATTTTCTTAAAAGCTTTTTTTACAAGGCAGAGCCAAGATGGCAGAGTAGAAGCACAAACTTGGCCTGGCTTCTTCCTCCAAACAATTCCAATATCTGTTAAAAAAATGACTCTAAAGAAATTCTAAAGCTATAGAACCCACAGATGACAGAAACAAAGCTCCCCCTGAAGGCAGCCCAGTAGGCCAACAGGAAAGGTCTATCACAGCACACTGGGACCCAAGCACAGTCCCACAGGAACCCCATGGTTCCAGCCCCAGGGTGGCTCAGACCAGCTGCAGCCAGAGAAGACTTCAGGAGAGTGAACAAGCAGCAGCTGTGGTGGCTTCCAGAATTCTCAACCCATAAAAGCCAAAGTAAAAGGTCAGTGTGGAACTCTGTTGGAACAGAGGTTGATGGAAGAGCGCTATCCGGCTCTTTCTCCTGGGGGGAGAAGTGGTGGAGGCACAACAGCTCCACCTCATAGCTGCCTCAGGAGCTCCTGGCCTGCAGATTGTAGGGGGACCAAGCAACCATTCAGAGGGTAATCACTCTTGCTTAGATTTGAATCACAGTCTTGGGGGGTGGTCCTGGGATGTGTGACCAGTGAGCCAGGGCTTGTGGGGGCTATAGAGACGGAGCCCTCCTAATAGCTCCAGCAGCTGTGAAAACCCCAGCAATTTGGGACAAAGCTCTCTCCATTCTGAAAGCAGAGTTCTACTTTAGCAAAGAGCTCAAAAGTCAAGTAATTTGCTGGCAACATGAGCAAGCACAGGAAGCATGAACAGACCATGGAATCCCTTTTTGGAGATAAAAAGGATCAAGGCATGGAGTGGGAGGAACACAGTGAAATCAGAACTCCCTCATCAAAAGCCTGAATTGGTTACAGGCCATGGAGGAGCTTAAGAAGGATTTTGAAAATCAAGTAAGAGAAGTGGAGGAAAAATTGGGAAGAGAAATGAGAATGACGCAAGAAAATAGTGAAAAGTGAGTCAAGAGCCTGCTAAAGGAGACCTAAAAATACATGGAAGAAAATAATGCCTTAAAAAATAGAGTAAATCAAATGGCAAAAGAGGCCCAAAAAGCCAATGAGGAGAAGAAAGCTTCAAAAAGTGAAATTTGCCAGATGGGAAAGGAATTTCAAAAATTCACTGAAGAGAATAATTTCTTCAAAATTAGATTGGAGGAATAGGAAGCTAATGACTTTATGAAAAATCAAGATACTATAAAACAGATCCAAACAAATGAAAAAACAGAAGGCAATGTGAAATATCTTGTAGGAAAAACCACTGATCTGGAAAATAGATCCAGGAGAGATAATTTAAACATTACTGGACTACCTGAAAGCCATGATAAAAAAAAAAGAACCTAGAAAACATCTTTCAAGAAATTATCAAGCAAAATTACCCTGATGTTCTATAACTAGAGGGCAAAATAGAGATTGAAAGAATTCACTGATCAGCTCTTGAAAAAGATACCAAAAAGAAAACTCCTAGGAATATCATAGCCAAATTCCAGAGTTCCCAGGTCAAGGAGAAAATACTGCAAGCAATCAGGAAGAAACAATTTGAGTTTGTGGAAATACAATCAAGATAACACAAGACCTAGCAGCTTCTACATTAAGGGATCAAAGGGTTTGAAATATGATATTCTGGAGGTGTAATGCTAACAGAATCTGAAGATCTTCCATGCCCCTTTGTATTGGCACTTAGTAAACAGGCACTTAGCACCTTACTTCAAGTTAACACCTTGTTTAAGCTATTTAATTAACACAGAAGTAGTTAACACCTTGGGAGTAGTTAACAGCTTAACAGGAAGAGGCAGAACAGGGAAGAGCTATACTGTATATAAGGAAGAGAACCAGCAGGATAGTCGGATTTTCTCTCAGTGACCACCTGGAGACTGCACCTTTTTGCTGAGACCCTCCTTCTGCAACTTTACCTAGAACTTCCAAGAACCAGGCTAAGGAGCTATCCTGAGTGAGATTGGGATCCCTGCTTGAGGGAGCCGGTTCTATTGTGAAGACTTGGGAATGTGGGTGTTCACTGCATTAACCATGAGTATCGACTTCATGACTACCGTAATGACTTTGGCTTTCTGGTTCTGGGACTTGTCTTTCTGGTTCTGGGACTCAGTTTTCTGGTATTTGAATAAAGACTTTAGTTCTGCCCTCCATGTGGAGAGTTTGCTACATTTTGTGATTCACAACCATACCAGCATATTCATAACCACCATGGGTGTTGTGAACATTGCATTATTGTTACAGGAGGTCAAAGGAGCTAGAACTAAAACCAAGAATCACCTACCCAGCAAAACTGAGTATAATGGTTCAGGGGAAAATATGGTCATTCAATTAAATAGAGAATTTTCAAGCATTCTTGATGAAAAAAATAAAGCTAAACAGAAAATTTGACTTTCAAGTACAAGAAGCAAGAGAAGCATGAGAAGGTAAACATGAAAAGAAATCAAAAGGAACTTAATACATTTGAACTATTCACATTCCTACATGGGAAAATGATAACTGTAACTCATAAGACTTTTCTCAGTATGAGGATAGTTGAAGCAAATATATATGTATATATGTATACATACATATATATGTATGTATAGGAGGGTGTATGTGTATATAAATATATATGTGAGTATGGGCATATGTATGTTCATGTACACACAAAGGGCACAGGATGAATTGAATATGAAGGGATGATATCTAACAAAATAACATTTAAGAGGTAAGAGAGGAATTTATTGGGAGAAGGAGAAAGGGAGAGACAGATTAGGGTAAATTATCTCATATAAAAGAGGCGAGAAAACTGTTACAACAGAGGGAAGAGCAGGGAGGTGAGAGGGAATGGGACAACCTTACTCTCATTGAATTTGGCTTAAGGAGGGAATAACATACACACTCAATAGGGCATCTTACCCTACAGGAAAATGGGGGAAGGAGGCAGGGGATAAAAGAGGGATGATAGAAAGGATGGCAGATTGGGGGAGAGGATAGTTAGAAGCAAACATTTTTGAAAAGGGATAGGGTCAAAGGAAAATCTAGAATAAATGGGGGGCAGGATAGTATGGAGGGAAGTATAGTTGGTCTTTCACAATATAACAATTATAGAAATGATTTGGGTAACTATACATGTACAACCTATATTGAATTGCTTGTCTTCCCAGTAGGGGAGGGTGAGGAGGGAAGAAGGGGAAAAAAAATCTGGAACTCAAAGTTTTAAAAACAAATGTTAAAAAAAAATGTTTTCTACATGCAACTGGGAAATAAGATATATTGGCACTGACATGTAGAAAGCCAACTTGCCCTATTAGAAAGTTATTGGGGGTAATGGGGGAGGATATAAGAGAAAACAGATTGGGTGAAAGGGTATTCAGTAGGCTTGCTGATTTGGGGTGAGAGGAGGGGAAAGATGAGGGGAAGAAATTGTAACTCAAAATTTTGTGGTAATGAATGTTGAAAACTAAAAATAAATTAATTTTTAAGAAGCTTCTTTTACTTCTATTAAGATAATCATATGATTTTTGTTATTGTTATTTATTAATAATGTTTATAGTTTTTTTCTTTTCTACTTCTGAATTAGTCTTGCATTCCTGTTATAAAACTTACTTAGCCAGAAAATATGATTTTTAAAAGTATATATTGCTATGAACTTCTTGTTACAATTTTATTTAAGGAAATAATCATTAAGGGAATTGACCTAATATTTTCTTTCTTTGTTTTTTCTCTCACTGGTTGAGGTATCAAAACTTTGTGTCATAGTAGGAATTTGGTAGGATTCCTACTTTGCCTATTTTTTCAAATAGTTTATGTAGTATTAAAATTAATTGTTTTTGTAAGATTTGGTAGAATTCACTTGTATATCCATCTGGTCCTGGAGATTCTTCCTTGTGAAGCATACTTATGACTTGTTTAATTACTTTTTTCTAAGATTGGGCTATTTGATTATTCTCCTTCCTCTATTGTTAATCTGAGGAGTTTATGTTTCTTTAAATATTCCTTCATTTCACTTAGATTGTCAGTTTTACTGACATATAGTTGGGCAAAATAACTACTAAGAAATGCTTTAATTTCATATTTAATTGTGGTTTATTCACTCCTTTCATTTTTGAGGCAAATAATTTGGGTATCTTCATTCTTTTTAAAAAATAAATAAACTAACTTTAATTTTTTGGTTTTTTCATAAAACAATCTGCTTAGTTTATTGTTCAACTGTATTTTATTTTCAATTTCATTAATCTTTCTTTTTATTTTCAGAATTTCCATTTTGGTGTTTAATTGGGGATTTTTAATGTCCCCCTTTTCTAGCTTTTTAAGCTGCATGCTTAATTCATTGATATCTTTCTTTCTTTTATTGATGCATATGTTGAGATGTATGTTTCTCCTAAGTACTGCTTTGACACCATCCCATTGAATTGTCTATAATGAAATTATTGGTTGTATCTTTGATTTGTCCTGTGACCCATTCATTCTTTAGGATGACATTATTTAATTTTGAATTAATTTCAGTCTATGCTTCCATGTCCCTTTATTGAATTTAATTTTAATTGTATTATTTCCCAAAGAGGGTGCATTTCACAGTTTTGCCTTTCTGAATTTGGCTATGAGGTTTTTGTGGTCAATCAAATCTATCTTTTCAAAGATTCTATTCATCTCCTTAAATTCTTTCTTATTATTTTTTGTGGCTAGATTTATCTAGATCTAAGAAGATGAAATTTAGGTCCTGAACTAGTATATTTTTTACTGTTCATTTCATCTTGTAATTCATTTAACATCTTAAAAGAATTTAAATGCCATGACATTTGGTTCATATGTGTTTAGTATTGATATTACTTTATCTTCTATGGTGCTTTTTAGTAATATTTAGTTTCCCTGCTTATTCTTTTTTATTAGGTCTGTTTTTACATTTGCTTTGTCTAAAATCATGATTGCTGCCCCTTCTTTTTTACATAGCTGAAGCATAGTAGATTCTGCTCTAGCTCATTATTTTAACTCTATGTGCATCTCTGAGTTTTAAGTGTGTTTCTTGTGAACAACATGTTGTTTCATTCTGGTTTTTAATTCTTTCTGCTATCCACATTTGTTTTATGAGTGAGTTTCAAACAGTATCTGCTCTCCCTCCTATCCCAATTTCCCCTCAATTATAAAAGCTCTTTTATGCCTCTTTAAGTGAGATCATTTTTCCTATTCTTCCCCTCCCTTATCCAGTTTCCCAGGGCATTCCTCTTTCTTGCCTATCCATTTTTTGCTTCATCTCAACATGACGAACTGCCTCCCATTCCCTCTTTCTGTGTAGTATCCTCCAAATTGTTCTAATAATGATAAAGCTGTTAGAAGATATATGTTATCATCTTCTGATACAGAAAGGAAAATGGTTTATTTAATCTTATTGAGTCTCTTTTGGTTCCCTTTCATGTTTACTGTTTTATGCTTCTCTTCAGTCTTGTTTTTGAAAGTCTAATTTTCTATTAAGCTCTGTTCTTTTCATGAAGAAAGCTTGCACATACTCTATTTCATTAAATATCCATTCTTCCCCCTCCTCAAAGAACTATGCTTAGTTTTGTTGAGTAGGTCATTTTTGGTTTTAATCCAGTACTAGCAAAGTGCCCCCTGTAAACCCTTTATACCACTTGCCAGGTCCCCTTAACATCTCTAATTTGAGAGCTTCTGAAGCTGCTACTGCGTCTTTCATCACCACCTAGTTTTAACACTGGGGTTTCATTCACGTGCACTTGAGGCCAGCCTCTACCCGTATGTTAGGGATCTCTCCTTTCAGCCTCCTCAATTGTCTTTAGTTGGAAGAATGTCTCACCCTGTTCTTTTGCTAACTCTGCCTTTCCAGAATTCTATTTGAGCCAATATTTTTAAGTTGTTTGGATGGAAATATTGCGAGAGGTTGGCTGAGTACTTCCTCTACTCCATCTTGGCTCCACCCCCAGAAATCCTTGACCCATTTGTTTTTTAGGATTGTTATTCAGTTTCTGAGTAATTGATAATCTTTGCTTTAAAAGCCCTCTATTGAATGTAATTTTTATTGAATTATGGTTGGGAAAATTATATTTAATAGGTCTTTTCTGCATTTTTTTGTGAGCTCTTATGCCCTAATAATGGCCAACTTTTTAAAGATGCCGTGCAAAGTGGAGGATCATGAAAGAAATTACCTGTCAGATCTAAGGACTGAGAATGCATTCATGACCATACAAGAGATAGAGATGTACATAGGAGATAAACTGGACAATTTTTATTACATAAAATTAAAATTTTTGCACAAATAAAAGATGTGGTTAAAATTAGAAGAAAATAAGGAAACGCAGTAAATTTCTCTGTTAAAGGTCTCATTTCTAATAACTATAAGTAACTAAGTCAAATTTTTGAGAATAAGAGTTATTGTCTCCAAAAACTCATCATGGAAAGGGCTATCCACATCCAGAATTATGGAGTCCGAGTGAAGATTGAACCAAACTATTTGCTCTCTCTCTCTTTCCCTTTTGTTTCATTTTGTTCTTTTTTTTTCTCATTGTTTATTCCATTGGTTATAATTCTTCTTTATAACTTGAATAATGTTTAATGTGAAGGTATTTGTAGAACCTGCATTGGATTGCATGCTGCCATGGGAGGGGATGAGAGAGGTGAGAGAACGTTTGGAATTCAGGGGATTGTGGAACTGAATGTTGTAAACTGAAAGTAAATAATTTTTTTAAAAGAAGGAAAAAAAGAATAAAAGTTATTTCCCAACTAATAAATGGTCAAAAGATATGAATAGGCAATTTTCAGAAGAAATCTAAGCCATCAATAGACATGAAAAATGCTCCAAATCACTAATAATTAGAGAAATTAAAATTAAATCAACTTTGAGGTACCATCTCACACCCATCAGACTCACTAAGATAAAAAAAAAATCACAGGAAAATGACAGATGCTGAAGGACCCACTAGAAAAATAGGTTCTTTAAAGCAAAACCTATTAAACTGTAAATACCCTATGATCTAGCAATAGCATTAGTAGGACCATGCCATAAAAAGATCAAAGAAGGAGGAAAAGATTATTTTACACACACACACACATACACACAGGTAAATATGTGTGTATGTGTGTTTTTTTATAATCAGCTCTTTTGGTTGAAGTGTCAAAACAAAAAATCGGAAGCATATATATGTATATGTGTATGTATGTGTGTATTTGTATACATACATATGATATCAAAAGACAGATGATGTGGGGAGAGGGGATGAGATAGTAAAGGAAGGCAGACAGCATGAGGAAAAGGTTGGAAAGTGGGAAAGGCAGAGAACATCACTCACATAACCATGGATGAGTGCTGGGAGTACTAGTCAGCATGGACCCCAGCAGAGATGGAAGAGGGCTTGGGGAGCAAGAGTTTGAAGGCTTCTTTTATAGGTTGTTTTTTTTTTTGAGAGAAGCAGATTAACTCTTATCTGTGCCACCATAGAATTAATTCACTAACATATCCAAAATTGTTTCAAAGTTGTCAATGTAAGTTTAAAATTAACAACTCCACATCACCTCAAAATTTTCAGTAACATTTGCTGATCCATTGGTCTTTACTTTGGAGGTCCAGAATTTGTCTAGGATTTGCCTATAACAGGATCAAAAGGCACCTGATTCAGTGCATATTTACTAGGATGTGAATTTGAGTAATTATACTCCTCCCATCTTTGGGATAGTTTGTATGTGACTTCCCAGTTTTCCTTTGTAATATTATTTTCTGCTATTGCCTCTCTATTCTGACTACTTTATATTTACTGTACTAATTTGAATTGGGTAGGTAGCCAGGGGTATGGAAAGCCAAAATACTTGATTCAGCACTTAGATAATGTGGGAAGCCAAGGGGGCCTGATCCAGGACTCAGATAAAAATCTTGTCAGCTATCTCTAAAGGAAATCCTTTGAGATGCGGTTTCAAAAACTTATTCCTGGAATATTTGATATGGGCTATATTTAAAAGGATGTTACTTGAGTTTTGATATCAAAGACTCTACCCTAAGATTTTAGTCACTTAGATGACAAATCCTTATTAAATTCTCCATTCTGTGCTACTTCTAGGATATGACAGACTAAGATAATGATGAGAAAACTGGAGTCCTATTCATTTGTCTCATTGCTCTATGAAAACTTTGTCCTAAGAACCGATTCTTATTGATTCACTCTGGTTCATTCTCATTCACATATCCGACCATGCTTCGTGCTGGACACTGAGCAGCTTGTGGCACAGCGGGACCAGAATGGGATATAATTTTAACACAGGCAGGATTTGAAAAGTCAATGTTTCCTTGCTCCATGTCTATCACTCTGTTTATTGTACCAGAATATCCAGGGTAAAGGATAGTGAGGAGTTAAAGATAATATCAAGGTTATGAACCTGACATACTGAAAGAATGACTACAGCAAAAAAATTACAGCACACAAAACTAGAGGATCTTTCAAGGTACTTTCTTCATTGAAGGTTGTAATCTTATATTTAAAAGTACTCTGAAAAGCCTACACTGAAAACAAACAAATCAAAAAACATGAAACTGCCACTATAAATGTTTCAGACTATTGTTCTATGTAGAATGTGAGAAATCTCAGGAAATTTAGAGACCATCCATATGCTACATATAATCCCTTAATTTTACAGATGAGGACCTAAAGCATAGAGAGTTGTAGGGCCTTTTCTAGGGTCACTCAGCTAGTAAAGACAGAGCCAAAACTTGGGTACAGTTACCCTGCTTCCAAGGACTCATGTTCTTTACAATAGATTCTTTGGCTGTGTAGAAGTAAACCAGACCCTAAAATGTTTTCCAAACACATTGATAAGGTACCACAAGCATTTTAATTATCATGCTCCTCAAAGAGGCATGGATGTTCATTAATTCACTAACCATATAGCTAGTCAGCCCATAAGTCTAGGTAAAGAGTTGGAAATGAGAATTCCAAAATCAGTGAAATAAAATACAATTTATCTTACCTATCATGGACAAAACAGAACTTCTGCCATCTAAACAATACCTGAATCATAAGTATTTATTTAAAAAAATTTCAGATGTTCAGTGTTGAAAAATAGATAGTTCCCTTTAGTATCAAGAAGATATAAATTTGTGTTATGTTTCTGATACAAGTGCTGTGCCACCCAGTAAAAATCATTGAACCTCTCAGTGCTCCTGGCAATCCTTTAAAATTATAAATTGAAAAGCAGGTACTAATTATCATAGTTAGAAGAAATTTCCTCATCAGGAATTTCCTATCCTAATAATATTACAGATTTTTTTAAAAGTTAAATATTTTGAAAACTGCTATACAGACAATACTTAATTCGGAATTAGAAGCAGCCAGACATTAAACCTAAACCTCAGCCCATTGCTTTTTTTCCTGTAATACATTCTAAGATAAGGGAAATATTCATTTAGTCAATTGACCTGCTTAACTCATGCTTTTTTTTTTTTCTCCTACCCTCACTAATAAAACTACTGGTTGCTAAACACTGAAATGAAGTACACATTACATGGAAAGTGATAAACACCTCATTCACTTTCCTGTGATTTCTTAAATATTTTTCTTATTCATAAGCTTATGTAGTAAGCTCTAAAACTTGCAAATACAAGTAAAAAGCTAACCCTACATTTTCACAAATTTAGCTCTTCTGAAAAAGAAGCTATTATTATAATTGTTTAATACTTACTATCCCATGAAGAAATGAGACAATGTAGTTAAAATATTTCCAGCTCCCATAACGAAACACCCAATTCCAAGTAATCTTGGTATGTGAAATTTGGCTCCATGATGACTTACCAGTGTAATTAACAGCAAATTCCCTAGAAGAATAATTGTATTTCAGTACGATGCTGTTCAATAAGTACAGTATGACTTGAGCACCTAGTAATGTGGGGCCATTACTTTGATAGGCACTAAAGGAAGACAGATGATATACAAATATTGTGGCTATTGCCTCCATCCTAAAGTATCTTATAAACTAACTAAGGACACAGACTTTATATGAAGTAAAACTGATCCTGAGTACAGTAATATTGCATAGTCAGAGGTCAAATAAGAGGGGAAATAATCAAGGAAAGACTCAGAAAGGTTGTGGAACTTATGTTGAGTATTAAAGATTTATTAGGGTTTATTTGGAGAAAAAAAGAAAGAAAATTAACAAAATTTCATGAAAAAGATGAGAATGAGCAGGATGTCTGTTATTTAGTATGACTAAATAGTTCACATGATTAGAGTTAACAATATATGCCACGTCTAAGTATGGGCCATCACCTGGTCAAATTAAGAAGGGATAACACACAAGAGTAGAGGTGACAAAGATGAAGGAAAATATAGTTTTAAAAAAATGTCCAAGTGGAACAATGTATTGTGAGTTTATTTAATATTTAGAATTAAAATAAGACTCCCTGAGGATTCTGAGTTAAGTCTTATTCAGAGTTCTGAGACAGCATGCACTTATTTGCACATGGCAAGTGATAGAGACAACTGAGGGAGAAAGAGAAATCAGAAGAGGGAGAAAGAGAGACAAAAGTGTCAAGAACATACTTTGAAACTAGATGACAAATAATTGTTGTTAATAAACAATCCATCTTTAGTGGACTTCTTTCTCTTTTCAAGCACTGATATGTCATATTAATTTTAATTAAATAAAAATTACCTATTTAAAAACTTCCATCAATTAAACCAGCTTTAGATGTTGTTATGCCAAATCTTCTTTCTATATGAATGACAGAACTTTTCATGTAAATTCCTACTAGTGCTTTGCACATAAAGGTGAAGATAATGGCAACCATGAATATCTGTGCAGGGGATAAAATGGAAATGAAAATGTGCTTGAATGAAAACTCAGAAGAGTTTTTGTGTTTGCATACTTTATCTTAGGTTATCTTTACCTCACTCAAAATATAGTATTCATTTTTAAGATGTGGCCACTGTTTGTTCCACTCTTGTCCTTACCAAGAAAGGGCCCCCGCTCCCTTGCAGCTGCACATATTACTGCTTCTCAGGGTTCCTGATCCCTTTGTGACTGCCTGTAACAGGGCTCCTCAGGCCCTGCTTGTGACTGAAAACTTCCCTTTATGCTCTGGGATGTCTCTGTCTAGAGAGCTTCTGTAGTTCTCTCTTAAGACCCTCTGCTAGTGTTACAACTAGATTGGTTTTGGGTCGGCTCCTACCCTTCTCTTTCAAATGTCTTCCAAGTTCCTAAGTTTTCTTGGGCTGACAAAATGTCTCCCCCAAATGTTTGTTGTCTCTGTTACTCCAGAATTTGATTTGAGCTGTTATTTGAAAGTTGTTTGGAGGGGAATATGGGGAGAGCTCAGTGTTTCCTCTACTATGCTGTCACAGCTCCACCATCACCCCAATCCATTGATCAGTCTATGATTTCTGTAACCCCATATCATTGCTTCTTCTGACATTGCCTTTGCTCTTCCCATGCGGGCCGGCACTCTGGCATTAGATCTCTGGAAATCATGCCTCCATTCTCTGATGAACTTAATCCACTAAGCTTTGGAACACCTGCCTTAGGCTTGAGTTATCTTGATTGATAACTGAGAGCAAACTCATCTATTCTACTCAATTTTGCTGGCCCCAGACTAAATCATGTTTTATATCACATCCCTTCATTCACCCTGGTAATTGTGCAATCTACCCTCAAGTGTATACCACCAGACCAGAACCTCCTTCCAGGGGCCCCACTGCCCTATATGTGTTATTTCTCCTTCTTAGGTTGGCTATTTGAGGGTGTGGACTGTTTCATTTTTGTATTGGTATCTCCACAATCTAGCCTAGTTCCTGGCATAGAGTAAGGGCATGATTACTTTTTATTTATTCATTCCATCATTCACTTCATTAATTAATTGACTGACTGCTTCATATATGTATGAATATACAAGACAGCAAAGAGTGAAAACAAGCAAATTCCTCTGGCCACTATTGATCTTTTATCTTATTCCACCTTGGAGCACATAACATTATTCTTTGGAGCACAAAATTTCTTCTTTCTGAGATGATCCTGCTCCCATTGAGAAAGTCTCAAACATGGAGTTTGTTGCTCATTGTTTTGGCAAGGTCAGTTTTTGCTTATAAGTGAATAAATCCATCCTGATACTTTTTCAACTGGATCTATTAAAATAAAAAGTATCTTGTATTTCCCCTCAAATCTTTATTTTTATCTTCTAAGTAGTAGAGTGAAGGTACCAAATGCTGAGTTTCAGCTTTCCAATATCAATCAGCTCCAAATCTGTAGTTTAACCAAGGGACCATCACTGAAAGATTTCTAAGCCTATCTGAAGGTTCTGAAAACTTGTCATATTAAATTGAAATGTGAAGGAGTATTTTATATTTGGAATATTTTATTCAAATTAGGAATATATTGGAAATTTCTGTCCCTACCCCCAAACCTAGGATTTCACCAATATGAGAAAATAGAGTGAGGCAACTCCTTCTAGTAATGTAGTTAAACACCTTTTCTGCAACTTAATCTTAGAGAATTTCCCATGGCACCAAGAGGTTCAATGAATTGCCCAAGGACACATAGGTACTATGTTTCATAGGTGAGACTTGAACTTAGCTTCTCAACTCCTAAACTAGCTCTCAATCCACTCTGCATCATTGCCTCTCCTGGAAAGTATCACTCCCTTCAAATTGAAATTACTTTTTTTAACTAAAATTACCAGCGTAATAATTTTTATGTTGAAAGAATATAACTCATTGAACCTTAAAGTCATTGATGCACTTGGTTTTCTCCTTGACTGATGAATCCATGTTTGTTTGTTCAGTTGATTTTTTACTTGAGTCTTTTCTGGAATCTGAGATATTTGTTTCTGCTGCCATTCTTCCTTGTATTGAGAATATTACCTGGAGAGAGAAGATAAAATGTTGTATAAGTTTAATGTGAGAAGGGATAGAAATACTTTTATCAAACCCAGCTTGCGATACACCTCTCTGTATAATAAGAACAACACATATGAACACTACTTGGGATGTTTGATAGCACCCAACCAAAGCCTTTCATTTTATCAATGAAAAATTAAGACTCAGGGGTGGCTAGGTGGTGCAGTGAATAAAGCACTGGCCCTGGAATGAGGAGGACCTGAGTTCAAATCCAGCCTCAGACACTTAACACAAAAACCTAGCCATGTGACCTTGGACAAGTCACTTAACCCCAATTGCCCTCCAAAAAGCAACCAAAAAAATTAAGACTCAGGTAAAGTGGCTTTAATATGTCACACAGCTAATCTTACTAACAGAGCTGGAATAAAACCCAGAACATTTTTCCTGCTCTATTTTGCTGTAGTTATTATCTCCTCAGCAATCCAATACCAAAAATTTCTAGAAGTCCACTGTCAGTTCAGTACCTTTGTAGATCCTATTATGAAATAGCATGATTGAGAGAAAGAACATCGGAAAAAGAGCATTGGTTTCTATTCCCAGATTTGTCACTATCTATGTGACCTTATACCACATACAATGATACTTGATTTTTGGTCTCAGTTTTCTCATCCAAAAACAATGAAGTTAGGTTAAATGACCTGCTTCTGAAGTCACTTCTATGTAAAACATAAGTTCCTTAGGAACAGTCATACCTTTCTTTATTCCCAGTATCAAACATAGTGCTTTGATAATAAATACTTGTTGAACAGCACTGACTCCTAGCTCTTGAATTTATCGGTAAATAAACATAAGGAAACTATAAAATAACAAGCCTTTCCCTGACTGATGGATAATGCAAATGGAAAGACAACACTTATACACAAGAAACAACAGAAAGATAGTTTATTTTTTGAATTGCGTGTTGGTTGTGTAATGAGAACTAGAATTCAAAGAAGGGGAAAAACATTGTGGAATGAAACAGACCGGATGGAGGGGGTGGGACTTAAATTAGTCCCTGTCCTTTGGATAAGATTTGGATAATTATAAAAGAGGGAGGACACTATGAGCATTCTTCAGAGGGAGACACTACATCAGTGGTTCTCAACCTTCCTAATGACACAATCCTTTAATACTCATATGTGGGCGGACCCTCCTGGAGATGGATAGAGGAGCAGTGTCTCTGTTCCTAAGACCATCAGAAATATGTGTTTTCCTACGGTCTTAGGTGACCCTTGTGAAAGGGTCACTCAACCCCTAAAGGGGTGGCAACCTGCAGGTTGAGAACAGCTGCTCTACACTGAAACTTTCTCCACAATGGGTCCAAATTTAAGCCCAAATAAGTGGTATTCCATCTTGGTTATCTTGGTGGCCTTGATTTCCAAGAATGTCAATTTTTCACCAACTGTACTGAACACAGTCTTTTCATTTACATGTTGTTCATATGGATCTGTAACTTTGTGCCTATAATGCTGCCACCCCTCCCCCATATACATAATTTTCCAACTCCTGAATTCCTACTCACTTTTTAAAGCCCCAATTAAATATTCCTTCACCTCTCCTCTGAAATCCTTTCCTGATATGCCACTTAGTAGAAAATTTAACCCCTTAGCGCTTTTGAACTAATTTACTCACAATTCTCAAATGCACTCATTCTATCATGTATTTTATTTATGTATGTATATGAAACAATCTCCTACTAGATTGCAGCTTCTATGAGTTCAGAGACTATCTTCTCTATTTTGTTCTCCCAGGCTCTAAGCCTGATGTGCATTTGTATGTATGTCTATAACCATGTAACTTTGATGAAGTCACTTGGCCTCAGTTCCCCTACCTATGAAATATGAAGGTTAGATGTGAAAAACCATAAAGTCCTGCTTAGTTCTTAAATTGCCTGACTCTGCCTTTCTACTTTTCACTCTACTGGAAGAAGCATCAAAGGTCAAAGCAAGGAAGAAAATTGGAAATTATCTGATCTGGATTCCTCATTTTAAAGATGAGGAAATGGAAAGATACAACAGTATAAAATTAGTCCCAGCTGTTCTCATCTTTTGTGGATTTATTTTTTTAGTTTTCATTTTCTGTTCCTAATTCTTTCTTCCATCTTCTTCCCAACATATTGAGAAGGCAAGAAATATGATATCCATTATACACAAGAAGCCATATGAAATATATTTTCACATAAGACAGCATGCAAGGAAAATAAAAAGAAAAAAATATTCTTCAATTTGCACTCAGAGCCCATCAGTTTTCTATCTAGAGATGGATAGAATTTTTCATCATGAGAAATGTGGTGGATCATTGTATTGATGGGAATTGCTAAACTGTTAAAAGTCGATTATCATTACCATATTGCTGGTACTATGTGCATTGTTCTCCTGGTTCTGCTCACTTCATTTTGCATCTATTTTAATTTTGCAAGTTCTTATGAAACGATCCCCTTCACCATTTTTACAGCACAATAGTATTCCATTACAATCATATCCCATAGTTTGTTCAGCCATTCCCATGTAGATGGGAATCCATCAGTTTCCGGTAGGCATTATTTTCTAATTATTTGTCACCCCAAAAAAGCTGCAATAAATATTTTTGTAAATATGAATCCTTTTCTTTTTCTTTGATTTATTTGGGATATAGCCCTAAGAGTGTTACTGCTGGATCAGTAATTCCTCATTCTTCTCCAGAATGGTTGAAGCAGTTCACAGCTCTACTAAGAGTACCTTAATGTATCTACTTTCTCTCATTCATTCCAACATTTCTCATTTTCCTTTTTAGTCATCTTAGCCAGTATGCTCTGAGGTGGCATCTCAAAGTTATTCTAATATTCATTTATCTAATTATTAGTGACTTAAGAATTTTCCATATGGATGTTGATAACTCATTTCTTCTGAAAACTGCTTGTCAATCAATTAGAAAACTGTTCCTCTTTTTGTAAAATTGACTCTGTTCCCTGTATATTTGCAAAATGAAATTTTTATTAGAAAATTTACTGTCAATTTTTTCTTGTTTCTTGCTTCTATTCTAATTTTCACTGCACTGGTTTTGTGCAAAATCTTTTTAATTTAGTGTAATAAAAATATGCATTTCACTTCTTGTGAATATCTCTGCCTTTTATTTGGCCATGAACTCTTCCCCATTCATAGATTTGACAGATAATTTCTTCCATGCTGCAGTGATTTGCTTATGATGTCAACCATTATGTCTAAATCATCAATCCATTTTGACCTTGTCTTGGTATATTATATGAGGTATTGTCTATGCCTAGTTTCTGACAAACTACTTTACACTTTTCATGGCAATTTTTGTTAAATAGCTAATTCTTGGTACATTGTTTGAGATCATCAAATACTAGTTTACTGTGTTCATTTGCTTCTGCATATTGTATACCTGATCTATTCCACACATCAACCATTCTATTTCTTATCTACCTCCAAATTGTTTCAGTGATTATGGTTTTAGTGTAGTTTGAGATTCCCTACTGTTAGACTCCATCCTTCACATTATTTCATTAATTTCCTAAATATTCTAGACCTTTTGTTCTTGCAGATGAATTTTCCAATATTTTATTGTTCTACAAAATATTCTTTTATATTTTGATTATGATGTTAATTAAAATGAAATCTAGTGTTGCTCCTGATTTTAATTTTATCCCACAATAACAGATGTGAATTTCATATGCAATACCATTTTACGGTTAAATAAAGTCTGGTTTTTTTTCCCCACATAAAAATATTTTATTTTTTGTAATTACATGCAATGATAGTTTCTAGTGTTAACTTTAACAAGGTTTTTGTCCCAAATTTTCTCCCTCTCTTCTATCTTCCTGACCCAAGAAAGCATGCAATCTGATATAGATAATAAACATACAATCATATTGATCACATTCCCACATTTATCATTATGTGAAAGAAGAATCAGAACAAAATGGAAAAATCAAGAGAAAAAAAGCCTAAAAAAATACCCCAAAGAAGACCCCAGTGAAAATAGCATGCTTCAATCTGCATTCAGACTCTATAGTTCTTTCTCTGGATATTGATTGCATTACCCCTCGTGAGTTTATTAGAATTGTCTTAGATCATTGCATTGCTGAGAAGAGATAAGGCTATCAAAGTTGGTCATCACATGATATTGCTGTTACTGTGTACAATGGTCTTCTGTTTCTGCTCACTTCACTCAGTATCAGTTCTTGTAAGTCTTTCCAGGTTTTTCTGAAATCTGTCTGCTTGTCATTTCTTATGGAACAATAGTATCCCATTATATTCATGTACCACAGATTGTTCAGTCTTTCCCGAAA
>CM053581.1:441209494-441224612 GCA_028627135.1 Pseudochirops cupreus
ACTTTTTCCCCTGAACTAGGTAAATGGTATTTGATTAATTAAAGTAAGATTGTTAACCCATTTTGAGTTGCTTTCCTTTAGAAAAGCAGATCTAAGAACCTGTGCTAGTAGCCGCCCTGGGTGTGCTGGGGTGCTTGCTGTTACACACTTCAGGTTCAGCACAGTCTCAGTCACACCCATCCTCTAGGACTCCCAAGCCTAATGCTGCTTCCACTATTTCAGGATTTTACACTGGGGCAATAATCTCTGGCTTTTCAGGGTCATGGAGGGAGATTAGAGCAGCTAGGGTTTACTCTGCCATCTTGGATCCTGGAAGTTCAGATAGGTGATTTTTAAACATCCAGGCTGTGGCCAGATAGCCCCAAGGGAAGCTACTGTCCCTGCTGAAGGCCCTAAGCTTTCTCTTATCCAGCTTCAACCAATCCTCCATCAAGCAGTGAGATGTCTGCGAATTGCCCTGGTGGGGGGTAAATCTGTTGGCCAGGGCTCCATCTAGCTTTACTCTGGTCCACACTGGTGCAGCTCATGCATTCCATGATCCCCCTGCCCAGACCTACATGTGCACTTTCCTGGACTGGGAATCTGCCACACACTGTCTCCCAATGGCATCTGTCATTCTGAAATCCATTCAGATTCATGTTTTAGAGGTTACTGATGGAGTTCATGGAGAAGCTCAGATAACTTCTGGCTTCCACTCCGCCGTCTTGGATCCCATCTCCCATAATTGATTCTCATCAGTGTAAAAGGCTGATAGGATGACTGAGGCTGGTAGAGCAAACTGTCTCAATATTAGGGTCTTTTTTTTGCTGGACTGGCAATGTGTTTCTAGTTTGTCTCTCTCCATCTTCCTTGGCTCCTCTGTATATAACTGTTAATATTCTATCTGACTCTTTTACCTCTAACCTACTCTGCCCCTTCAGTTTCTATAAAGCCTCTGGTTGTTGATAATATGTATGAACTTTAGTCCTCTGATCCAGACTGGTGTCCAGTATTGCTGTCTTTTTAACTTTTATTTGCTTATTTGATCTGTGATCATTGTTGTTTAACCTTTTCTTTTTTTTTTCTTTTTGTGCACTTGAATTACATGTCCAAACATGACATGAATTATGTCCAAATATAAGTGATCAGTGATTCTGCATCCCAACTTCCCACTACTTAAAGGTTAGATGCATTACATTTAACTCCTCCCTGCAGGATTCTCCAGGACCCTGAAAAACTGAGAATAAGATGACTCTATTCTGCACCATTGATTAAAGCCCCCACTGATTATGTAACCCTAATTTTAAGGTGACAGGAAACCAAGTATCCTGGTTACATTCAACGCACTAGGTCCTATGAGTTTTTAAAGGAGGAATATTTACTCCAAAGGTATTGCAAGAACAAACATAAATATTACATAATCTCCCTTATACCACCTTAGTTTCTGGGAAAGGGAAGGAGATCAGTCTCACAGTTTGACATAATCCTATACATCATTAGTTCCACTAAATTCAAGTCTGAGTGGGATAAAAGTCAAAGTGGGATAAAAATCATAGATTTAATAATAGATTGCCTGAATCTCAAACTTAAGTTTCTATTAATTAGATGTGTGAGACAGGTGGAAACTTCTCAGGTAGTCCAAAATCTAGACAGATTTGTACCAAAGACTTAGCAGCCTGGGCTAGCAGTCTGGAAGTAAGGCTAGCTTGCCTTACTTCCCTTGTCATAAATTGAAGTTTTGCTAAGCTTAGCTAATGTGTAGGAGGGGAAAGTACAGGCCCTTCATATCTAACCACAGGCCCAGATGTCCTAGACTTGTTTCCACTGACCACCATCCGACCTGCACAAATATATTAGAAATCCTATTACAAAACTCTGGACAGGTTACCATGTCCTAAAATCCCTATGATTCATAAAATATCATTTGCTTTCATATCTATTTTGATATTGCTGACATTTTATTTGCTGTATAAGCGGATTCTTGTGGTCAGAACAAGATCATGAGCCTAAGTTCATGATTAATGAGAACAAAGGACAGGGAGGGAGAAGGGGTGGTCTTTTGAGTAGAGAACCAAGCTTTACATTCTATATTTTGAGCCTATTTCACCAGACTACTTCTGGTGGTGATGACTCCCCCCTTCCCACAGGAAGTAATAAAGATTTTTTTGTTTCTCTGAAGAAATCTCTGATTTATTTAATTTATTTTGGGCAATGGTCTTTTGTCCCACACAAGTCCAAATCTTTGCTTAAGCTAATTTCCCAGGATCTTGGATTCTCAAGTCTAGTCTGGCTTCAATACACAGCCTTGATTCTTGGTCTCCAAGTTTTCTGCAGCTCTAATTCTCGTGTCTAGGATTCTATTCATTGCACTTAGAGCTGAAAATGATAAAGAAGCCAAAATTCTAATTCAGTTTCACGGGGCCATGGGGTCTAGGGGATTGGGTGACCCTCAGGCCTTCTTCTCTTTATCACATGGTATTATCTGCTGTGAGTAAATGAATTTACACCTCTGAAGGCAGTCATGTAATCTTAAAGACACAGATAATTCTAACTAAGGAGCCAATGGAAGGATCCACATCATAGGTCAATGTAGAATGTCAGTTCTTCTGTGTCTTAGAGCATTTCCCGTCTTTCTCTACCTATCATTTTAGGTGGTCAGGACAGGCATCAAAATCCCTTCACACACACAGACACACACACACACACAGACACATACACACATGCATTCTTTTCAGACACAATTCTGATAGGATTTCATTTCAATGGTCCTAGTTATCCTCTCTATTTCCACTGTTTTTCCTTTCTAATTTATCTTTCGCACAATTATGAGACTAGCCTTTATTGAAGAATGCTTTCAAATGATTCCTGGGATAAAAAATGTTCAGTAGGTTATCATCAGATTTCAAATTATAAAGTACTGAGCTTGGGGCAGCTAGGTGGCACAGAGAATAGAGCACTGGCCCTGCAGTTGGGAGGACCTGGGTTCGGATCCAACCTCAGACACTTAACACTATCTGTGTGACCTTGGGCAAATCACTTAACCCCAATTGCCCTGCCTTCCCCCCTCCAAAACAGCAAAACAAAAATGAAAAATAAAGGACTGAGCTACATTAAAAGATGGAATTCATTCATCTGGGAATTGCCAAGTCCAATGAAATCACAGGTCTAATCCCTACCCTTCCTCCCCACTGTTTTTTTTAAAATAACTTATTTACTTACAATTATATATAAAACATTTTAATATTCATTTTTAAAAATTTTGAGTTTCAAATTCTCTCCTCCCTCCCGAACTTCCATTGTGAAGGCAAATAATCTGATATAATTTATATCTGTACAGTCATACAAAACATATTTTCATATTACTCATGTAATGAAAAATAAGACTCCTCTCAAAAAAAAATAAAAGAAAGCTTAAAATGTATGTGTCAAGCAGCATTCAGCTCTTTCTCTGAAGTTGGGTGGCATTTTCCTTCATCAGTCCTTTGAAATTTTCTTAGATAATTGCATTGTTGAGAATTGCAAAGTCATTCACGTTTGGGCATTGTACAGTATTGCTATTACTGTGTACAATGTTTTCCTACTCATTTCACTTTGTATCAGTTCATGCAAGTCATTCCAGGTTTTCCTGAAAGCATCCTGCTCATTCTTTCCTTTTTTTTTTCAAAGTGGCAAGGTTTAAGGTAGCACCAATAGAAGTCAGCAAGATTCTTAGGCAATCAGCAACTTAATGATGCTTATATACAAAAAAGAAAGTGAAAAGATCTTGATGGGATTATGGAGTGGTAAATAGCCTGAGGTGGCCTAGGTGCAACACTGAAAGGAATATCAAGTAGGCTAATTAGATTATCTAGATGGGCTTAAAGAATGGTAGGTATACAGAAGTAGTCTGGGGTGGTCCAAGAGCTACAGTAAAAGGAATTAGAAGTAAGCTAATTAGGTGACCTCAGTAGGCTGTGGTGACTCAGTTGCCTGGGACCTAAATCAGTGATCTGGACTGCTGAAATATATGAGAAAAATCAGGGCCTGGGTTGCTTTCAAAGACATGGTCTTTTCCTTTCAGGGATTCAGATTCCACCACCCCATCACCCCCCACCCCCAATAAATGGAATCCAAAATCTTTTGGGGTAAGAGGCTAAGGTCTTGGCTTCTGCAACTGCTTCCTATTGGCAAGGAGCAAAGAGCTGTCCCTGCCTCTAGGGGTCCCAAGGGAGCAGGTTGACTGGAACTAGGATGGGCTGCATCCAGGGGATGATGGGTGAACATGGGCTGCTACCCACTGCTTTCGACCAACTGTAAGTGAATGACTCATAATCTGGAAGACAAAAATCTGACAAGCATCTTAAATACATAGGGCTCAAATATAAGGAGAAGTAAAAGCTATGTCAGAATGGGTAAAACAAAGAAAGAAAACAAGAGCCTCATTAGAATCATTCACATTTGACATATAGGATTATCTGATCTTACTTTCTCAAAAATTCCACTCCTGTTCCAGTTCCTTTTGGAGGATCAGATGCTATTGGGATTCAGTCCCATACCGGAGATAACAAGTAACAACTTCCTGCATATAAAAGTTTTTCACCCTTGAGTTCAATAGCTATACAAATGAATTTGCCAGAGACTGCGTTTTATTCAAATTAGATTTGATTGGGGAAGATACTTAAGTAATGATTAGGTCAAATATCTATTTTTCTAGAGGTTACTTCCCTTTAAGAAAATTGATTGCCCTGAAACTCTCTTCCTCAAACCAAACGGAAGATGTTTCTGATTTAATAAGGAACAATTTTGGACTGAATAGCTCAGATCTTAAACACACACTTTATTATCTTATCCTAAATCTATGGGGTAATAAGTTGCATAACTACACCAGCAGGCAGATGACCAGAGCAAGTACTAATTTACTCAGTTGTTTGGGATATGGAATGACTACATATTTAGGTCAAAACGTCAAGATCACGCATACTTGTGTTGTGGTTCAGGGTAACATAAAATGTAGAGATTAGTCTTTTCTCAGCCAAAGAAGAGTAAAGTTTATTAAAAGTTTGCCATAATGAGTAGACTCTTAAGGAGGCTCTGTATCTGTGACACTTGCATTGGACAAGCAGGCCAGAATCATCTGACACAGAGCAAGTCTGTGCTAGAAAATTCTATGGCACTCTCACACCACATGGAGACAAGATGGGATCTTATATACAGAAAGGTTGTGAGAGGACTCTAAGGGTGGTCTAGTATAAGAGTTTGGGGAGGGTCTTCAAGAGGAGTCATTTGAGGTCAGACTCCAGTAATGAGTGATTAAGGGTGGGAAATAGCTGAAGGCTACCTGGATATGACAGACAATGGAGGGCGAGGCTAGCTCAAGGGTAACAGATTTGGGTATAGATATTTTGATAGGATCAAGGGTCCGGGCTACCTGGGTAATGGAGGGCCAAGCTAGTAAGGAAGATTTGGGCAGAGCCACAATGAAAGGCTTATGGCCTCATGCAAATGCCTCATCAAATGGGAACATTCAATCAGAGTTCAAGGCTGTACCTCATAATTCCCCCTCAAACAAATGGGACCCAAATTCCCTTGGGGTAAAGGGTGAAGGTCTCAGCTTCTGAAAGTGCTTCCTGCTGGCAAGGGTTGTAGAACTGTGGGTTGTCTGTGCCTCTCTCTGGGTCTTGTTCAAGGGGGTCAGACTTCACATCCAAGGGGTGAGACTCTGGAACATGCCTGATTCCAGGTCCAGTGGGCTGCAGAACTTGGATTTAGTCAGAGGTTGGTATAGCCTGAGTGGTCATCTGGAGGTTGATGGCTTAAACCCTGAGGGAGACAAACCTGGCAAGGAGGTTAAGCAAACACAGACCAAACAGGCACCAAAAAAATAGAGAAAGGACAATTTCCCTGGTAGGAATTAAAGATGACTATGGCAAAGCCAAAATGCTGTCAGATAACCCTTTCCTTTCCAAATTGTTCCATGGACATTGAGCACATGGAAAACAATAGCAGCCACAGAATCTAATAGTTTTCAAAAGCAGGCAGTAACTCCCTAAGCATGTTCTCTCTTTCCATCATCATAGAGAGTAAAAGGTTTTTTTTTTTGTTTTTTTTTCAGATCAGGTAGGGCTAATGCTGGTGTGGTAGTCAATTTAGCTTTCAGAGTCTCAAAGGCTTTAGTCTGATAGGGACCCCATTCTAGAGGGAGTGAGTCAGGCCCCTGAGTAGAGGCATAGGGAGGCTTAGTAATAAGGCCAAAATTTGGGATCCAGAGCCTACAAAACCCAGCCACACCTAGAAAAGTTCAAAGTTGTTTTTTTATGGCTGGAATAGGTACAGACAAGATTGTCCTTTTCCTCTCAGAGGTTAAGGAGCAAGAGATAGGCGTTAGTTCATGGCCCAGATACTTTACAGACTGGCATGCTATCTGGACTTTATCCAAAGAGACCCTATAGCCTTGACTACCCAAGAAATTAAGGGTTTCTACAACAGCAGCCAAAGACACCTCCCGGGTGGGGCTACAAATAAGGGTACAGTCCACATACTGGATTAAGCTGCTATCAGTTAATTTTAGGTCCCTTAAATCCCTTTTCAAAACTTGGACAAATAAATGTGGGCTATCCTGAAAATCCTTGGGGAAAGACTGTCCATGTTAGCTGACATGGACTTATTTCCCCAGGAAGTATCCATTCAAATGCCAAAATAAATTGAGAGTCTGTGTGCAGAGGTATACAGAAAAAGGCATCTTTGAGATCAAGGGTGGAAAGCCATTGGGTACCCCCAGGGATCTGAGTAAATATTGTATATGGATTTGGGACTATGAGGGGTATAGGCATGACAGCTTTGTTAACAGCCCTGAGATCTTGAATTGTCCTGTATTCTCCATTAGGCTTTTTCACAGGAAGAATTGGGGTGTTACATGGAGATTAGCAGGGCTCAAGGATGTTATATTTTAGGAATTTTTCAATTAATGTCTATAGTCCTTCCCAGGCCTCCGGCTTGATTGACTATGGATGGCAATGGAGGAACAAATTAGGATCTCAGAGACAAACAGTAACTGGGGTGGCATAAGTAGCTCTCCCGGGAATTCCCTGATCCCAGACGACTGTCTCAAATGTCTCCCATACTTCTGGGAGAACATGGGGGGGGGGGGGGAGGAACTGGTGAACAGAGGGAAAAGGGAGATGGGAAGTTTAACTAGAGAAAATTGACTCCCCAATTTCACCATCAGGTCCCTTCCCAACAAGGGGGCAGGACAAGAGGAGATAATAAGAAAGAAGTGTTCAAATATCAGATACTCAAATAGGCAGGAAAGTAATATCTCAAGACATTACTTAGTTTTCCCTTCATTGCCCATGACCTGATGGGTTAAGGGCCAAGGAGGGCCAGAGTAACTAATTAATATAGAGAATGTAGCTCCCGTTATCAATCAGAAATTGGATAACCTTACCTTCAACCTTAATGCTTGCCCAGGGCTCAGCAAGGGAAATTGAGAAGGTGGGAGCACTGCCAAGCCCCAGGCTTCTCTGTCATTCCAAGTCTTGAGAAGACTGGAGGACAGGGTATTAGGAGATGGCTCTACCACTTTTACCTCAGTGACCATCTTCCCTCCAATGTCCCTCCTGCTCAAATCGGCACGGTTCTAGAGGTGTTGGTTCCTGGGACTCCCTGGGGGGGGGGTGCCCTGGAGGGTCACTCCTTTGACCAGTGCCCCTCCTTGTGTCATCAAAAGCAGGCTTCCCCCTTGCTCAAGTGACTGGGCTTCCTCCAAGGGGGTCTGCTGGAGGGGCTTTTCCTGGCTGTGACAGCAGCCAAAAATCAAACATGTTCTCTGGTTCATTCTCTTCATTCTTTCTCCTCTGCTGCAACCAGGTCTCTGTTGTTAAAGACTCCAAAGGCCATCTCCAGTAACTGGGCCTGAGATATTTGGGGTCCCATTGCCAATTTCTGTAGTTTCCTCTTAATATCTGGGGCAGACTGATTAATGAAATACATGTTAAGGATTGCTGCCCCTTCTGTAGAGAAAGGATCTAAATTTGTATACCTTTTAATAGCTTCTACAAGCTATTAAATTGGATTTAATAGGAAAAGGGCAGGGTTTTCTTTATCTGTCTGAGTAATTTCCCTAATTTTCTGGTAATTTACTTGCTTTTGAAATGCAGTTCTTACAGGCAAAGTCTCTGTTTTTCCTATCCTCCCGAGTTTCATAATCCCATCCTGGGTCACTAGTGGGAACAGCAGCTGTTCCTGGGGGGTATTTTCTGGGGTCATTGCTAGCCAGATGATCCCCAAATTTTGAGGCTTGTTCCCAGATTCTCCTCTTCTCCTCAGTGGAACAACAGGTAGAGAAGAAGATATTTAAATCACCCCCAAGAAAACTTGAATTGTTTTTGGCACAGGCAGAACCAAGAAGTGTGGAATGATGGATACAAGCCAGGCAGGATCTGTCAAAGCAGTTCACATTTATTGATCAGAGAGCAGGGTTTACATGATGACTGTAAAGCAATTATCTCTTCTGTTTACATGAAAAAAATGTTTAATGTTCTTGTATATTTATGTATATCTGTATATTTTAATGTCCTTGTTCACTTATGTAAATCCGTATGTTTTAATACACTTGTTCCCTTGCATGCATCTATGTCTGGGTCACTGCTTGGTTATCATGTCCTAAACGCCTGCAAGTCAGGAAGAGATGGTGAGCCAATCTTAAAACATAATACAGTCTTCACAGGGAGCTGGCTTGGGAGAAATACTGGACCAGATTCTTCCTATTTATGGACTGGGTTAGAGACTGACCCTTGACAGGTAAGTCCCAAGAACCTTCAATTAACTTTGTTGGATTTTCAGAGAATTTCCCCCATTTTTCTTTAATTTGATTCAGATCCAAAATGGAGGATGGGACATGCACTCTAGTTGTCTCACTTCCCTTAGAGGAAAAGTCCTGAAGGTGCTGTGGGAACAGGGGCTTGGGAAGGGAGACTAGAAGTCCCACTTCCTGTGAGGGAGTGCCTGGGGGGTGCTGGCTGAAATGGATCAGACTGCAAGACTGGGGAATCTGGCTGGCAAGGCGGGAGGTCAGCCGGCACCTGAGGAGTGGAAAGGGTCAGAAGGGGAGACACCCCTAAGACTGCCGTGGGGGCAGGGCCTGAGGCCTGAGTGGGGGAGGGTCACAGAGGGAGGCACCTCAGCAAGACCAATGGCTGAGATCTGAGCAGGGGTCCCTGAAGGGGGGAGGGGCCATGCTGAGAAATGCAGGGTAGGAGATATGGATGATATAGGAGTTTAACACCATGGACGAGCAGCTTCCTGAAAGAATACTACTGTGAACAGCTTTTAAGATTCAGATTACACAGTATAGGGAACACTCCATTTATTCCATTACAAATCAAGGCAAACATTCACAACAAATCACAATATTGTATTCACAACATTACATCTTATCATAGAAAATCACAATATAGGGTTCACAACAACTTAACATTAGAATGGCCACACAGTTTTGCACTGCAGTGGCCACAGTATTAAGAACAAAGAACAAAAGAATAATCATCTGGTTTCCCTAAGGAGATTTGCCTCCTCACTCAGTCATTCAGTCATTTCACAATACAATAATCAATCTTCCACTCATGGGGCAATCATAGATTAACTTAATCAGTCACTTATCTAGCAGTCATTAAATACAATAATTAGAAAATTGCACGAACCTTCCACCCCTGATTGTGCTTTAATTAATTGCTGTCTGTAACAGTAATTAATTTAGCAGGTACTTAACCCTTAGTTACTAAGGTATGAGTTCTGTCTCTTGTATGAAAGAGGCAGAAGGTATGAACTCAGTCTCCTGTTGCTGACATGGCAGGAAGGAGTTGGATGAGACAGGAGGCCAGTGTGTGTATTTAAGGAGAGCTCAGACAGTGTGTGTATTTAAGGAGAGACAGACAGAGTCAAAAATGTTCCTGGTGGCTCCTGGTGGAGGGAGAAGAATTGTCCCAGCATCTGGAAGCTGGGCTGCTGAACTGAGAACTTAGTTGGAGTTTTCTTGAGACCAGAATCTGGTGAAGGCCAAAGTGGCTGCTGCCTGGAAGGCTGAGATTTCTACTGGGTCCTAGGGCCAGCCAAACTGCTGGAGGACTGAAGAAGCATGACCAGGATAAGACTATGTTTGTTTGTGTCTTGGTAGATCTTTGAGTTCCTGGCGACAGAAGTTGTGAAGGTTTTGAGATGTGCCAGACCCTGTAAACTTCAGTGTGTGCCAGGAACTGCCCAGAGGACTGGACAAGGACCTGGGAGCTGTGTACCTTGGAGGACTGGAAGAGAACCTGGGAGCTGTCTGCCTCTGAATCCAGGTGACTGTTTGGTGGATTCAAGTAGGAGCTGGGACCATGGAAGGGGATCCAGGGAATCTGAGAGACCACCCTGAGTCAAGATGAAGTAAAGGCCTATGCTTGGATATAGAATGCTTGATGAAATTGAAGTTTGCTGGACACCGAGGGGTGGGGGGGTTTGTGTAATTTTCTAATGATTGTATTTAGTGACTGATTGCTAGATAAGTGATTGATTAAGTTAATCTATAGTTGCCCCATGAGTGGAAGATTGATTATCCTATTGTGAATTGATTGAATGATTAAGTATTAATTATTGTATTGTGAATTGATTGAATGATTAAGTATTGATTATTGTATTGTGACTTGATTGTGAATATTTGCCTTGATTTGTAATGGAATAAATGGAGTGTTCACTATACTGTGTAATCTGAACCTTAAAAGCTGTTCACAGTAGCATGTTTTTGGTAATCTGCTAGTGCATGTCATTACAGTGTCTAGTACACTTCAATTTCATCATGCATCCAAGGAGAGCTCTCTTATTCATCTTGACTGGAGGTGGTCTCTCAGATTCCCTAGATCCCCTTCCATGGTCCCAGTTCCTTCCTGAATCCACCAAACAGTCATCTGGATTCAGAGGCAGCCAGCTCCCAGCTCCTTGTCCAGTCCTCTGAGCAGTTCTTGTTATACACTGAAGTACACAGGGTCCAGCACATCTCAAATCCTTCACAACTTCTGTTGCTTGGAACTCAAGGATTAACCAAGCCACAAACAAACAAAGGCTTATCCCCATCATGCTTCTTCAGTCCTCCAGCAGTTTGACTGGTCCTAGGGCCCAGTAGAAATCTCAGCCTTCCAGGAGGCTGCAACTTTAGCCTTCACCAGATTCTGGTCTCAAGAAGAACTCCAATTCAGTTCTCACTCACCTTCCAGATTCTGGAAGAGAAACACTCTCTCTCTCTCTCCCTCTCTTTCTTTCTCACTTTCCCTCTCTCAGCTGGCTTTTGTCTCCATGATTCTTCCTCTACCAGGAGCTGGCTAGGAGGAAAATTCCTGATTCTCTGTTCCTGGAATTCTTCACTTTTTTTTTACTGAGAAGGGGTCCACAAGGTATTGACAAACTTCCAAAGGGATCTATGACACAAAAAGTTCAAAACTCCTGCATTAGAATATTAAGAGAAAAAGATAGTGAATTTTATATTCCTAAGAACTAAGAGAATCTGTAGAACCAATATTTGTTTTCCTAAATTCAATTTTTTTTATATTGAACGTCTCAAAACAATTGGGAAAATTTGAGAGAAATATTCTCTTGGAGTAGAAACACAAAGTGACTATCATAACTCACCAATAATGAGCAATGGTAACCTACAAGTGAATGAGTATTTATTTAATGTCTATTATGTTCCAGGTATTGTGTAAGCTTAGTTAATGACCTCAAATGTATTTTAACATTTTTTTAAAAAAATCAATATGATCCTTTTATTGACCTAAGTTTATAGTAAATGGAAGTAGCTGGGAATCAAATAAATACTCATTTGCAAAGTTTTCATTAATGAGGCACTTAACTTTTATTTTTGTAGGACTATGGCCAGACAAATAGTTAATGATTACTGAAATATTAAAAAAAAACACAACCTGACTATTTAAAGATAGTCCATTTCATATCAGCACATAAAGGATGTGTAGCTTGCTGAATTTTAATTCTAAGTCTAGGTAAGAACCTCTATATTTGTTAATCTAATTTTTTTTTCTATGCAACAATTTGGGGTAAGCATTATGAATGATCATTGAAAAGGTTTCACTTTATGTACCTGATGTTCCTTTAAAAAAATCTTTGCTCCATTTATTTAAAACTTGTTAAATATCTGTCTATGTTCTGGTTTTACTTTTTTTCCTCAAGCTTGAGAATTTTTCATGAATCAATTTTGAAGTGAGAAGCATTGTTTTGTTCTTTAGTAGCCAATTTAAAGTTATACCAAGAAGCTAAGGTAGTATGGGTTAAGTTAAGATGTTTAAATGCGGTTCCAATTCTCACCCTCTTTTTAACTAATTCCTAATACATTGTACCCTGATCTGCCATGTGCATACAGTCTATTTTGGCAAATTATTCATAAAGAAATCCCACCTATGCCAGAGATAATATCATAGATAATAGCGGGTCCTAAGGAACAAAGGCACTGATGATGATTGGGATGAGGGTAACTGTGAAAAATGGTTTACTGAAAATAGAAAGAAGCCAGGAAACATCTGAATTCATTCTGGGAGAATTTTTTTTTCATTTTGACAACAGTTAATATGAGTACAGGAAGAATTAAAATTTCAAAGTAAATAATAGATAAAAAGTAAGAATAGTGTCTCTTTTTCCCCCTCTTCAGCTTCCAGAGATTCTTTTTGCAGGATTCTCAAAGTCATAATTAAATTCCATCCTCTTTGGGTTTTAGGAAATTTTTTATTAGAGAATATAAATATACAGATAGCATGTTATTGGGAGGAATTTTGGTTTAACTGTTAACTAGCTATGCACACTCAGGAAAGTCATTAAGCCTACTACTTCCCATCAGCTTGTTTGATTTGTTCTCCAGATTTCTTCCTAGTTCTGAAATTAAACTGTGTGCTCCAATTTTATAAGAAACTTTTCCATGTGGTTTCCTTTGTCTTGTTTGTTTTAATCTGCTACATTAGCCAATTTAAAATATCTATTAAATATGTTAATCACACATGCTAAATATCTAATAAAATATTTATTCAAACATGCTCAAAGACCAAATATAAACTTTGCTAGACCAAATGTCTCAGTTATTAACTCAAACATCATTGATATTCCCACCCTTCTAATGGTTCTAAATAAAATATAACAATTAATTGAAATGATATGTTGGGGAATCAACATAATTCATTAAGTAACCATATCTGATCAATTGTACATTATTTTTTACTTTTAATTTTTTTTCTATATGCATAATTAAGCAAACAATCTAAGGTGTTTTAAGTAATTCACTTCCATTAATGTCCTGTTTCACTAAAATATCCACACAATATCCTAACATTCCTACTCATGATCTTATTATATTGTTCATTTTATTGTGAGCTAAAATCTCTGAAAAAGTCACCTACAATTACTTCCCCTCCCAAACTATTCTAAACCTATACAAACTGACTTCTGTCCTCAATGTCCAACTGAAATTCATATCACAAGGGTTATCAATGGTCTGTTTATTAACGTTCAATTTTTAAAAATTTTGAGTTTCAAATTTTCTCCCTCCTACCGCTCCCTCACCCACTGAGAAAGCAAGCAATATCAATTATATATGTGAAGTCATACAAAACATATTTCTACACCAGCAACATTTTTAAAAAATCAAGAAAGATTAAAATGGTGAAAAAATGTGTTTCATTCTGCACTCGGAGTTCATCAGATCTCTCTCTCTCTGAAGGTGGATAGTAATTTTCATCATGGATTCCTTGAAATTGTCTTGGATCATTGTCTTGGTCAGTGTAGCCAAGTCTTTCACACTTGAGCATCATTCATTACAATATTTCTATTACTGTTTATAAGGTTTTCTGGATTCTGTTCATTTCAGAAGTTCATATAAGTCTTCCAAGATTTTCAAAACCTTATCATTTTTTACAGTGCAATAGTATTCCAACATAATTATATGCCACATTGTGTCCAGCCATTCCACCTCTGATGGGCAGACTTTCAATTTCCAATTCTTGTCACTATAAAAAGGTGCTATAAATGTTTTTGTACATGGAGATCCTTTTCCTTTTTTTCTAACCTATCCATTTCTTTTTTATATAATCCCAATATAATCAACTATCTCCTGTACCCTCTGTCTATGTAGAGTCCTTCTAACTATCGTAATAATCATAAAGTTTATAGGAGTTACATATACCATCTTCCCATGTAGGAATGTTGACAGTTTTGCCTTAATAAGTCCTTTATGTTTTATTTTCCCTTTTTCCCTTTTTCTGCTTCTTTGTATCTTGTAGTTGAAAGTGAAAATTTCTATTTCTCTCTCTGGTCTTTTCAACAGGAATGATTGAAATTAGTCTATTTCATTAGTGTCCATTTATTCTCCTAGAGGAGTTTCATCAGTTACAATTGTCACTTTTACATGTTGGCATGTAAATAGTTCAACTTTGATAAGTTCCTTATGATTTCTTTTCCACGTTTACCTTCTCCTGCTTGTATTTAAGTGTCAAATTTTTTTGTTTAGTTCTGGTTTTTTCACCAAGAATGTTGGAAGTGCTCTACTTCACTGAATGACCATATTTCCCCTGGAACGTTATACTCAATTTTGCTGGGTAGGTGATTCTTGGTTTTAATCATAGCTCCCTCGATCTCTGGAATATCATATTCCAGGCCTTTCAATCCCTTAAATGTAGAAGCTGCCAGATCCTGGGTTATCCTGACTGTGTTTCCACAGTATTCAAAGTGTTTCTTCTTGGCAGCTTGTAATATTTTCTCCCTGATCTGAGGACTCTGGAACCTGGCTATAACATTCCTAGGAGTTTTCTTTTGGGGATTTTTTTCAAAAGGTGATTGGTGAATTCTTTCAAGTTCTACTTTGCCCTCTGGTTCTAAAATATCAGGGCAATTTTCCTCAAGAATTTCTTGAAGGATGCTTTCTAGGTTCTTTTTTTGATCATGGCTTTCAGGTAGTTCAATAATTTTTAAATTGTCTCTCCTAGATCTATTTTCCAGGTCAGTGGTTTTTTCAAGGAGATATTCACAGTGCCTTCTATTTTTTCATTTGTTTGGATCTGTTTAATTGTATCTTGATTTCTCATAAAGTAATTTGCTTTCATTTGCTCTACTCTAATTCTGAAGGAATTATTCTCTT
>CM053581.1:441225112-441235629 GCA_028627135.1 Pseudochirops cupreus
TCTTTTAATGTAGCAACTGCCAAGTCCTGTGTAATCCTGTCTGTAGTTGCACAATATTTGAATTGTTTCTTTTTGTCTGCATTCAGTATTTTCTCCTTGATCTTGTAGCTCTGGAATTTGGCTACTATATTTCTTGGAGTTTTCAATTTGGAATCTCTTTCAGGAGAAGATCAGTGAATTCTTTCAATGACTATTTTACCTTCTGATTCTAGGACCTCAGGACAGTTTTCTTTGACAGTCTTTTGGAGGATGCTGTCCAGGCTGCTTTTTTCGTCATGGCTTTCTGGTAGGCCAATAATTCTTAGGTTATCTCTCCTGGATCTGTTTTCCAGGTCAATTGTTTTTCCAGTGAGATATTTTGCACTTTCTTCTAATTTTTCAATCTTTATGTTTTGTTTGACTGACTCTTGCTGCATCATAGGGTCCTTAGTTTCAATTTGAATGATTCTAATTTTTGTTGAATTATTTTCCTCAATTAGTTTTTGAAGCTCCTGCTCCACATGTTCAGTTTTCATTTTTAGGGAGGTATTTTCTCCAGTGAGATTTTGGACCTTCCATCCTAGTTCTCCAATTTTACTTTTTAAAGATTTGTTTTCTTCAGTGAAATTTTTTTCCAATTTGGTCACTGTAGATTTAAATTTATCTCCTACCTCTCTAATTTCATTTTTAAAATCCCTTTTGAGGAACTCTAAGAATGCATTTTGGGCTTGATACCAATTCACATTTCCTTCTGTGGTCTCCACTGTGAGTGTAGAGTCTATGTTGCCTTCTGCATTTGGTTGTTCTTGCTCACTATAAAAAGATTTGATGGTCCTAGCCTTTCTAGTTTCCTTCTTGCCCATTGTGATTGCATATATCCTGGATTTTTAAAGTGGCTATCTGCTTCTGGGGTGCAGAGGTATTGAGCTTCTCAGGCTGGGAGGAAGGGGTTTGGTTGTTGACTTTGTGAGCTGTAGCCTCTGAGTAGACCAAGTTGGACAAGGCCAAGTGCAGGATTCTCAATGTTTCCCCCGAGTTACCCTGAGGCTTACAGAGTAACCTATGCGGGTGGGGTGGTCTGACTCCTTCAGGTTTCTACCTCTCTGTCTCTGGGATACAGCTCCTGCAGGCTCAGTAGCAGGAGGCTAGCAACAGGGCAGTGCTGCAGTTTGCTGATTGGCCAGGTGGTGCTAAATCACACCTGGGCTTTTGTTGTTAGTGTTTGTTGGCTCCACCCTCCTGGGCTTAGACTCTGTACTCCTCACTTCCCCCTTCTTCAATGACTCCCAAGCCTGAGGCTGTTTCCACTAATTCAGGATTTTGCTCTGGGTGGGGCATTTAACTCCTGACTTTTCTGGATCAGGGAGGGGGGATCAAACAACTAAGTTTTATTCCTCCATATTGACTTCTGGAAGTTCAGGTATGTAATTTTTAAACATCCAGGCTGTGGGATGGTAGCCCAAGGAGAAGCTGCAGACCCTGCTATGGGCCTTGAATTTTCTTTTACCCAGCTCAGGCTATCCTCTTTCCTGTGGTGAGACAGCTGCAAATCACTCTTGGAGGGAATGAGTCTGTTGGCTGGCTGAGGCTTCTTCTCAGTCTGCCATACTCTGCTCGCAGATCCATGCTGGTGCAGCCCCTGTGTGCTCTGCGTTCTCCCTGCCCAGACCTGAGTAGGCACTTTCCTGGGCTGGGAATCTGCCATGCTCTGTCTCCCAATGGGTTCTGTCACTCTTAAATCCTCTCAAATTCACTTTTTAGCTTTTAGCAACAGAATTCTTGGAGGAGCTTGAAAAAACTACTGCTTCCTTTCTGCCATCTTAGCTCTGCCCCTGTTCAATTCTATTTTTTTATTTTTTTAGGAATTATTTTCATCAGTGAGCTTTTGTACCTCCTTCCCATTGGCTAATTCTACTTTCTTTTTTTTTAGGTAAACAGACATTTATTAAAAACCTATTATGATAACTATGGTGTGCCAATGGCAATGGTTCAAGAGATGTGGTTTCTGGACAATTTAATTATTTTGTCAATAAGGCCAGTGCATTATTAATTGTTTTTTCAACTGAAACTTCATAGAATTTTAATTGATTCACTATGAGGGTCTTAATTGGAAAATGAGATTGTCTCTTAAGATTATTAGATAGATGTTTCAAACAATTTTTAAACATATTTCCACATTAGCCATGTTGTAAGGAATCAGAACTGAAGAGGAAAACCATAAGAAATAGAAAACAAATAAAAAGAAATAAAATAGTATGCTTTGATTCTCTTAGTTTTTTATAGTATCAGCTTTTATGTCTAAATCATGTATCCATACTGACCTTATTTTATTATATGGTGTAAGATATTGGTCTATTGCTACTTTCTACCATACTACTTTCCAGATTTATCAGCAGTTTTTGTCAAATAGTGAGTTCTGATGTAAAAAGGTGAAGTTTTGGGGTTGATCAAACAGGAGATCACTGTAGTCATTAACTACTGTGTTTTGTCTGGCTAACCTATTCCACTGATCCACCACTCTATTTCTTAGCCAATACCAAATAGTTTTGATGAGTGCTGCTTTATAATATAGTTGTAGAGCTGGTATGGCTAGGCCACCTTCCCTTGCATTTCTTTTCATGAATCCCCTTGATATTTTGGACATTTTGTTGTTTCAGATGAATTTTGTTATTATTTTTTCTAGTTCTATAAAATAATTTTCTGTTAGTTTGATTCATCTGTTACTGAATAAGTAAATTCATTTAGAGAGAATCCTCATTTTTATGTTAGGTCAGTTTACCCATAAGTAACTGATGTTTTTTCCAATTATTTGGATCTGATTTTATTTGATGAAAAGTGTTTTGTAATTGTGTTCATGCAATTCCTGGGTTTGTTTTGACAGGTAGACTCCCAAATATTTATAATGTCTACAATTACTTTAAATGGGAATTTCCCTTTCTATCTTTTATTGTTGGGCTTTGTTAGTATTTTATGGCAATGTTGGTGATTCATGTTGGTTTATTTTATATCCTGTAACTTTGCTAAAGTCACTAATTATTTCAAGTAATTTTTAGTTGATTGTCTAGGATTCTTTAAGTGTATCATTATATCATCTGTAAAGAGTGATAGCTTTGTTTCTTCTTTGCTCATTCTAATTCCTTCCAGTTCTATTTTTTTCTCTTGTTGCTAAAGCTAACATTTCTTATATCATATCAATAACAGTGGTGATAATGGACATTCTTGATTTACTCCTGATCTTATTGGAAATCCATCTAGCTTATCTCCCTTACACAAATTCTATTTTTTTTTAAGGAACTCTTTTCTTCAGTGAATTTTTGTGCCTCTTTCCATTTGACCAATTCTGCTTTTGAAAGCATTTCCCCCACATTGCCTATTTGTACCCCTTTTACCATTTGACCTAGTCTGTTTTTCAAGATTTTATTTTCTTCAGCATTTTTTTTGTATTTCCTTTTCCAAGTTGCTGACTTGTTTTTCATGATTTTCTTTCACCACTTTCATTTCTCTTGCTAATTTTTTCACTACCTCTCTTATTTGATTTTTAAAATCCTTTTTGAGCTCTTCCCTTGCCCTGAGACCAATTCATAGTTTTCTTAGAGGCTTTGGAGGTAGGAGTTTTGATTTTGTTATTTTCTTCTTAGTCTGTGTTTTGGTCTTCATTGTCACCATGGTAACTTTCTATGGTCAGAGATTTTTTTCTGTTGCTTGCTCATTTGCCCAGCCTATTTCTTGACATTTAACTCTTTGTTAAAGCAGAGTTCTGCTTTCATGGTGGAGGATGCACTGTCCCAATCTTCAAGGGTTTTGTGCAGCTATTTTCAGAGATTCTTATAGGGACTTATACGTTTCCAGTTCTTCCAAGGTGGTATGATCTAAGGAGACGTTTGTTTACTGCTCTCTTGACCTGTGCTCTATTCTGTGAATATGCATAAGAGTTCTTTTCTGCCCTGGAACTGTAAGGAGGGTCCCTGCTCCATTGTGGCCACAAGCTCTGATGTGCCAGTGCTTCTCCTTGCCCTAGAACTGCCACCCAGGTCTACAACCCAGATCTGAGTATGGACAAATCAACAGAGAGTCCTAGCAAAGAGATCCCTAGAATCACTTTCTAATCAGTTGTTCAACCCCCTAGCCTTCTGTTGACTGAGAGTTCCAGAAGCAACTGCTGCCACAGTTCGTTCAGTGGATCCTAAGTCCTGCTCTTGGATTGCTGGGGCTGGGTCTGTGCTGGCATAGCCTGCACTGCACTATGCTTCACTCTTACCCAGGTGCAACAGACCTTTCCTGCTGACCTTCTAAGTTGTCTTTGGGGCATGAGGACTGAGAGATCTTTAAATAACCACTCCTGCCACTGATTCAGTAGCCCTAAGACCTGTTCCAGGTTTACTGGGGCCCATTCTACCCTGGCATGGCCTGCACAGAGCTGTGCTCCTCTCTCACTCTGCTGCAACAGACCTTTCCTGCTGACCTTCCAGATTGTCTTGAACTGGAAACTTGTTTCACTCCATCTTTTGTTAGTTCTGCCACTCTAGAATTTGTTTAGAGTCATTATTTAAAGATTTTTGAAGGGGTTTAGGGGAGAGCTCATTTGAGTCATTGCCTTTACTTTGCCATCTTGGCTCCACCTGTTAGTTCCTTTCAGTCAATAAAAGTGTCCCAATCAGAAAGGGTTGGCACTTTCCATAAGAAGAGGTATTAATCAATCAATGAACATTTATGAGGTACCTACTATATGCCAGGCACAGTACCAAGATCTGGGGATATAAAAAAATACAAAAGATAATCCCTACCCTAAACACATAAGGCACAGGAAGAGAAGAAAGATGATAGGTTGTATAAAGCAATCATTGTTTTTGCTCAGGACCTATTCTATTCCATATATGAGAAAGCTGGACAGGGCTATTGTTTGTCCTTCATTCTTGAAGTGGACAAGACATCAAAAAACTTCAGAAAGGATCTGAATTTTTGTAAGGGCAAATGAAAAGTCTATTCATCAAATTTCAGAGTGCCTCTTCTTAGAGGTAGTAGAACTTTATGGACCAGTGACCTACTGTTTCTAAGCGAACAATTTTAGATCTATTTTTGTGTTTACTCATTGAAATTTGCCTAGATTTATCATTTATATGATATGTCTATATAAGACATAGAAATAGGTATTTGCCACCCCCATAAACTAGATATGTACAGTAAGATTTTAAAAATTAATATTATGAATTTTTGTTTTTATATAACTTACTGAAGCTTTTATTGTTCTATTCCAGATATTTTACAATTGCACCTGTATAGGAGTCACCGAATCTAAATCAGGAAATTCCTCAGGAATAGTGGGCAGATGTCAAAAAGGAAATGACTGTTCAAAAATGTTTCTGTATTTCCTGATAATATCAGTCATCACTTCCTATACTTTATCTGTAGGTGGCACACCTGGGTATATATTGCTTTTGAGGTGAATACAGACACTTATTTTTGTATATAAAATTTGACATAATCTTATAGAGAGAAGAGAGCACATCATATAAGTTTCTAACATAGTATTAGCACAATCAGCACAATATTAGCAAAATTAGCTCAATGTTAGCACAATAAGTAGTATGATTTTTACTGAATGCAGGCCAGAAATAATAATAAATATGTTCCAACCAGTTTGGGATACAAACATTATTTTCTTTTTCCTAATATTTCTTTAGTAATAATTGATAAGGTATATTTTATATTTATAAAAACTCACAAGTGATAGGAATAATGAGTGGGCCTGTGGTTTCATTGTTATAGGGAAATATTGGGTCAAGAAATACCCATTACCAATGTAAGTTATCATCTTCTCTATAACATGATTTTAAAATTTTACTTGGAGCAAAGAAAGATTAAGTGACTTACTCAAGGGCATAATTCAATACTGTAGTAACAAAGCAAAACAAAACAAAATGGAGTAAGGAAGACCCTAGTTTTAACCTGACCTCAAACTCTTACTACTTTTGTTACCATGGGCAAGTCATTTAACATCTATATTTCAGTTTCCTCATCCGTGAGATGGGAATTGTAATATTCCTCGACATACGATTGTGCTATAGCCTGTAGAACTGACAACTTAAGAATTTGCTACTCCTGGGAATAATGACTAATGATTACATCTATCAAAATGCAGATTAACACAAGAGGAAATGAGATTCATGATTTAAAAAAAATTCCAGTCCCTTTAGTTCCCTGAAGATAGTCTTAATAACTGTGAGGCAGAATCAGTCTTTTCAGGTTTGTATCGTATAGCACTACCACATAATAATAATAATGCACAATGAATATTGCTGATTGTTACCAAATTGTATTGAATTTTGCCTTGTGCTCATAAAGATAACAATAGACTAGTTTATAAATTATTGTTGATAATTCATCATTAATTACTGTTAAGAATGGAATTATCTATTTGAAAACTATTTAAATGATTTGTAGTGTCGGTATTTGGGGAATCAAACTTTTTTTTTCTTTCATATACCTATCCTCATTTGAATATAATGATAAGGAAAATTTGGATTCCAGAATATATTGATGTGATTTGATGTTTATTTAACAGGTTATTGCATTTCACATAACTGTGTTACAGGTTTGTTTTTCATTTCATTTTGTTTTGTTTTTACACAGGAATGTTTGTTAATGAGTACTACTACTTTGGATTAACTTTATAGTCTCGTTAACTATGCTTTTATTACTTTTAGGTCAATTAAGCCACATTTTAAGTCTTTTGCCCTGGGAATCTACACTTTAGCAATAAGAGTCTTCGGTAAGTATAACATATTTCATTTTAAAAAGAATGTAAATAATATTTATGTTTTGATATTTATTTAAAATGTTTTGGTATTATTAACTTTGGTGTATAAGACAATACAAAACTGATCTCTTTACTTTCTGTCTATCTCTTTCAAGTTTAGCCAATCACTTTGTTGCCCTCTATATATCTACTCTTTTCCCTCTTCCTCTGGAACCATTAATTGGAACCAGTTTCTTTACTTTTTGTCTATCTCTTTTAAGTTTAGTCAACCACTTTGCTACCCTGTATATATCTTTTCTTTTCTCTCTTCCTCTGGAATCATTAATCTGAATTAGGAGTAGGGAACCTGCAGCCTTGAGGACACATGTGACCTTCTAGGTCCTTGGGTACAACCTTTTGGCTGAGTCCAAGTCTTATGGAACAAATCCTTTTATTAAGGGGATTTATTCTGTGAAGTTTAGGTTCAGTCAAAGGGTCATACTTGGGGACCTAGAAGGCCATATATGGTCTTGAAGCTGCAGGTTCCCCGCTCCTGAAACCAATCAACTCCATTGTCCATAGATGAAGTTTGTCAATCTACTTTTCTATGCCCTCACTCACCATCCCTGAAACTTTTTAGACTAAAGTATCCTTCTCTGGTCATAATTTGCTATTGCATGTTTTCTGCCTCTATCCATGCTTCTTTGTAACCTCAGTTCTTTGCACTACACCCGGCACAGAGTGAGCACTTAATAAATACTTCGTTCAATCATTTATTCATTCACTTGCAAATTGTCTTACAAAACTGTCAGACAGGACCAGTTCAGTGGCTGAAATAAAACATTATTCAAAGCTTAAACAATATTTATATCAAACTCTCATATACATAAATTTAAGATAAATATAGGCATATAATTATGTTATAATTATAATCTAAATACAATAAATTGATAAATATTAGAAAGAAACTAAAGATAAGTCATTGTGCCTGGCTTTTTGCATAAGAATAAAAGCAACCATCTACCTAAATTTTAGATATTTGAGGGAAAAAGTATTACTTGAATCATCTAGTCAACTGTTTCAAATCCCTTATCTCTTAAAAATTCATATCAGTTAAAAATTCAAAAGTGATTTACATTGTTCTTTGAGTGTTTCAAAAAAAAAATTAGGCAGCTAGATGGTGCAGTGGATAGTGTGATGGACAAGGACACAGGAAGATCTGTGTTCAAATCTGGCATCAGATAAATCACCTGCTCTATCATCTTGGCTGACTCACTTAACCCCTCTGCCTCAGTTTCCTAATCTATAAGATAGTTATAATAATAGCACCTCTCTCCCAGGGTTGTTATAAGGACCAAATGAAACAATGTTTGTATTTTAATTGATCATATTTTTCCCTTGCAGCAGGAATCCCAGCTCCAATATACTTTGGAGTATTGATAGACACAACATGTCTTAAATGGGGAATTAAAAGGTGTGGATATCGAGGAGCCTGCAGATTATATGACTCTTATGCCTTTAGGTACTAATCCTTTTGAATTTGTACTTTTCAGTAATGTGGTCACTTATTTATCATCATTTTGTCACAGATAAGTTACATTGTTTCATTTGCAAGGTTTAGAGTAGAATTTCCATTTCCAAGAATGAAGTAGCCTTATAAATAAAGTGACACTCCGGAGTTATTCTTTAAGTCAGTTGTGGATTATTAATAGGTTTGATTTTCATTATAGTTGCCTAGGGTAACCTTAATCCAAGATAAACTGTAATTTACAACACAAATTACTTAACAAGCAACTTAAATCAGAAATAATTTACCAGCTAAGTATTTGGGAAATGGTAGCTGAAAATAACTTTGCTAAAAGGTCATTCTATTAGTAAAGTTTCCTTCCCAGTCTACTTCCTAGGGTCTTTGGAACCACATAATTCATATTATTAGTTGGAAATAAGATTTACAATGTTATATTTATTTTCCCCATAATTTCAAAATAAATTAATCAAGATAGAATTTTTAAAATGATTTTTCTACATTTCTTCTAGATACATATATCTGGGCTTAACCGTTTTACTTGGCACCATCTCTATTTTCCTGAGTATTGCAATGCTTTTTGTTTTAAAGAGGAGGTCTGTTTCTAAAAATAGAAACCTTGAAAACAATAAAGAAGTTATAATGGAATCTACAAGTAGCAAGAAAGAACATCATACTCACAGTGACCAAATATTTGAGACTCTTTACTGGCCAGGCAAGGAAACACAGCTTTAGAAAGAAGAGAATCCCTCCAAAGATTGGCGCAAGGCCTGGCCATATGAATGTAATAAAGCCTGAGGACTAAATAATGGAAATTTGGAGATCATACTTTTCAGCATTCATGGAATTTCACACAAACATCTATTTTGGCTGATTCATTATATGTGTAATTCTCTTCATGTCAAAAATATTTTCTCTATGTAAAATTATAAATGTAAATATTGATTTAGAATGTTTATGTGATGCTCAATATAATAAAATTAATCTTTAGGAAATTAATATGAGGATGTTAAAAAGAAAATTCTTTCTCTAAGTAAAAAAAACTTTACTACATCAATTTTTACCTGGAGTTATTTATCCTTGATGAGTTTGATCTTGTGCCTAACAAGAAGTAGATTAATTTTGAAAAGAACTTTTATTCTTACATAATATTGTCTAATTTTAATTTGTCAAGTGCTTCATTAAGTTTTGTCTTGCACATAAATATTTTTGAAATTGAATTGAAATTTGATAAAGGCTTTACTTTTTAAAATTAAAATACACTTTTGAGATAACAGATAGAAAGTTTATTGCTAGTTTATCTCCCCTTGGATATCATTTCCATGGCTACTTCAATTCAACAAACTTAATTTAGAATTTTTTCCCTTGGAAAAAATTTTTAAAAATCTTAACATGTCAATGTCTGGATGTAATATTTTATTATACAGTAGCATATGGTCACCCTATTCTTGCCTTTTTTCATGAAATATTTAAATACTTTATTCATTGTAATAAATTTATCAACAGAGTAGTGAAATAAACAAAATTAACAGAATATTTTAAACATAATTTTCCTATTTCATTATAATTTATAAAAAACTGTTCATGGGTATACTTTTCATTTATCAATTTATCTTCTTTTTACTGTCTATCACTCAGGCTTGTGCCACCAGGCACAGAAAGGCACAAGTCTGTTAGAAATAGTGCTAAGGACACTATTTTCACTGGAAGATGGAAAACATATACTTAATTATTTCTATGAGAAATTTGTTCTACTGGTCTATAGGTGCACTTCGAAATCATACAAATATGTTTTTTGTCTCTTTTTTTGCATCACAATGATTAATACTATCTGAAAGGGAATTACTTATAATCAAATGCTGAAAATATGAAAAATAAAAGTAAAACTAAAACAAAATATGTCAGAGACCTGAAATGGTAACATCATCCTATTCTTCTTGTTCTTGTTCTTGTTCTTGTTCTTGTTCTTGTTCTTGTTCTTGTTCTTGTTCTTGTTCTTGTTCTTGTTCTTGTTCTTCTTCTTCTTCTTCTTCTCTCTCTCTCTCTCTGTCTCCACCTCTTCATTCTCCTCCTCCCCCTCCCCCTCTTCCTGCCTTTCCATCTCCTCCTTCTCCTCTTTCTCCTTCTTGTTCTTGTTCTTCTTCGTGTTCTTCTTGTTCTTGTTGTTCTTCTTCTTCTTCTTCTTCTTCTTCTTCTTCTTCTCCTTCTCCTTCTCCTTCTCCTTCTCCTTCTCCTTCTTCTTCTTCTTCTTCTTCTTCTTCTTCTTCTTCTTCTTCT
>CM053581.1:441245977-441267342 GCA_028627135.1 Pseudochirops cupreus
ACAATTGATGGGCATCCCTTGTAGCAGCAAGCACCCTAATATACCCAGAATGACTACTACCATGGGTTCTTAGATCTGCTTTTCTAAAGGAAAGCAACTCAAAATGGGTTAACAATCTTACTTTAATCAAACATGTATCATTTACCTAGTTCAGGGGAAAAAGTCAGCATCCTGAACTTCAGAGAATACAAACAGAAGTAACAAAAAAAAAATACAGACAGAGAAACAGAGCAGCAGATAGGGCTTCCAGCTGTCTGACCATTACATCCATATCTAGTTAGTTACCAGAAAGGGAAGCACCAACATCTGGGTTTTCAAAGTCAGGGGCCTCAATGGTTCAGTTTTCTATATCTTTGAGAAAGGAAGCCTTTATCATTTCTCATCTGACCAAATCACACAACTCTTCCTAAAGTAAGCCCCAAAGCAAAACCTCACATCTCCTGGGTCAGAGAATGTCACAACCCTCTTGACCCACTGCCCAATCACAAAGTAACAAGGTGTGAGTATTCCTGAAAAACAAGCCTCCCGCTCCATGTGACCACATTCAATCTCTTATGGGGAAGAGTATATTTTTCAAATCAGGGAAGGTTCTCAGATTCACTTAAGCCTATCAAGGGTGAGAGAAGATCTTCAGATTCCCATTACCATTACATCCCCTCAATTTCCAATATTTTTCCACCACTAAAAGGACCTTATGTAGATCCTTTTACTTTTTTAATGATTTCTCTGAGATAGAGACCTAGTATCGATATTGCTGCATCAAAGGGTAGGCATAGTTTAGATGCCCTTTGGGCATAGTTCCAAATTGCTCTCCAGAATAGTTGGATTAGTTCACAGTTCTACTAATAACACTTTAGGGTCCCAATTTTCTCACATACTCTCCAACATCTATCATTTTCCTTTTTTGTCATATTAGCCAATCTGATATGTTTGAGATGGTATTGCAGAGTTGTTTCAATTTGCATTTCTCTAATCAAAAGTTATATAGAGCACCTCTTCATATACCTTTATCTTTGATTTATTCATTTTAAAACTACTGTTCATATCTTTTGACCATTTATCATTTGAGGAATGGCTTGTATTCTCATAAATTTGACTCCGTTTTCTATATCTTTGAGAAAGGAGGCCTTTATCAGAAACACTTGCTGTAATGATTGTTTGCCAACTTTCTGCTTTCCTTCTAATATTGGTTGCTTTGGTTTTGTTTGTACAAAAGCTTTTCAGTTTAATATGATGAAAATTATCTATTCTACATTTTTAATAGTCTCTATCTCATGATTCACCATGAATTCTTCCCCTCTCCATAGATCTGACAGGTAGTCTATTCCCTGCTCCTCTAATGATTGGTGTTATTGTCTATAGTACCTTTTAGCAAGATTTAGTTTCCTTCCTTATCTTTTTTAGTCTATTTTAGCTTTTACTCTGTCTGAAATCAGGATTGCTATCCTTGCCTTTCTTTTTTTACTTCACTTGAAGCATAATAGATTCTGCTTGAGACCCTTATCTTTACTCTGTGTCTCTCTGCTTCAAGTGTGTTTCTTATAAGCAGCATATTATCGAATTCTGTGGGGGAGGGGGAGTTGTTTGTTTGATTGTTTTATCCACTCTGCTATCTACTTCCTTTTTGGGGAGAGTTCATCCCATTCACACTCACAGTTCTGATTACTACCTCCATGCTATTCTTCCTCCTCTTTGTCCTTTCTCTCCTTTCACCCTTTTCCACCTCACCAGTGTTTTGCTTCTATATACCACTTCCCCTAATCTGCCTTCCCTGGTCAGTCCCTACTCCCCCTCCCACTTCACTTAATCTCCTCCCCTCCTACTTCCCTGTCAGGTAAGATAGATTTCTATATTCAACTGATGGTGTGTATTATTAACTCTTTGAGTCAGTACCACTGAGAGCAAAATTCACTCAATGTCTATTGCCCACCCTCCCATCTTCCTCTCCACTGTAAAAGGTCTTTCTCTCTTTGAATTCTGGAATACCATATCCCATGACCTCTGATCCATTAATGTTGCAGCTGCCAAGTCCTGTGTGATCCTGATTGTGACTCCCTGATATATGAATCATTTCTTTTTGACCAGTTGTAGTATTTTTCCTTGAACTTGTTCCTTGTTCTGAAATTTGGGTATAATGTTCCCTGGGGTTAATATTTTGGTATTGTTTTCCTGAGGTGATAGATGTATTTTTTTCAATGCCTATTTTGCCCTATAGTTCTAAGACATCAAGGGAGTTTTACTTGATTTACTTGAATTTCTTAAAAGATGCTGTCCAGGTACTGTTTTTGATTATGGCTTTCTGATAGTCCAATGACTCTGAAATGTCTCTCCTGGATCTATTTTCTATGTCAATTATTTTTCTCATGAGGTATTACACATTTTCTTCTGTTTTTTCATTCTTTTGAATTTTTTTGATTGATTCATGATATATTATAGTGTCATTAGCTTTCACTTGCCCAATTCTACCTATTTAGATGTTATTTTCTTCAATTAGCTTTTGTGTTTTCTTTTCCATTTGGCCAAATCTACTTTTAAAGCAGTTTTCCAAGTTGTTGACTCTTTTTTTCATAATTATCTTGCATCATTCTCATTTCTTTTCCCAATTTTTCTTCTACCTCTCTTGAATTATTTTTAAGCTCCTTTTTGAGCTCTTCCATTATGTCTTTCTGGGCTTGAGACTACTTCCCATTTTTCTTTAGGGTTTTACCTGTAGGTGTTTTGACATTGTTGTCCTTTACTGATTTTGTGTTTTGGTCTTCCTTGTCACCATAATAACTTTCGATGGTCTGGTTCTTTTTTGTTGTTGTTGTTGTTGTTTGCACATTTTTCCCTTTTTCCTTTCTTTTACATTTGAGCTCTGCTCCCAGGGTAGAAGGGGCACTGCTTCCAGCTTCTTGTGCTAGTGGCTTCAGGGCCTGGCTGTTTGCAATGTTGCCCTGGGGTGCCTGGGGGACCCTCATGTCTGGTGCTGTACTGAGGGGGAGGGTGAACATTGATTGTCACTACTAGAGGTGGTAGGGATCTGGCAACTTAACTGGTGCTGAGCTGGGGTCTTAGTGGTAGTGTGTGGCATGTGCTGAGCCCAGTTGCATGTTTCTACATTTTTCTATGGCTACAACTAAAGCATGTGGAGGTCTGGCCTCTGGAGGCTGCCTGTTTGCCTAGGTCTCTGTTGAATCCTGACTGGCCAGACTTGGCTGGCAGCTGCCTGTTTGCTTAGGCACACACAGGATTGGGGTTTACCTGTTTCCCCTGGGCTATGCTGCAACATGTGGGTGTCTACCTGCTGGAGGATGCCTGTTTTCCCAGGGCTACACTGAATCACATGCTAGTTCTAGAGTCTGGAGCTGGAGTCTGCCAGTTTCTCTGGCTATGCTAAGGCACATGGGGGGTCCTGATGTTGGTGTTTGCCTACTCCACCCCACTGGGGATCAGAATCTCCTGCTGGTTTATTGAGGTGGGGATTGCTAGAATGCTTTATGTCCTGTACTGCATTCCCCTTTCACTTGAGTGAGATGGGTGTCTCCTGCCAATCCTCCAAGTTTCTTGGGCTGAAAGATTGTTTTGCCTCATCCCTTTGCTGGTTCTGCCATTCCAGTATTTGTTTGGGAGAGCTGTTTTTTGGTTGTTTGGAGGTGAGTATGGGAGAGCTACAGAAATTTGCTGCTTATGCCACCATCTTGGCTCCCTGGAAGTCCCTGAATTTTTCATTTCCTTTTCCAATGTGATTGCCAGGCTCATAGATCAAGGGAATGATGTAGATGTAGATTACTGAGAATGAAACTCATTCTTAAAGCCCTAATGTTATCATTTCAGATAAGTGTGAGAGGTATGTGGTAGGCCAAAATCTCATTAGTTGTACTGAGAACTGCCTAAAAGTGGAGGCCTTTAGACTAGTCATTAATGATCCTAATAATAGTTTATTAATGTTCAATTTAGAAAGAAATCTCTAGAGCAGTGTCTCAGAGATCAGTATTTGACCCTATATTGTATAGCTTCTTTTTTTTTCAATCAATGAATCAGGTAAAGGCATAAATGATTTTCCTGTGGAAGAGGAATTAGAATAGATGTTTGACCTCAGGTGACCAAATTAGAAACAATGGATGATGGTTGTAGTTGCAGAGAAAGAGATTTAGGGTGGAAAAGTTTCCTTATATTTAGAGTTGCCACAAAATAGAATGCAGTGCCCTGGGCATGAGGGAATTTCTTTTATATTAGATGTATTTAAGAAAAGACTTGAAAATCAGTTACCAAGTATAATATAGAACAGTTTATTTTCTAAATATGGGTTGGACTAGATGACCTATGAGGTCCCTTTCAACTGTGTAATTTTATGATTCTGGCAGAGTGAAAGGATTGCCACATGCAAAGCTGAAAGGAATTTAAGACCCCTTTGTGTAGCCTGGGACCATTTTGTTTTTCTTTTGCATCTCCTGTATCTAACAGTTCCTGGTGCAGAGTAAACACTAAAAAAATTGGTTGAATTGAATATCGTCTAACCCTACATTCTTTGAATGAAGAAACTGAGTCCCAGAGACTTCATGAGTTGTTCATAGCCATCCATAGCAGCAAAACAAATGTTCAACCCCATGTCTTCTGTTGTCAAAGCCACTACTCACTGGATACAGGGGGCCAAGATAAAAGGAAGATAAAAATAACGGAAATTTTGATCCTGGCTTCCAAGGGAAAAATAAGGAAGTCAAGAAATGAAACAGATTTTGGGGAAAGTAGTAGAGGGGACTAGGTGATGGATCTGATATCATGGGACCTAGGTTTGAATTTTGGTTCTTCTTCTTACTGCCTGTATGACTTTGGATAAGCCACTTCTCAGTTTCCTCATTTGTTAAAAAAAAAAAAAGGGAAGGGAGTTAAGAAGACAAACTTCTTCAAGTTTCTTCCAGATAAACATCTATGTCCTTTTGATGCTAATGAATTTACTTTTTGATAGGATAAAAATGAGATAAAACAGGAAAGTCTGATAAGATATTCCATTAACCATAGTCATAGGGATTGAGTCTTGGTCTGAAGCCAGATACAGAGATTTAGGAATCATCTGAAAAGGAATTAGATGTGGAACCAATGAGAGTAGATGAAATTGTAGAGATATAGCTTCAGGTAATTTACTTGGCATCACCTAAACATCATATATTTGGCTTCCTAATCCATTATCATTCTTATTGTTGAAGCTACACATAAGGTTCTATCTCATCGAGATATCTTTTCCTAGGCAGGAAGAACAACAGGAATCCTAGACCAACATTGGTCTTTGGCTTTCTACTAATCCTGGGAGGTAGGGCATTCCCCTGGTCTTTTCAAACCTGGATTGTTTATATCACATCTCCTAGTTAAAATTCCCTACACTTGTCCTTTGCTAAGTTGTATCTTACTCTTCTTACAAGACATAAATTATATCCCATGTCCTCTCACAAGCTTTCTCCAACTATCGGTGATCGTTCTCTCCTATAAATTGTCTATGCCACTCATTTGGTATTCAACCTAGGTTATTTACTGGTTACCTAGATGTCTATTCTCCTAAGTAGATTGTATGGTTCTTGTGGCATTGTCCATATTTAATCCTTCTTTCCATCCTTCATGTCTAGCATAATGTAGAATACCTCCACTAGGTGTTCAATAAACTTGTGTTGGTCTAGATGATAATGATCAAAGACAGTGACTCCAAAAGGAAATTCAAGAGTGTGGGTGCAAAGAAACTCTGTCTTGTGAGATTTTATATGATGTTTCTGACTGTTTCCACTCTAGTGCCAGAGCATGAAATTGAGTAAGACATATCTTCAGTTAGAAGCCATTAGAAGAAACAGAGGATTATCAATTATAGTCCTCAGTTCCCCTCATCATTGGTCTATGATAATTTCTTTCCTCTATGTATCTCCATGAAATGGGCCACTTCTGTGCCTATGATTTGCCCCCTTCTACCTGCATGCCCAAGTGCTTTGACAAGCCCTGTTATATTTTCTCTAGTTGTGGAAATATTGTGCCTGTTGCCATGACATAAAAAGGAGCTTAAGATAAAAGGAAAAGCTAAATCTATAGTTTCATGACTTACTGCTCTATGGTCTACCCAACCCCCTAACTGACCATGCAGCTGTCAACTACTATCAGAATTTGGGCACACAATTAAAATGAAGGAGTTCCTTACAGTGTTTTTCCCACTTCCAGTAGAAGTTTGGCAACCAGCAAGACAAGCAGATACATAGGTGATTCCATTTTCTCCACATATAGGATCCCATTCTGTCTTTGAACATGTACATCCTGAATTGCAATTTGAAAAGAGAGCCCGTTCATAATAAGAGACTTGTCTGGTCCTATAAAGAAATGTAACAATATACAATATTACCTCTTAGCAGGATGCATACCCCCTACTCAAACATGAATTTTAAAATAATGGCCTTTAATTGAGTTAGTGTGCATGAGGCCAACACTTGTAAAGAGCATTTCTCAGGGAAAAAAAATGGTGACCGAAGTAAATATTGATACATCATTCAATTCTAAAAATATTTTAGGTACTCCAGAGGCTATATAAACACTTGGGATTGGAAGCACCAGTACACAAAAGCTACAGTCTCCAACTGTTAACATCTGGTCAACCTTTATTGAGTTCCACTTTTACTTGAACTAGCTTCTATAGGCCCTAAGCAAATGTGACACATACACAAAATGGCCAGGGAAACAAGCACCAAGTGCATTAAAAAAAATTTTAGCGCACTGATCACAGGAGATTATTATAAGGCAATTCCCTTTCAGAGTTGTTATCACAGTCTTAGTGTTGATATCATTTGTGACACGATTCTTTTTTGCATCAGACCCATGATTTCATGTGATCATGGGAACATAGATATAGTGACTGGAGGAGTTCCAGAATCCAGCTAGTCCAGTCCCCTCATTTTATAGGGGAGGAAACTGAAGCCAAAGGAGTGTAAATAATTTGCCTAAGATCACACATGGGGGAAGCACCAGAGAAACTCTGACTTCAAAGCCATTAGTTTTTCTACTTTGCCATGGAATTCCCAATGCAAAAGTGCTTTTTGCCAACACTGATTGACATACATTCTACAACTTACCAATCTTAGAGAGCTTTCTGAGGGCACTGATAAGAGTAAGTGATTTGACCAAGGTGACACAGTGTGTGTCAGAGGAAGGACTTAAACCCAGGTTTTCCTGATGTTGAAGCCAGCTCTCTAATCACTGTGTCAAGCTATATCTAAGTGGTGGCATGAGGCAAAAAACTAACAATCTTATTTATTAATTTTATTTCACAAGTATTTACTATATATCCACTACATTTATTTACTGTACAGCCACTGGATGGTAGGTACTCTGGGCAATACAAAGATGAATGACACCATCCTTTCCTTGTAGGAATTAATAATGAATGAACAAATGAATAAATGACAAGGTATTTACTAAGCACTTGTTATGTATAAAGCACTATGTTAAGTGCTAGGAATCAAATAGAAAATAGTCCCTGCTCTGATAAGGGGAGATAACACATATAGCAAGTTTACTTTTATTAACATTAAATTATCATTATTAAAAGTAATATTTATCATTATTAATACAACTACTTTTATCATTTTCTTTAATTAAATTCATTTCATTAAATTTATTTGTCATAATAACACGCTTATCATTTTGCAGTTTGCATAGCTCATACATCACAATAACCCTATGACATTAACAATGTGAGATATATTATGTCCCACTTTACTGAAGGGAATATTGAGGCACAGAACATTTAAGTGATTTTACTAGTTTCACATAGCTAATAAGAGTCAGAGGTAAAAATTGAAGTTAGGCCTTTGAACTCTAAGGTCAGTGTCCTTTTCCATTCACTTCAGTAAGCTGCTTCTTTTCTATAAGTTAGTGGCAGCCCACAGTCTTATCAGCATGCTTTATACAATTGAAATAGCTTTACAAATCAACTGTATCTCCCTCCTCCATCCACTCTCCCATTCTTTTCCCCATTGTCTCTCTAATCTTAGCATAGAGTGTGTCTTCTATGCTATGCCCCCTTTGTTCATACATCATCTGTTCTTTCATGCATTCATTCTTTCACTTTTCGTTTAGTCATAACTCCTCTTCCTTCAATTGTTTTCTATGAATGTAATTCTTCCTCCTCCAGCTCTATTTAATCCCCACCCCCTCACTTTTCTGAGGATGCCTACAGAATTTTCTGCCAACTCTCATTTAGCTCACTTACAACTTCTTATTACTCTACTTCCTTTCAATTTTCCTTTCTCAGTGTTATGTGATCATGGATTTAAGGGCCTTAGGGATCATCTCCTCCAACCTTGTCATTTTGCATATAGAGAAAATGAGACCCAAGAGGTTCAATGACTTGCCCATGTTAATGCAAGAAGGATAAGTGACAGAAACAAGATTTAGACACCTGTCCTGTGCCTCTAAATCCAATATTCTTCCCATTGCACCAGTCTCCCTCTTACTGTTCTTTTACTCTCTAGTACCTGCTTTGTTTGGGTTTTTCTTTTTTCTTTTTTTCTCTTCTTACTTCTCTTGCTTTCCCTACTTTATAGATTGTTCCATCCAAAAGCTCTGGAGTTTTTGGGCTCTGTGATCTTTGCTCCTTCCTTTCTTACATAGAAACTCTGTCATTTTAGAGTTATACTCTCACAATCCAAGACCAATCTTAAATGTAGCTGTAAGGTGCTAGGATCAGACTGAATGAAGATCACCAGTGGAGTCAACAGGGATTATTTGCTACAAAGGGACAATATTGGTCCTGTCAATAACATTAGCCCATTTCCATAGAACTTTAAGGTCAACATGATACCTTCCTTACAATAGCCTTGTAAGAAAAACAATGCAAACATTATCATCTGCATTTTCCAAATGTGGAAACTAAGGGTCAGATATTTAAAGTGACTTGCTGATGGTTGCATGGTCATGGGTATAAGAGCTGAGATTTAAAGCCCAGGCTTTTGACTCAAAGACCAATAATTTTTCCTCTAGATCATACTGTTTTCCCCCATTTGTAATCTGCATAGGGCATTTTCAGTAGCCCACCAGACCACCTAAACAAGAGTCTCTTACTTGCAGTTGTAGGCCAATTCTGAAGGTTTTTCTCCTTCTAATTAGTAATTTTTATTTATGCCTTTCTTTTTTAAAAAATCAGAAGTAAATGGCAAAATATCTCACTCATTGAAACCTTTCTTTTGACAAAGAAAACAAAAGCAAAATCCAAGAAACAAAGTAATATTATGATAGAATATCCATCATTCCATAAATGTAGTCCCGCCCCTCTAAACTAAGAGGAAAGAGGCAAGTTTCTTGGTCTTTTCTCTGGGCAAAGATTAGTCACTATGATTATTCTGAGTTGGGTAGAATTTTACTGTAGTAGTCACTTCTCTTTTATTATTATATATTTTTCTCTTGGTTCTCCTTGCTTAACTGCATTATTTCATACAAATTTAAGGAAAGCAACTAAGATAGTGATGGACTTTCCTGTCATGCCAAAAGGAGTACAAAATAGGTAGTAGACAAGATCACCAGCAGCAGTGGTGGTTTCCAGAATTATCAATCCATAAATGCCAAAGAAAAAGTCAGAGGTCAGTGTAAAACTCTGTTGGAACTAGAGGGGATAGAGGACTGGGTCCAGCCCCTGCCCCTGGAGCTAGAAGCGGCAGAGGAGAGGTGGCCCTGCAGCCACCTGCACATGGCTGCTTCAGAGCTCCTGGCCTGCAGATCATAAGGGGGCCAAGCAAAAGTTCAGAGGGTAATCGCTCTTGCTTTAACCTGCCTGGATCTGGATCATGGTCTTGGGTGCTGGTTCTGAGGTGTGTGACCAGTAAGCCAGAGTTTGTGGGGGCTGCAGAGATGGCACCCTCCTAGTAGCTCCGGCAGCTGTGAAAACCCCAGAGATCTGGGACAAAGCTCTCCCCACTGGAAGCAGAGTTCTACAGTGACAAAGAGCTCAGAAGTCAAGTAATTGAGTGGCAGCATTAGCAAGCAAAGGAAGCAAGGCAAGCACTGCAATCCAACTTTAGGTTCCTTTGTGGGCAACAAAAAGATCAAAGCATGGAACGGGAAGAAGACAAGGAAGTCAGAACTCCCATACCAAAAGCTTCCAAGAAAAATATAAATTTGTTAGAGGGCATGGAGGAGCTCAAGAAAGATTTTGAAAATCAAGTAAGAGAAGTGGAGGAAAAAATGGGAAGAGAAATGAGAATGATGCAAGAAAATCATGAAAAGAGAGTCAACAACCTGACTGAAGAAAATAATGCCTTAAAAAATAGACTAACTCAAATGGCAAAAGAGGCCCAAAAAGCCAGTGAGGAGAAGAATGCCTTAAAAAAAAGAAATAGATAATGGACCTTTGATTTCCTTGATATAATTCCTGAACAAGGAAACTCTCTCTATCTGTACAGATCAGCACTGCCTCTTCAGTGTATAGTCTTAGAAAGTTTTGGAAGTTGTACTTAAAAAAGCAAAGTCAGCTTTGTAATAGAGACTAGCTATTTCATGGCAATTCTCTTTTTCTGGCCTACTGTGTACATGCAAATGCCCAAAGTGTGCCTTGAACCTAGGTTTAAAGTAACTTTGAAGGCAATTTTTTCTCTACTATGCCACAAGTCTCTCATAATGAATGACACTATTTTATGATTTTATGAATTGTATTACAGGCAATCTTTAAGTTCTATAGAGGCTTAACTCTACAAGTTCTACTCCAGTGCTTGAGGTCAGGGTTCTCAATGGCTAAACCAGTGGATCACAAGTTCTGATTGGTTTGACAATAATAAAATAAAAAGTTTTCAAATATGGTACCAGCAACAGAACAAGTCTCTATGTTGGCAATTTGAGGACATGGGCTAAATAGCCTTGTTACTACGTGGTCACATGTCCCAATATACTGCATTTACTTTTGGAGGTTTAGGCAATCACATGGGATAAACATATAGGGCATTAAAGTTTAGGCTTTTATTTGGAACAAATTAACACACAGAAATAAGCTTATTGCTTAACTTGATATACTAGGGACCACAGGGCAAAAAAATTAATACAGTTAGCTCATAATCATTAAAGAGACAAGGTATAACCTCATCTCAGTAGGGGAAGAATATATTTGTGACTTAGTCAATGGGGTAGGTTCAGATCATAAAAGAAATAATTAGGCCAGAGTATGAGGTATTTTTGTTTGTCCTCTGTTCTGGAAGAGGACCATGACATCAGGAAGGATGTGAGAAGTTACTTATATTCTATTATGAGAATGAGTAAAGAAGTGATAGGCAGGCAGTCAAGTGGACTCTGAAGAGAAGGGGCTGCTTACCAGTTACATAACAACTCCAGATTTGTTGCTGCTTGTCCTTAGTTCTAGAAGAGGACAATGACATCAGGGAGGTAAATTGGATTTAAGTGAATGAGGGTTGTGCAAAGTCACCAGCCTCACTTTCTTCTGTGAAGTCATCTGGTTCCTGTGGCCAGATATAGATCAGAACAATGGGAGATGATCCCAGCTATAGTGGGAGATCTTGGCCTCTTCAAGGTAATGTCTTTAACAGGTCTTAGTTTGAGTGAGGCAAAACACATTTATTAATTAAGGCTTAATAAAAAAAATTAGGCAAAGAATGGCCTCCTTACCTAATCAGAAAACAAATCTATTTAGGAGGGAAAGAACCTCAAGGTTTCTAGTGAAAACAGAACTAATAGGGGCAGTTCAGTGGGGCAGTGAATGGAGCACCAGCTCTGGTGTCTGGAAGACCTGAGTTCAAATCCAGCCTCAGATACTTAACATTTACTAGCCCTATAATCTTAAGCAAGTCACTTAACCCCAACTGCCCTGCCTTCTCCCCTCCCCTGGCCTCAAAAAACAAACAAACAACAGCAACAATATTCTGAGTTGATCAGGGCCCAAACAATGACCAAGTAGGGCTTGGCCTGAGACCTATTGTTGACCAGTCAAAAAGAGCAAGAGTGATTTGGGGTAAGGATGGTCTTTAAGAAAGAAAACAGAAAGGTTTCAGAGACTAAAATTTACATTCTCTTTGGGCAGAGCGCTCACAAGTAAGGGTGTGATAGCTTATGTGGACAAATAGAGAAAAAGACAGAGAAAGAGAGAGAGGGAGAAAGGGAGAAAGGAAGAAAGAGAGAGAAGAAAGAAAGAAAGAAAGAAAGAGAGAGAGAGAGAGAGAGAGAAACAAAGAAAGAAAGAAACAAAGAAAGATCTAGGTCTAGGTTCCCAGTGGGCAACTCCTTTCCTACTTGCAGAGGTGCTTGTCTTTCATTCTCTAAGAGGACCAAGACATCACAAAGGTGATGCCATGACATACAAATACAAGTGAACTGAATTTAAGTGAATGAGGGCTGTGCAAAGTTAGCAGCCTCACTTCCTTCTCTGAAGTCATCTGGGTCCAGTGGCCAGATAATAGATCAGGATAACTGGAGATGGCACAGGATACGGTGGGAGACAGGCAACTGATGATTGATCAAAAAAGCAATTTCCTTATGGGGTCACTCAGGTTATACCTAACTTTCATAATTTCTGCCAGGCAGGTACAAGAATGGCCATAGTTGCACAAACTGAGTTGACTGTTCAGTTATGAGGAAAAGAGGAGGGAAGACTTGCTCAGGCACATCTAACTAGTTTCCTACTTTTGATGTTGTAAGCAGAGGGATGCCAAATATATAGTCTAAAAACTCGCAGAACAGAAAAACACAAAAAAGGGAAAAGGGTATAGTCAGAATGAAGTGAGTTTTCCTGGAGTAGACATGGTCTGTTCTAAGAAAAACTAGTCCTAGAAAACCAACAGTTTTTGTACTCTATGCCTTTATATGAATAAAATAAAAATAAGAATAATAAATGATAATTGTCTATAATATTTTTTGTGGAGGGGGAAAGGCAAGGCAATTGGGGTTAAGTGACTTGCCCAAGGTCGCACAGCCAGTAAATGTGTCAAGTGTCTGAGGCTGAATTTGAACTCAGGTCCTCCTGACTCCTGGGCCAATATTCTATTCACTGTGCCAACTTGCTACCCCAGTGTATGATACTTTTTCATCCTGCAGTGATGGTGGCATGGTGGTGGAAAAGAGGGTAAAGGGCACTAAACTCACATAGCTTTTAAATGATCTATGAACTTTAACTTAGCTGTTAGAAATCTAAGTGTGAAATTTTTATCTAACAACCAATGAGTCATCATTCTGCTCAGGAAATGAATCATATCAATGTGAAATTTCTTCTCTAAATGAAACTAGATGACAAAAAGAAATTGAGACTTAATAAGATGATGGCTCATCAATTTTCTCAGGAGGGACAAAAAGAGGAAGTAGTAAAGTTGCTTTTGTTGTTCATTCAAGAGTAACAGGAAACATTACTTAAAAGTACTTTTAGTCATTTCATTTTGCAGTAATCATGACAATCATTTTCAAGAAAGCCACTGCTGGTTTTATTTTGCTCTCTTTCTGTGTTGCAATGGGAGTTTCGGTGGTTGGAAGAGTTTAAAATTCATCAGTAAAACTAAAGAACAAAAAACAAATAATGAGCTAAGTAATTGTTCTTTGAATGTCCCATAGAATGCTTCCCTAGTTATGTTATAACCAATTATTTTTTTCCTTTAATAATTCCTTAGAGATCGTTCCATTTCATTTTGAGAGGTTGTTCTTTTTAACTTGAACTTTTAATAATTTTTATAGATTATCATCTCTTTCCACTAATTTCTCAGTATGACAATATATAATCATGTAGGGTAAGCTTTGAAAGTTATTTTTATTCCCTTTCTGTTTTTAATCAAATTAGCTAAAGGTTATTATTTTTGTTAGCTTTTTTAAAGAAGCAGATTTCATTTTATTAATTCAATAATAACTTTATTTTCCATTTTATCTACTTCTCTAATTAGAGTCAGATTAGTGCTAAGGGAGAGAGTGCTGGGCCTGGAATTAGGAAGAATAAATTCCAATCTAGCTTCAGACATTTATTAGCTGTGTGGCTCTGGCAAGTCACTTGACCTCTTTCTGCCTCAGTTTTCTCAACCATGAAATGGAGGTGATAATAGCACCTACCTCTCAGGGTTGTTGTGAGAATCAAATGAAATAATATTTGTAAAGAATTTAGCACAGTGCATGACTCATAGTAGGTACTTAATAAATGTTAGTTTCCTTCCTTTCCTTAACTGTAAAATTTCTTTTATACTTCATGTTTATGAATTTGAGTATCTAATTTTAATTACCTTATTAATCATCTTAATTACTTATCATTTTTTTTTGCTTATTATGTTTTCAGAGATACGTTTTTGTCCTCTGCAGACTGCTTCACCAGAATCACAAAACTGTTGGCATTGTCTTATTACTGTTCTCTTTCACAAAGCTGTTAATTACTCTAGTGATTTTACTCTTTGACCCTTTTATTATTTAGGTTACAATTATTAAGTTTACATTCAATTCTCTTTTGCTTTTATGGTTTTCTCTGTATTCATTTATATTTTTATTTTTTATAATTTGTAAAGAACGGATTAATATTTCTACTTTTTCATATATTTAAGAGGACACAAGAACAAGTGTAATTATGGACTTGAAATTTCTGCTTCTGACTTTATCTACAGGCAATATAACCAGAGTGATGTTTTGAAGCACTTTGACTTGTTCAGGAAGGTGGTGCGTTGTGGGTAGAAAAAAGGCACGGGGATGAGAAATGCAAAGAAGCAAGTTTGGAGAATCAAAGATGGGCAGGTAGAGAACAGGGAAAATTGGAATCAAAGCTGCTGTTACAAGTCTATATGCTTAACTATGCCATCGAGTATTAAGGTGAACACCACGGAAGAAAGAAGTGAGCAACTAGCTACAGAATTTTAGACCTGGCTGTTGGCAATCTGAAAAGTATGAATGAAGCTGTTGGTGAAACTTCCTTGCACTGATTTTGCTGTCCTGTGTTATTTTGGGGAAGAGATTTTCTCTTATGTTACCCTTCCTACTCTCTTGATTTACCCATTATATAACAGAGAAAAGGATGAAGGTGAGATTGGCCTAGATTTGATATTTTGTACCCTACAACATGGTCTACTTTTATAAAGGTAACATGATGCTGAAAAATATGAATATTCCTTAATGCTACAATTAAGGAGATATAAATCTTTCAAATCTAAAGTTTAACTCTGTTCACTTCTGTATTTTTTTATTTTTGTTTGTCTTTCCGTTAGATTTACTTATTTCTGAGAAAGGATCATTGAAGTCTTCTATACTTATTTCATTTATCCATATCTTTTTGACATTAGATTAAATTTTCTTTGGTCAAATTTAGGTTCTAGGTCATTTGGTTCATATATATTTAATAGTGATAAGTATCATTCAACTCAAATCATCAACTGCTTCCTATATAAGGGCTCACCAGATTCCTCTCCCTAAATGCTAATGCCTCCCTCCCCATTCATTCTCTTGTATTTTTCTCTTATTTATTTTCTATGTTTTTCATATCTATTTATATGTGTACACATTGTTTTCTCCAATATGATGTAAGTTTCTTGAAGTTAGGGACCATTTTATTTTTAATCTCTATATTCCTACATCCCAACAAAATCCTATTAAGCACCTTGTAGGCGCTTAATAAATTCTTGTTAATTAACTGATTGCTTATGGTAACTTTTAAAATAATATAGTTTTCCTTTTGCTCAAATTGTTAATTTTTATTTTTGCCTTATTTGTATAATTCTAACTCTTGCATTAGATGCGTAAATTTTTTTCTCTGTATTTTCATTTTGTATTCGTCTTTTAAAAATGTGTTTCTTTATGTAGCAGAGTATTGAACTTTGAATTCTTATCCATGCTTTTGCCGTTTTTCCTATTTATTGAATTGATCAATTCATGCATATTTAAGGTTATCACTGTAAGATTTTGCTTTCCTCCATTTATTTTTTGTGTTGATTTTATTCCCATCCTTATTTTTTAAGGTAGCATTTCATTGCTTTGTTAATGAGAGGTCGTCTATTTCTGGAATACCAAATCTCCCTCCTCTATTTCATTTCCATGTTAAGATACATAGTTTAGTCCTCATTACAATCTCCCTTCTGCATGTATGTTTGTTATTTTGTTTGTGTTTTCTTTGGTTTGTGGGGACTTTTGATATTACTCACTCTTAGAGACATTAACTCATGAAGGAGGCAGAGACACGGTGGAAATCATTCAGCATTCAAAGTCATAATGTACACTTTTACTCCATGCCCTTAACACGACCACTACTCACCACTCTTATGTCTAATACATGTCATCACTGGTTTTAAATCTCTCCCATGCCCTAACCATCTGGGGAATTAGTTAAACTTAGGGACTTATAGTTGCCCTCTCCTGAGTTGTGACACATTTCTGGGAAACATAAATCTTACTTGGAAAAACTAATCTCTTGATGTGTCCATTCTTCAGAGACAAAACTCATTATGAGCCCCTAGTTTCCTAAAAAAAAAAAAAAACCACATCATCCACCTCCACAAGAATGTTTTTTAATGGTGTGCCTTCTTCCTTTGATGGAAAACCTTACTTTCCACCTCATACCAGACCAGTACTACATTTCTATTGCTTTTATACTGTTCTGCCATGGCTCCCCTCCAACTCTAGAAGTATATGTGCATATATATTTCTTATTATTCCCATTTATTAATTACCAATTAATAGTTCAAACCAAACCCTATTTTTCCAGGAGTGTGTGACACTTCCAGGACCTCAGTCACAGAAGGAATGACTAGGACTTGTGTTATGCGTGTGTAGCTTTGGGCAATTGACTTAACCTCCTCACAACTTTGTTTCTTGCCTGAAAATTGAAGGAATTGGACCAGATGGTTTCTGAGGTCCTTTTGAGACCTAGATATAGTCTCTACATTGTTCATCCTGTGCTCTTAGAATACACATTCCCTAGGTCTCAGAATAAATTTGAGCTAAACATTTTTAAAAGAAACACTTCTAAAAAAATCTGAACAAAATGTTCAGATTCATAGGTTGCAAATAGAAATTACAATAAAATGTATCTCCAATTAGACTGTAAATTTTTTGAAGAGAGAAACAGTGTCTCATTAATTCTTTATATTTTCTTTATTGCCCAGTATCATATTGTACACACAGTAGGTATTTAATAAGTCAAGGAAATTTGGGTTCTAGTCATGGCTTTTGCATTGTTCATATGTGGGACCCAGTAGAAAAGTTACTTCAATTCTCCAGGCCACTGTTTCATAATCTATGAATTGAGAGTTACACTAGATTATTTTAGGTCCCATTCATTCTAAAATCTTCTGATTCAATGACTACAAGTCGTAGGTATAAGAAATTGGCAACTTTCTTATGTCCTACATGCAATATACTTCTCCCAGAGCATGATAGGCAAACAATGAGAATCTCACTTGCATACAAATTTACATAATCATCATAACATACCCTTGATAGGAGATAGTTAGGCCAGCCACATCAGAATTATCACAGCCCATTGCAAACAGGGAAAGCATTAGAAGGTAGCCAAAGAATGAAGATCCCAGATAGAGTTTTGACGCTCCAAACACACTGATCCTGAATTTTTTCATAACTAGTCCCCCAGAGAATATTCCAAAGGCTACTGCAGGAATATTGATAAGTCCTTAGGAAACAAAGAAAAAGTCATTATGAAGTGAATTGGCAAATGTTCTACTTCATATTTTATTAGTATTTCTATATAACTGAGTAGTTTCTATGTTTCTTGAATATTTAATCTTTTAAAATAATGAAGTACAGAATCATACCCACCAATATATAATCTTTTTTACTGCACTTAATAGCTCAGAACTATAGTTGCAAAGTAAGAAATTTATATTCTACTATGAATATACAGGTCAAAGGTGACTTTGTTGTCATTACTGTTTAGTTATTCCGTCTTTTACAGCAATTTGTGACCTTGTATGGTGTTTTCTTGGCAAAGATACTAGAGTGGTCTACTACTTCCTTCTCCAATGGATTAAAATAAACAGAAGTTAAATGACTTGCCCAGGTTTGTAACATAGCAAGTAAATGTCTGAGGCCAGATCTGAACTTAGATCTTCCTGACTCCAGGCCCAGTACTTTATGCACTGAGTCACCTACCTATCTCCGAGGCAAACTGAGGTTAAATGACTTGGTCTGGTTACACAGCAAGTAAGTGTCTGAGGCCAGAACTGAACTCAGATCTTCCTGACTCCAGGTCCAGCACTCTATCCACTGAACCATCAAACTGTCAATAGGACCTCACAAAGGTAGCCCCAGAATTCAAACCATTCTAACTCAGTCTTAAAGATACAGGTCTGAATTGAATAACAGAAAATTTATGTAGAGAAACTTTTCTTGAATGTTGACCAAATACATACAAATCTATTAATTAGTTGTTGTCCTTCATAATTGAATAGGACCAGACTGTTTGGGTCCTTATGTTGGTGTCAGTGTATGGTATGTCTGACTATGGTTGATCAGAGCAATCAGAGTTCAGATTGAGTTGGGCACAAATAGTACATCTCGATCCATATAAAGAAGTATATCAATACATGGTGCAAAAGCAGACATATTCTTTGAACTCTAGGGAGAGAGCTGACAATAGACAAAATTGCAATGATGTCAGTGCTTGTAACAGCAATCAATTTGGCAGATACTTAGCATTTAGCAACTTAGGGCTAAGTATGAAAGGTGTGAACTTTATCTCCTGTTGAAAGAGCGTTAACTCCTCTGTTGACATGGCAGAAGGGGATTGGCTGAGACAGGAGGCCATTGTGTGTATGTAAGAAGAATTCTAGAGACAGAGAGAAAGAATCAGAAATGGTTTCTGTTGGAGGAAACAGGATTGTCCCAGCATCTGGGAGCTGGGCTGCTGGATGGAAGAAATGAGTTGGAGTTTTCCTGAGAGAGACAGAGAGAGACAGACAGACAGAGAGAGACAGAGAGACAGAGAGACAGAGACAGAGAGACAGAGACAGAGACAGAGAGAGAGACAGAGAGAGAGAGGAGTTTCTCTCCCAACATCTGGAAGCTGACTGAGAACTGAATTGGAGTTTCCTTGAGACCAGAATCTGGTGAAGGCCACCTGGAAGGCTGAGAAGGCTGCCTTGGAAGGGCTTCCTGGAAGGCTGAGAGGGCTTGCCTGGAAGGCCTCCTGGAAGGCCATTTCTCCTGGGTCCTAGTGCCAGCTGAACTGATAGAGGACTAAAGCAGCATGACCAGGATAAGCCTTTGTTTGTTCATGACTTGGCTGATCTCCAAGTTCCCGATAACAGAAGTGGTGAAGGGTTTGAAATGTGCTGGATTCTGTGAACTTCAGTGTGTGCCAGGGACTGCCCTCAGGACTGGACAAGGACCTGAGGGCTATCTACCTCTGAGGACTGGACAAGGACCTGGGAGCTGTCTGCCTCTGAATGCAGGTGACTGTTTGGTGGATTCAGGTAGGAACTGGGACCATGGAAAGGCATCAAGGGAATCAGAGAGACCACCCAGAAGCAAGATGAAGACAAGGCCTCCCTTTGGATGAGATTGAGGTTTGCTAGTCACCAAGGGGTAGAGGGTATGTGTAATTTTCTAATAATTGTATTTAATGACTGATTGAGTTGCCCCATGAGTGGAAGATTGATTATTGTATTGTGAATTGATTGAATGATTAAGTATTGATTACTGTATTGTAAATTGATTGAATGCTTTGTTCTAAATATTGTGGCCACTGTAGTGAAAATTGTGTGGCCATTTTAATGTTAAGCTATTAAAAACACTATATTGTGATTTTCTGTGATAAGATGTAATATTGTGAAAAGTATATTGTGATTTGTAATGAATGTTTGCCTTGATTTGTAATGTAATAACCAGAGTGTTCACTATACTGTATAATCTGAATCTTAACAGTAACATTCTTTTGGGAATCTACTGGTGCATGGCGTTACAGGGCTTCATTTTCCACATCCTCCTTCTCCAAGTTCTGTGCAGCTCCAATCAATTGGCTAATTCATCTCCTTGCTATCTTCAAGTGCATTGTATCATTTCACTTTCCTCTTATTAAAACTTGTTTTCAGGAAAGAATCTGAAACTCATGTATCCTAAAGTAAAAATTGAATCTCTTCATTTTAGAGATGAGAACTAAGGACCACAGACGTTATATCACTTCCCTAAGATCACCCAAGTAGCAAGGCCAGGATCTGAATCCAGATCTTGTAACTTCAAATATAGCGAAGATGATGGCGTAGAAGCAGCAAGGTTTTGCAGTTCACACATAGCCACCTCAAATACCCATAAAATATGACTCTAAACCAATTTTAGGGCTCCAAAACTCACATAAAAATACAGAAAAACATATCTCCTGCTGAAGGCAGCTGGGCACAAAGGGCTCAGCGCAGCATGCTGGGAGCTGAAACCAACACAGCCTGAAACCACGGCTTGGCCCCAGGGTGGCCAGGACAAGCTGCAGCTGGAGCTTCAGGAGATTGTATCAGTGGCAGCTGTGGCAGTTTCCAGAATTATCAAGCCATAAGAAACAAGGAAAAAGTGAAAGGTCAGTGGAACTCAGATAAATTTGGGGGAGAAAACGGTCTGGCCTAACTGCCCTCAGGGCAAGAAAGAGGCAGAAGTAGTGGCCCTGCAGCCACCTCCACATGGCTGCTTCAGAAGCTCGGGGCCTGCAGACTGCAGGGGGGCCAAGCAATCATTCAGAGGCTAAGTGCTCTTGTGTTGAGTGGCCTGGATCTGGATCGTGGTCTTGGGTGGTGGTCCTGGAGTGCGTTTTCAGTGAGCCAAAGCTGGTGAGGGCTGCAGCAGCCTCCTAATAGCTCTGGCAGCTGCAAAACCCCAGAGATTTGGGACAGAGCTTTCCCCTATGGAAGCAGAGTTCCACAGAACTAAAAATTCAAGTAATTGACTGGCAACAACATGAGCAGGCAAAGGAAGCAAAGTAAGAACAGCAATTGAACCCTAGATTCCTTCTTGGGAGACAAAAAGGATCAAAGTATTGAATGAGAGGAAGACAACACAGTCAGAACTCCCACACCAAAAGCTTCCAAGAAACATGAAGACTTCCTACAAGCCATAGATCAGCTTAAAAAGGATTTTGAAAACCAAATAAGCAAAGTAGAGGAAAAATTGGGAATAGAAATGAGAATGATGAAAGAAAATCATGAAAAGAGAGTCAATAACCTGACTGAAGAAAACAACGCCTTGAAAAATAGATTAACTCAAATGGCAAAAGAGGCCCAAAAAGCCAATGAGGAGAAGAATGCCTTAAAAAGTCAAATTTGCCAGATGGAAAAAGAATCTCAAAAGCTCACTGAGGAGAATAATTCCTTCAGAATTAGAGTGGAGTAAATGGAAGCAAATGACTTTATGAGAAATCAAGATATTATCAAACAGATGCAAACAAATGAAAAAATAGAAGGCAATGTGAAATATCTCCT
>CM053581.1:441267842-441284094 GCA_028627135.1 Pseudochirops cupreus
CATATCGTATCGTATCATATCCCATCTCATCTCATCTCATCTCATCTCATCTCATCTTGTCTTGTCTCATCTCATCTCATTTCATCTCATCTCATCTCATCTCATATCACATCACATGTTATAGGATTCTGGTTTTTGATCTGCTATTATCCTGTGAGTTTATCCCATTCACATTCACAGTTAAGATTATTAACTGTGTATTTCCCTCCAACCTATAGGAGGCTATTTGTCCTCTCTTTTCACCCTTTCTCTCCTCACCAGTGTCTTGCTTCAGTCTACCACCTCCCCTGATCTGCTTTCCCTACTTGATATCTTCCCCTCCTACCTCCTTGTTGGATAAGAGATTTCTATATTCAGCTGGTTGTGTATATTATTCCCTCTTTGTACCAATACTGATGAGAGTAAAGTTTAAGCAATGAGCATTGCCCACTGTCCCCTTCACCCCTCTACTGTACAGGGGGTCTTTAGTACCTCTTCATGTGAGATGACTTACTCCATCCTACATCTTCCTTCCTTCTGCACCCATTCTACTCCTCTTTTTCATCCCTTAATTTTTGTATGTCACTCTCTCAAATTCACCTTATACCCGTACCCTCTATGTAGATTCCTTCTAACTGTATTAGTGATACATTTTTTAAAAGAATTATAAGAATCATCTTCCCATGTAGTGATGTAGTTTATCTCTGTCGAATCCCTTATGTTTTCTTTTCCCTTTTTACTTGCTTATGCTTCTCTTCAGTCTTGGTATTGGAGGGAAATTTTCTGGCTCAGTTCTCATCTTCTCATGAAAGCTTGCAATCCCTCTATTTTATTGAATGACCATTTTCCACTTGATGTATTATGCTTAATTCTGCTGGGTAAGTGATTCTTGGCAATTCCTAGCTCCTTTGCCCTCCAGAACATCATGTTTCATGACCTCTGATCCTTTAATGTTTCAACTGCTAAGTCCTGTGTAAGCCTGATTGTGACTCCATGATATTTGAATTTTTTTCTTTCTGGACACTTGTAATATTTTTTTCTTGACCTGAGTTTATCATTGGATTTTTTCGATGACTATTTTGTCCTCTGGTTCCAGGACATCAAGGCAATTTTCCTTGATAATTTCTTAAAATATGCTATCCAAGTCCTCCTTTTGATTATGGCTTTATAGTAGTCTAATGATTCTGATATTATCTCTCCTAGATCTATTTTCTAGGTCACTTGTTTTTCCCATGAGGTATTTCACATTTTTTTTCATTTTCTCATCCTTTTGATTTTTTTTTTTTATTGATTCATGATGTCTCATAGAGTCATTAGCTTCCACCTGTCCAATTCTAACTTTTAACATATTGTTTTCCCCAATTAACTTTCTTTTCCACTTGGTCAATTGCACTCTTTAAGGAGTTGTTTTCTTCAGTGGATTTTTTTGTCTCCTTTTCCATTTGGCTATTTCTACTTTTTAGGCAGTTTCCCAAGTTGTTGACTCCTTTCTCATAATTCTTTTGCATCACTCTCGCTTCTTTTCCCAATTTTTGTATATCTCTCTTATATGATGTTTAAGCTCCTTTTTGAGCTCTTCCATAAGTTCTTTTTTCCCCTGACCTTGAGAGTACTCTCTGTTTTTCTTTATGGTTTTGCCCATAGGTGTTTTGACTTTGTTGTCCTCTTCTGAGTTCATGTCTTGATCTTCCCCATCACTATAATAACTTTCTATGGCCAGATTCTTCTTTGTTGTTATTTTTTCTCATTTTGTTTCCTTTTTTTGTCTTTTTCTCTTTCTTTTAAATTTGATCTCTGCACCCCAGGGTGGAATACACTTTGCCTCTGGCTTCTTGTGCTAGTGGCTGTGGGACCTATCTGTTTACCTGGTGTTACACTGATGTTGTCATGAGGCCCACAGGAAATCCTTGTGTTTGGTGCTAGGTTGAGGGGTTGGTGTGGGGGATGCCCAGTGCTGCCAGAGGCCTTTGGGGTCTGGCACAAACCTGATGCTTAGTTGGGGTCCTAGTGGTGGTGTCTGATGTTTATTGAGTCCCAGTAGGGTTTTTCTGCATTTCTCAGGACTACACCAAACCCTATAGAGATATTGCCACTGGAGGGTGCCTAGTTGCTCTGGGTTGTGCTGAAGCATGTCAGACTGCATGAGGTCGCTTATTTACCCAGGGCTACACTAAAGTGTAGTTTTCAGAGTGTGAGTCTGCTAGTTCCCCTGGCTATACTATGGCACATGTTGGTATTTGCCTGCTTCACCATTCCAGGGCTCAGGATCTCCTACTTTTTTGATGACGTGGGTCTTGCTAATGGTTTGCTGGTGTGCTCCCTGTCTGCTTCCCTTTTGCCTGAGTGATACAGATCTTTCTTATTGATCCTATAAGTCTTCTAGGCTAAAAGACCACTCCACCACATCTTTCCTCTTGCACTGCTATTCCAGAATTTGTTCTGGGGCACTATTTTATGATTGTCGGGAGATGGGTAAGGGAGACCTACAGTGGTTTACTGCTCACTCTTCTATCTTGGCTTCCAGGAAGCTCCAGTCCCTTTGTGTCTCTTTGTTTCAAGTAAGTGATATATTGCTGGATTCTGCATTTTAATTTTTTCTGCTTCTACTTCTATTTTATGTGTAAGTTTATCCTATTCCCACTCATAGTTATAACTCTAACTGTATATTTAACTCCATACTATTTTCCTGTTTATCCTTCTCTCTTTCTCTTTTTACCCTTTCAGTCTTCAGAAGTCTTTTTTACTTCTGACTTCTATCTTCCTTAATCTGTCTGCCTTTCTAGAAGAGCTCCACCTCCCACCTTCTCTTATTTTTTCTCCAAACTTACTTCCCTGTGGAGTAATATAGATTTTGATACACAACTGAGTGTGCATATTATTCCTTTTTTGAGCTAACTCCAATGATTGTAAATTTTAAGTGTTGCCTATTTCTTTTCCTCCACTATAAAAGCTGTTCCTTTTGTGCCTCTTTTGTGTAAGATCATTTTCCTCATTTTCCTTTCCTCTTACATTTTGTCTCAGCATGTCCCTCTTTTTCACTCTTTAATTTCATTAAAAAAAATTATCCCATCATAGTCAACTCACAATCATATCCTCTGTCTATGTATACTTCTTCTAACAGACCTAACAATGTTCTTAGGAGTTCTTAGGAGTTGTGGGAATGTAAGCAATTTGACCACATTGAATACCTTATGCTTCCTCTGTAGTGTTGCCATTTTTATGCTTCTCTTGAGTCTTATATTTGGAAATCAAATTTTCTATTTAGAACTGGTCTTTTCAATAGGAATGTTTGAAAGTTTTCTATTTTATTAAATATCAGCTTTTCCCTCTGAAGTATTATACTCCATTTTTCTGGTTAAGTTACTCTTGGTTGTAATCCTGGTTCCTTGCTTTCCAGAATATCTTATTCCAAGTCCTCTGAACCTTTAATGTGGAAGCTGCTAAATCTTGTGGAATCCTGGTATGTTTAAATTTTTTTTCTAGGTGCTTGCAACATGTTCTCCTTGATCTGGGAGCTCTGGAAATTTGATATGATATTCTTGGGAATTTTCTTTCTCAGATCTCTTTCTGGAAGTGATTGGTGGAGTCTTTCAATTTCTTGGTTTCCTCTTCAAGAATAGCAAGACAATTTTCCTTGATAATATCTTGAAATGTAGCATTTAGGCTCTTTTTTTTATCATAGTTATCATTTTGTTCAATAATTATTAAATTATCTCTCTTTGACCTACTTTCCAGGTCACTTCTTTTTCCAAGGAGGTCTTTCACAGTTTCTTCTTTCTTAAAATTCTTTCAATTTTGTTTTATTGTGTTGTTGTTGTTTTGTTTTTTTTGGTGTCTATTGTTTCATTAGCTTCCACTTGCCCAATTCTAATTGTTAAGAAATAATTTTCTTCTATGAGCTTTTGTACCTCTTTTTCCATTTGGTTGATTCTACTTTTTCCAGATTTCTTCTGTTTAGTGGATTTATGTACCTCTTTCTATCATCTGTTCAATTCTGCTTTTAAGATATTTTTTCCTTTTCATGCCTCTTTTACCAAGCTCCTCACTCTTTCTGAATTTTTTTTGCGACACTTTCTTTTATTTTTATTTTTCCAGTTTTCCCTCTACTTCTCTTATTTAAGTATTTTTTTTAATTGAATGTTCTGGGAATTCTTGTTGAACTTGTTTACAATTTAGTTTTCTCTTTAAGGCTTTGCTTTCAGCTATTTGGGCATTGTTGTCTTTTTCTGATTTTGTGTCTTGATATTCCCTGCCACCATACCAACTTTTTATGATCATATTCCTGTTTGTTGTTTGCTCATTTTTTCCTGCCTATTTCTTAACTTTTAACTTTATGTTAAATTTGGGTTCTGATTCTGGTGTTGAGGAGCCACTGTCCCAAGCTTCAGTTGTTTTTTGTGCTGGTGTTTTCAGAGGTAGTTCTGGGGCTGGTAAGTTCTAGGGATTGGTAAGTTTTCAGTGCTTTGAAGGTGGTATGATCTAAAGAAAGGTGTGGTCACTGGTCCATGAGGAATCATGTTGGTTCTTAGGAAACAGACTAAAACTGTTGCTGGGATTGAATACTGAAAGTCTTTCTTGCTCCGTACAACCTCTCAGACCTTCTGCTCTACTGGTATAGCCTGTGAGAAGTCAGGGTTAGTTCCCACCATGTAGAGGCATTGAAGTTGGGCTTTGTGGGGTTTATTCTTATTCCTAAAATGTGGCACGCAGAACTGAACATAATATACAGATTTGGTCTGACCAAGACAGAGTAGAGTAGAACTATTGTATCCTTATTTCTGAACTCTAAGTCTGTTTCAATGCTACCTTTTGTGGCTGCTAACTCATGTTGAATTTATAGTCCACTAAAACATCCAAGTCCTTTTCAAATGAACTCCTTTCTTGTCATAGTTCACTGCTCTTTTACTTATGAAAGAAATTTTTCAAAACCAATTATGTGACTTAACACTTATCACCTCTAAATTACTTTATACAATAATCTACCCAATGTGGATTATTTAATCAAGTGTTTCAATTTTATGACATTTATAACTTTATCCAAATTATTGATGAAAATCTTAAGCCTCAAAAGGCTAAGCACAGATCCTTGGGGCACTCTACTGGAAGCCTTCCAGCTGATGCCAATTCATTAGCATTTGTTTCTTAGGTTTGGCCATTCATACTGGCTCTGTATACTTTCATCTATCTTACAATTCTTCCGTATTTTCCACAATGGAAAAAAAAAACAACCTGCAAGTCTTTATCAAATGTATTGCCAAATTCTAGGTGTATTATAACTATAGCAAGTCCCTAACTCACCACTTTATAAAACTTGTCACAGAAGAGACTAAAAGATTTCCTTTTACTTTGCAGGTAGAATCCTTAATGCCTTGGTCTAACATGTCACTGACTGGTCAACTCTTTGACCAGGAATATAAACTACTGCTTCTCAACAGTATCAAATCCTGTCTGAAGAAGTAGAGCATAAAGAAAAATAAAGGCCATAATTTCAGAGCTGAGATTTTGGGCAAGGGATAAGTTTTTCTTTCCAATGAGCTTTCATTAGAGAGAGAGACAGACAGACAGAGACAGACAGAGAGACAGAGACAGAGACAGAGACAGAGACAGAGAGAGAGAGAGAGAGAGAGAGAGAGAGAGAGAGAGAGAGAGAGAGAGAGAGAAAAGATGGGTTTGGTTGTATTTCTAATCCTTTCCTTCATACTGCTGTGGCTCAGTACTGCCTATATTCCTTCTCTGCCACTAGAGGGGAATAAACTACTGCTTAAAACTTTATAACAGTCCTTGGGAAAGATTGTAGGAAATCAATTACCAAACTCTAGATAACTTTTCCCGAGGTACCTGCTTGGACTAGCGGCTTGATAATCATATATTTGATTAGAATGAGCTTTCAGAAACTTGTACTAAGAGACAGACTGTTAAATTGCATTTTAGACCTACTGATCATTGAGATTCTAGGCTTGCATCATGTATAGAAGGAAATACACTGCTTTTGAATAAGGAGAAATGAGTTTTACTCTTTGTATTGCCACTCCCTTGCTATAGGATACTACAGTTTAGTCATTGCGGTTGGAATTTCTAAGTTCTCTTTGACTCTTTACCCTCTCTCATGTCCTATATCTAATCAGTAACCAAATCTTGTAGACTCTACCTTCATTAACATCTTTTCTATTTCTTTATTTCCTAGTCCCCTAGAAGACTGTCCTAGTCACCACTCTAGTGTGGGTTCTTATCACTTCTTATCAGAACTACTGTAATAGGCTTCTAATTGGCTTTCTAGCCTGAAGTCTCTCTCCTCTCTAACCATCATACAACCAATTTGCCAAGGTGACATTCATAAAACATGAGGCTGACAGCCATTCCTCTGGTCAAAAAGCTACAGTGCCTTCCTACTGCCTTGGAACAAATATGAATTCTTCCCAATCCTACATTTCCAACTTCCAACCTTTTTGACCTATTTACTATTCCTCCTACAAAATAATATATATTGTGTTTCTGTATTTTTGCAAATTTTGCCCTCTCTCAATCATGTTCTCCTTTCTAACCTGCTCCTATTCAGAAACCTAGCTTCCTTCAAAGCTCATCTCAGATATTACCTCCTAAATGAGGACTTTCTTAATACTCCAGTTAATTGCTAATGACCCCTGCAATTATTTTCAATATGTTTTATATTCACTTATATAACTGTGAGCCTTTATTGCTGACAAGTAGACAGGTAGAATAGTCTGCCACTTTATTCCTCCTACTCCTTTTTGTGGGCTGGACAGTTCCTTCCTTGAGATATAACTTTCTCACTAGCTACCCACTCAATCCTTAACCTCTGTGAGAGTGATTTTTCTTTCAAAGTGGGCCAAGGGAAAGGGCAGATGTCTGCCTTGATGTCAACCAGTTAACTTTCTTCAGTTATACATTAGTTAATTTGATACCCACTGAAGCTGTGATGAATGTGTTCCATCTTATTTAGGAAGTTAGTAAAATAAATGAGCAACTCTCCCTCCTTTGACTCCAGCCTCTAGGAAGAGATATTACTCTGAAAGACATAGTAGTTTTGGATTTTTCCTTCCCTGTCGGGTTATTCTCCATCACTCCCACCCCCAATAGTATATTCAAGTAATAGCATATGTAGTCTAGCAGTTCTGTTGACCAATAGCTATATCATCTTTGATACCTTAAGAAATGAAGTAAATTTTTAAAAGCACAGAAGGGTAAGTACCTTTTGAGCCTTGAGGGAATTGTCATATGACTGAAGGAAGCTGGGAAGTTCAGTTGCTCTGAGCACCCAAAGACTCCAACAGGCTATCTTTTTGTGCAGACATGGAATAGAAAAATTTTGATATTTTTCTTTAAATGTATTGATCAATATTTCCTTTGGAACCCTTTTACATCATTGTTAAGGTGTTTGTGGAAGAGCTGGCCCCCTTTGGGAGCTTTTACATGGCCATCTTAGCAGAAACTCTCTCATTACCTTTCTAAGAAGAATGATTTTATTCATAGTTCTCCCTTCAAAAGGTTCACTGAGGGCTTCATCTTTAAACTTGTACCTTCAGTGTGGCCATCTTTGAGTTATTTCCATAGGAAATAACAGAGGGACAGTGATATTCCTTAACTTGAAGATGTCTACCCTCTCTCTTGTCCCTGTGTGGCAGTTACGGGTGTGGAGGGGAGAGACTTGTCTGTCTTGTGTAGAAGACCTAGCTTCTGTCTTACTCTCAGTTGAGCTACCCCTTTGTGACAGTACTACTCTCAATCTACTTTTCACATTAAAGCTTTAACTCTTTTGACTAATCCTTCTCCTCCTCTTCTTTCTCTTCCTACTTTCTTCTTCTTCTTCCTCCTCCTAAAGAGAGGAAGCATAGATCAGTTCTTAGATTCTATGTCTTACTGTCAGAAAATTGAGGGTTTCTGAGTGATAAACATACCAGCTAATTTTTAAAGAGTATCAATAGCTATCTCTTAGCATTATGTTTACTATGTGAATTAACTTGAAGTCTCTCAATTCCGGGATATTCCTTTAAATATTATTATAATGTTCTTAATTTTATCCTCTGGGTCCATTCCTAAAACTAATAGACCCCTATGAATTTCCAAGACAAAAACATTACAATACTTTTTATGTAAATTATAATGTACATGTTCATTATATTGATTCATGCTGGTAGTATTCAATAAATCATAATACTGTACAAAAACCAACTGTGTCATATGATGCAATAATGACAAAACATAAAAATGTTTTAAGTGACACATACAAAACATGTGTCTAAGCAAATCTACAAATTATCTGCAATGTAACCCCTCAATCACACATCAAAATTTATTATATAAGTGAACTATAGCATTCAAATAAAATTCATCGGCAGAGATATAGCATTTCAAAAAATGAGTACTTATTGCATCATTATCAGCATTGAATAGCATACTATTTTTATATCTGTCATAGGAATAGAATAAAGTGCAAGAGTAAATTTAAAAAGTATTAAAATTCCAAAAGCAATTAAAAGGACACTAGATAACTTAGAACAGCATAGAGAAAGCTCTCAGTCATTTTACTCCCCAACATGCACATACACACACACACGCGCACACACACACACACACACACACACACACACACACACACACACTCCTTTCTTTTGGACCAGGTTTCTCTTTTCTTGCAGTATGATTCCCTCCTCACACTCCTTTAACACCTTCATGTCATGGTGGTAGTTTCTTTTCAAGTCAGGTGATCAGTAAATGGTGCATATGGTGCTCAGTGTACCTGGAATAAAATTCCCACAATCTTACTGACCAGAGAAACCCTCAATAAATCTATTTTTTTCTGCTTATGGTGGTTGTTAAGCAAAAAACCCTCAAAACTCCCTTTTTAAAATATTATGGTTTAAAATTTTTCTCTCCTAACAGTTTATTTTCTATCACTCCCTTCGATACTTCAAAGACAAGACCCTCTGAGATAGGTTATATTATCCCCATTTAACAAATGAGATAATTGAGGCTCAGAGAGATGACAATACTTATCCATGGTCACATTATTAATAAGTGTGATTCAAGCCTAGTTCTTCTTGATTTTGGTTGAGAAATCTTTCTATTGATTAATAAATAATTATTGAATGAAATTACTTTTATTGAATTGGAAAATAATTAGTTTCTCTCATATTGTTCCACCTTACTTCATGTCATTCCTAGTCCTGACTTAATTCACACATTTGGGAGTTCAACAAATGATTGCAGTAAAGATAACTTACAATTGTACAAATTATAGTTCAAGCTAAAGTGTCTGAAACCTATGTCCATTTACTAAGGATCAGTGCAGGTATATTCAGAGAAGCTTATCTCTAGAAAGTTCATCAACAGATCATGATAAGGTTTAACCGCAGTAAATCTTGAAATGATTTACTAAACCATGATGATATTCCAAACTTCACCAGTGGAGGGAAGAAGTATACTGTGTTTTAAAATATTAGAAGTATAAACACATTTGCCAAATTTATCATCATTTCCTAAGACCCATATTACAAACTCCTAGCTGGCAAAGTTTTGAACTAGAACCCTGATTCTCAGAATTAAATGAGCAAAGTTAAATTTAGTAGATACATTATCCTCTAAAAAAGTTTGTTTATCCTTAGGCCATCTTCAGGACAGCTCAATAATGGTATCTATACATCTATATAGATGTGCTTATACTTTGATCCATTAGTGAAAATGTTAGAATTCGTGACTAGATTTGTCACCTTATCTCTTATCCATTTAGGTATACATTTATTCTGAAGGTTATACCAAGACTCCTGTGTGCACATAGATATTCAATATGTTTCAACAAACATTAATAGTTTGCTATATCAATGGACTGAAGGCTATACTAGAAAATACAAGGAAAAAAATAATAGTTTTTGCTCTCAGCTGGACACACTTAGTTTAAGTTAATACTTATGTCAGTTCCTAAGCTGGGAGTGGGAGTAGCCTAAAGACACTAGTAAGAAACTGTACAAGTTGAAGGTAAGCTCCAAAAGATTTGGCCAGTATATCTGGCTTTTTAAAACTGTCTTTGATAACAACTTTGTCTTTCTTTCTGCTTTTTCTGAAGGTGATACCTTCTGTCCTTCTATGCCCTTTTCCTTTATCTGCTTCATGAACTTTAATTCTATGCTTTTTTGACTGGCAGTGGTTAACACCAAAATCAATCAAAACACTTACTGAGTATATACTTTGTACCTACCAGGAATTGTGTTAGGTTCTGGGGATATGAAAATAAAATATTCCTTGACCTCAAGTAGTTTATATTCTCCTGCAAGATAAAACATGTTTAAAAATAAGTATATGCAAAATAAAGTCAAAATGTTTATTTTTTGGGGGGGGGAGGCAGAGTATTAGCATTTGAGGGGATTAACAACAGCTTCATGTAGAAGATATTACTTATTACTCAGCCAGAAAGAAAGTGATATTTTCAGAAGAAAGAACTGATTCTTTTGTTTATTCATTAGGAAGATTCTTCCTAAATTTTTTTTTTTGCTTTTTCGAGGGCAATTGGGGTTAAGTGACTTGTCCATAGTCACATGACTAGTAAGTGTGTCAAGTATCTAAGGTCATATCTGAACTCAGATCCTCCTGACTTCAGGACTGGTGCTGTATTCACTGTGCCACCTAGCCGCCCCTCTTCCTAAATTTCTGAAGAACACTATGAACACAAAGTTTCCTGAGAAATGGTAGTGATTCAGCACAACAGAAACATTGGTTGCATCAAAGTTTGTGCTAAAGCAAATCACTATATATTGAATTCTCTTTTTCTTTTGATTTCATTATCAGATTAGAGATAAATTTCATTCAGGAAAGTAATATATCCCACTAGGCTTCCTGAAAAAAAAGCAGCTTCACAAAGAAGGATTTAAGATGGTGCACTCAGTGGGTATGGTGGTAGAGGGGAAAGAATATGGACTCGAATCAGGGACCCAAAATCGGTAACCAAAATTCAAATCCTATCTCTAATGATGATTATTTGTATAACCTCAAGAAAGGTATTTAATTACTTACTTTATTTCCCTTAGCTGGAAAATCACATAGAAAATGCTGGTATACCTAAGAATCTACCATTTTTATTGTTTTCCATTCAAACCCTTCAGCATAATATAGTTTTAACAAAAAGTAGCACTTTTTTTTTTCAGTAAGAGAGGACCTATTGCCATTCAGAAAAGCCAATATCAAAGTCCATAAAGCTACCCTGGGACTTTGGTGAGTAAATGACAGGATTATAATGTCAGTATCAAAGTAAAAGTACAAAAGTCAGACATATTGGCATAGTCCAAGGATGGGGAAACCTACTGCCTTGAGGTCACATGTGGCCTTGTAGGTCCTCAGGTATGCACTTTGAGTGAATCCAAACTTCACAGAATTTAGTCAAAAGGTCATACTGGAAGACCTTCAGGGCCACATGTAGCCTCAAGGTTGAAGGTTTCCCATCCCTGGCATAGTTTATGAGGTTCAAAGTAGTTTATTGTCAAGATACACATACCTAAGTATTTACTGACTCTACTCTTTCAGTTCCTGAAATGTTTCCTCCCTTTCATCTGAGTATTTATAACATAAACTAGAGCAAAGAAACTATATCAATTATACTTTGCCTGAGGTTCTATGTTTTAACATTTAACTAATTGGGTTATACTTTAAGTAGAATATATTCCATTAAAACAGATTTCTAAAATTTGAAATTCTAGAAAATTTATTAAGATGAACAATGATTGGCTTTCAGGTCATGGGACCAACAAGATAGGGGACTAGATATTTTCTCCAATCTTTATGACCCTGCAAACCTCTCTAAAATGAGTATTATGTACAATTTCAGCTATCTTCATGGTCTGACATGGAAAAAAAAATTCTTAAGGTAACAATGAAGAAATTAGAATCATGAGAGCAGAATTTATGACCTACAAATCACAAATAATCAATAGAATAAAAAAATCTTAAATCCACAGTGGCAAATAAAGAAATGAAAAAAGTGAAAGAAAATCTAGACTAATAGAACCAAAAATCAATAATACTAAAAATAAAACATGATCTTCGTGCAAGCAAAATTTGTAGATTGGAAAGACATAATTTAAGTAATACAGATCTATCAGAAAACAAGCCAAAAAAGCCTGAACACTGTCATGCAAAGAATAATGCATCAAATGACCCCTGGATTTCTGAACACAAAAACCTATCAACTTAAAGAATTCACAGTTCATCTCCACAAAAAAAAAAAAATACAGTGCTACAAACTACAAGACATATAGTGGTTAAACTTAACTACAATGATAAATAGTGAATTCTAAAAGTGAAGAGAATGAAGACTAAATATAAAACAAGGAAAATTCAAATCATACAAGATTATTCTATACTCATCAGAAATTGCAGGAGGAAATGCAATAATGTGTTCCAACACTTGAAGGACCTGAAGTTAAAATTCAAAGTGATATATCCTGTAAATCTGAACCTAATTATCAATCCAAATGAATAAATAAATAGAGTGAATGAATGTACAAATAAAGAGTATTCATTCAATAAAAGAGGCATTTGGAGAAAATTTTACCTAAGCAGATCACTTGCTTTGAAAATCCCAGACAATAGACATAAGAAAAATCTTTTTTAAAAAAGTATCATCTACCAGGAAAAGTACTAGTAATGTAATAAATTACCCTGAAAAAATGAAAGTAAAACCAAAAATAAAAAGAACACATATAGGCTTAACAACAACATAACACCTCAGAGTTAGTCCACTTAAAAAAAATCTTTGTAAAATAGTATAATGAGACAAGGGTAAAAGCAGAAACCACACAGAGGAAATCATGTGGAGCAACAAGTCTGAAACATGGGTTAAATTTTATAATTTTCATGAAGTGAATCAATATAGTGGAGTTTTTTGTTTGTTTTGTTTTGTTTTGTTTTGATGTTGAACTACGATGCATAAAAATGAAGAGGGTAGGACAAAGATAGAGGGGAATATGTGATGTACCTTAGTCAAATGAATGGTAGAAATGAAGGAAAAATAAATGATGTAATCTCTCTCTCTCAAAAAAAAGGAGACCTACAAGACAATGTGTAAAGAAGCAAATGGAAGGATTGGAATAGGAGGAAGGAAAGGTTTGAAGTCACAAATAAGTGGTAGAAGGAAGTCCCACTGAAAAATGTTCTATTTCAGGTTTGGGGAGAAGATATTTTATATTGGAAGGTATAACAACAGGTACAATCTACAAGGTTTTGGTGCTTAGAGAGAACATTACCTCTGAGACAACGCCTTCATAACAATATCCTTTCAGAGAAGAATCAGAACTTTTGGGGATAACTGACACCCAGAAGAATGGGAGAACAGACTGAGAGAAGACATTTTTTGGCAAGTGGGGGAAAATGATCATGGGGAGAAAAAGAGGGAATAATGAACTGCAAAATCAGGCAGACGGAAAAAATTCTACCTTAATCCATATTTCCATTCAATTTATCTCCTGTAGCAATGTGTATTTCTTAGAAATATTATTCTCTTAAAAATATTATTTTAATATGGGATGGATTTGTGCTATGGGAAAGAGAGAAGGATATTGGAAGGAATTTTGGTGATGTAAAAAAGAAGATATAAATGAAAATTTATTTTGTTTTTGCTTTTTGGAGAGGAGAAGGCAGGGCAGTTGGGGTTAAGTGACTTGCCCAAGGTCACATGACTATTAAGTGGTAAGTGCCTGAGGCTAGATTTGAACTCAGGTCCTCCTGACTCCAAGACCAATGCTCTGTTCACTCTGATGCCTAGTTGCCCCATGAAAATTTAATTTTTTAAAAAATAAGGAACTCTTATAGAGTATCATCCAGATAGATTTTACTGTTAGGTGTAAATTTATGAGAAATATTTTATCTCATTAATTTTAGAACCAACTCAGCCTCAGAAGTCCATGTTGTAATTGACAACTTCATTTTAGTATGATCAAAAGTGGCCCAAGGAAGTTAAGCTCACACATGGACCAAACTTATGTTAGATTTGTTCTTTCAAAGACCAGGATATTTTCCAGGCCTGGAAGGCATTGGCATTCATCTTAAAACAGTGCCTAGAGGTCTGGTTCACTTAATAGCTAATAATGTTTCAAGAGAGAATCTGAAAACCCAACTTCACCTTAAAACTGCCCTAGGACCTCAGAAATGATCTGAACTGAAACCATGCTAAGACTGGATGAGATTTTTCAGAGCAAAGTTAACATTAGAAGTTTTAAAATATTAACATATTAAAACTAGAAGAGATCTTACAAATCATGTAGCCCAGTACTTTAAATTTGACAGATGAAGAAACTAAGGCTTTGAAAGCTTGAGACTTACCTGCAGTTCATGTAGTTAGTAAGTGTCAGGTATCAGCAACCACATCTTCTGACTCCCAGTCCAATCATTTTCTCACTATACCCACTATCCAACTTATGACCATAACTTTTTCTCTGAACTCCTTTATATTATGCAATTGTTTCTTCTTTTGAATTCTGTAGGAGGCAGTAGGCAGGAGGCAACTAGGTGGCACTGTGTATAAAAGGTCTGGAGTCAGAAAGAGTTGTATCCAAATCCAACCTGAGACACTTATTAGCTGTATGACCTTGGGCTAGTCACTTAACCCTGCTTGCCTCCATTTCCTCATCTGTAAATGATCTGGAGAAGGAAATGGAAAACCATTCCAGTATCTTTTCCAAGAAAACCCTAAAAGGGGTCACAAAGAGTCAGACATGACTGAAAATCGACTGAATAACAACAAAAAGTGTTGTATGGTGAATATGATACCAGATTAGAGGTAGGAGGCCTCAGCTCAAACCAGAGAGCATAAACAATCTCCCTGAGCTTGTTTCCTCATCTATGAAAACTAGATAAAAGACCAGATAACCTCAGTTCTGAATCTAAAATTTCTTCTGTTCTTACTGTCCATCTGGTTCATCTCCCCATAAAAGAACAGATTCCTGATGAACCCATAGGCAGAGAGTCCCATCATGTCTTCCCACATAATTTCTGAGATATCAGGGAAATCTGATTTACAAAAATAGTCTCCTTATCTTCTTTGCAATGCTTGTAATTTTTTTCTGTTGGTACTCATTCCTTTAATTTACAATTTTAATACTGTTATAATGGAAATATTTCTGCCAAAAGTAAAAATTTGAACCATTCTTAATATATAAAGCAGGGCAGTGTTGCAAAAAGAATGCTACATTTGAAGTTTTTAAAAAATTAAATTAATGTATTTATTTTTTCGTTTACATCATTCATTTCCACGAGATTTTGAGTTACAAATTTTCTCCCCATCTTTCCCGTACCCACTACCCCAGAACAGCAATCCTGCTCTAAAGCCCCTCTGCCAATATGCTCTCTTCTATGTCCTCCTCCATCACCCCTTTGACTTTCCCATAGGTTACGATGGGTCTCCCTACCCCAGTGCCTGTATATCTTAATTCCCAGCTGGATGCAGTTAATAATAATAACAATAATATATACATACATACATATTTTTAACATTTGATTATAGAACTTTAAATTCTAGATTCCTTCTCTTCCTCCCTTGTCACCCACCCTTACTGGAAGGTCAAGAAATTCAATACAGGCTGTACATGTGTACTTACACAGAACATCTTCACAGTGGACATATTGTGAGAGTCTGAATATATGTCCCTCCTTCCTATCCCACTTTCTTCTTGTTCTATTCTCTACCCTGTCTCTGCCCCTTTACAGAAGTGTGTACTTCCAACAACCCTCCCCCCCACTCTGCCCTCTCTTTCCTCATCTTATCTCTCAGCCCCATCCCCCCTACTCTCCTGTATGGCAAGATTCCCAGTTTAGAGTTTATGTCATTCCTTCCCTAAGCCAAATTCAATGAGAGTAAGGTTGACCCTTTCTTTTTTGCCTTCCTGTTCTTCCCCTCCATTGTAACAATTATCCCTTGCCTCTTCTATATGAGATGATTAACCCCCTTCTGTCTCTCCCTGTCTCCTCTCATTCTAATCCTCTCCCACCTCAGAATTTCACTTTTTAAAGTATCATCCCTTCCTATTCAATTGATCCCGTGCCCTCTATGTACACATATATGCACATACTCAGATATGTGTTCATATGCATATATAAACCCTCCTACATAGACATATGTGCATGTAGATGTAGATGTAGATGTAGATGTATATATACATTTGTATTCCCTTCACCTATCCTCATACTGAGAAAAGTTTCAGAAGTTAAAATTATCATTTTTCCATGTTGGCATTTAAATAGTTCAACTTTGATAAATTCCTTATGATTTCTT
>CM053581.1:441284594-441302575 GCA_028627135.1 Pseudochirops cupreus
GACATAGGAGAGAATAGACTAGGGGAGGGGGGAAACACTGGGATGGCTGTTTTGGGGTGGTGGGCGGGGGAAAGACGGGGAGAAAATATGTAACTCAAAAAAAATTTAATAAAATAAATTTAAAATTAAAAAAAAAGAAATTCAAAGTTTGGGGGTGGAGCCAAGATGGTGGAGTAAAAGCAGGAACTTGCTTGATCTCCTTCTCCAACCATCTCTAATACCTGTAAAAGAAATGATTCTAAACAAATTTTAGAGGTACAGATCCCAGAAAGCAACAGAGAGAAACAAATCTCCCACTGAAGGCAGCATGGAAGACCAACAGGAAGGGTCTATCATACTGGGCTGGGAGCTGAGCACAGTCCCACTTGAGCCACAATGGCCCCAGACTTGTGTCCCAGACCAGCCAAAGCAGACTTCAGGAGAGTGAATCACCAGCAGCTGTGGTGGTTTCCAGATTTCTCAACCCATAAATGCCAAGGAGATGATAAAAGTCAGTAGAGAACTCTGTCAGAACTGGGTGAGAGGAGAACTCTGTCTGACCTGGCCCTTGCCCCCAGGGCAAGACATGGGCAACAGCATGGGTGCACCATGTGGCTGCTTCCAGAGCTCCTGGCCTTGAGATCATTCGGGGACCAAACAACCATTCAGAGGGTAAAAGCTGTAGTTTTGACCTGCTTGGATGTGGGTCACAGTCTTGGGGGTGGTCTTGGTGTGAGTAATGCCAGTGTGACAGAGCTAGTGGTGGCTATAGAAAGGGCACCCTCCTCATAGCCCTGAAAACTGCAAAACCCCCAGCAATTTGGGACACAGCTTTCTGCACTCTGTAAGCAGAGTTCTACCCTGGCAAAGAGCTTGAAAGTCAAGTAATCAGCTGGCAAGATGAGCAAACAGAAGAAGCACAATCAGACTATAGAAATGTTTTGGGGGGGGGGATAAAAAGGATCAAAACATGGAACCAGAAGGAGACAACAACAAAGTCAGAACTCCTGCATCAAAAGCTTCCAAGAAAAATATCAATTGGCTGCAGGCCTTGGAGAAGCTCAAGAAGGATTTTGAAAATCAAGGAAGAGAAGTGGAGGAAAAATTGGGAAGAGAAATGAGAATGATGTAAGAAAATCATGAAAAGCAAGTCAATAGCCTGAATTAAGAAAATAACACCTTAAAAATAGACTAAATCAAATGGCAAAAGAGGCCCAAAAAGTCAATGAGGAGAAGAATGCCTTAAAAAATTGAATTGCCCAGATGGAAAAGGAATTTCAAAAACTCACTGAAGAGAATAATTCCTTCAGAATTAGATTGGAGAAAATGGAAACTAATGACTTTGTGAGAAATCAAAATGCTATAAAACAGATCCAAACAAATTAAAAACTAGAAGGCATTGTGAAATATCTCCTTAGAAAAACCACTGACTTAGAAAATAGATCCAGGAGAGATATTTAAAAATTATTAAACTACCTGAAAGCCATGATCAAAAAAAGAGCCTAGATAGAAATCATCCTTCAAGAAATTCTCAAGCAAAATTGCCCTGAGAACCAGAGGGCCAAATAGAAATAGAAAGAATCCACTGATCACCTCTTTAAAAAGATCCCACAAGGAAAACTCCTAGGAATATTATAGCCAAATTCCAGAGTTCCCAGATCAAGGAGAAAATATTACAAGCAGTCAAGAAGAAACAATTTGAGTATTGTGGAAACACAATCAGAATAACACAAGATCCAGCAGCTTCAACATTAAGGGATTGAAGGGTCTGGGATATGATGTTCCAGAGATCAAAGGAGGTAGGATTAAAACCAAGAATCACCTACTCAGCAAAATAAAGTATAATTCTTCAGGGGAAAATATGGTCATTAAATGAAACAGAGGACTTTTAAGCATTCTTGATGAAAAAGCCAGAGCTGAACAGAAAATTTGACTATCTAATACAAGAAGCAAGAGAAGCATGAGAAGATAAACAGGAAAAAGAAACCATAAGAAATTTATTAAAGTTGAAATATTTACATTCCTACATGGAAAAACAATAATTATAACATATGAGACTTTTCTCAGTATGAGGATAGTTAAAGGGAATACACACATACACACACACACACACACACACACACACACACATATATATATATACACATATACACACATACATATATATATACACACAAATATGTATGTATAAGAGGGTGTATGTGTATATGTGTGTACATGTGTATATATACAAAGGGCACATGATGAGTGGAATAGGAAGGGATAATATCTAAAAAATAAAATTAAGAGGTGAGAGAGGAATATATTGGGAGGAGAAAGGGAGAAATAGGATAGGGTAAATTATCTCACATAAAAAAGGCAAGAGTTACAATGTTACAATGTTAAGGGGAAGAGCAGGAAGGTGAAAGGGAATGGGACAATCTTACTCTCATTGAATTCAGCTTAAGGAGGGAACAATATACACACTCAATTGGGGATCTTACCCTACAGGAAAGTAGGGGGATAGAGGATAAGAGAGGCAATGATAGAAGGGGGGGCAGATTGGGGGAGAGTGTAGTTAGAATCAAACACTTTTGAAAAGGGATGGGGCCAAAGGAGAAAATAGAATAAGTGGCTGGGGCAGGAGGGAAATATAGTTAGTCTTTCACAATGTAACTACTATGGAAACATTTTGCATAACTACACATGTACAACCTATTTTGAATCGCATGCCCTCCCAGTGGGGGTAGGTGAGGAGGAAAGAAATGAAAGAATCTGACAATCAAAGTTTTAAAAACAAAAGTCTAAAAATTGTTTTTTACAGGCAGCTGGAAAACAAGATATATAGGCACTGGGTTATAGAAATCCATCTTGCCCTACTAGAAAGTTAGGGGTGGATGGGGGAAGATATAAGAGAGAATGTATTGGGTTAAGGGGTATTCAGAAGGCTCACTCTCTTGGGGTTGGGGGCAAGGGAAACACTGGGAGAAATTTGGAACTCAAAATCTTATGGAAATGAATGTTGAAAACTAAAAATACATAAATAAATTGGAAAAAAAAAGAAATTCACAGTTTAATCAGAGAAACAATAGGCACACATTTAAGGAAAACAATCTGTATAGAATAAATTGAAATTAATCTTAGAATGAAGGTGCTTGCTCTAAGGGGAGTTGAGACCTTAGAGAAGCCAGGAAATGAACATAAGGAAGGGTAGAATTAAGGGCATGGAGCCAGTGAAAATATATAGTGCTAGAACTGGAGTGTCTTGTGTGAAGAATAAGGAGCCCTATGTCACTAAATCATAGCATATGTGCAAGAGATTAAAGTGTGAGAAGACTGAAAGGGTAAGAACGGACTTAGTTATGAAGTACTTTAAAAACAAAACAGAGGATTTTATATGTGAACATGGACATAATAGGGAGCCACAGGAATTCTTTCAAGAGTGGGGTGACATGGTCAGACCTGTTCTTTAGAGAGATCCATTTCACAGTGGAGTGAGTGATGGACTTGAACAGTGAGAGACTTATGGCAGAAGGACTAACCAGTAGGCATACCCTTTCATTCAACAATATCACTCCTAGGTCTGTTTCCCAAAGATTTCATAAAAAGGGAGAAAAGATCCATATGTACATACACAAATTTTCATAGCAGCTCTTTTTGTGGTGGCAAAAATTGGAAATTGAGGGAATGCCTATCAATTAGGGAAGAACTGAACAAGTTGTACTATAGGATTATGATGGAATGCTATTCTACTATAAGAAATGATATGCAGGATGCTCTCAAGAAAACCTAGACTTATATGAACTGATTTTGGTGAAGTGAGCAGAACCGGGACAATATTATACATAGTAACAGCAGCATTGTATGGCGATTAACTATGATAGATTTAGCTCTTCTCAGCAAGATAATTTGAAAAGACTCATGATGGAAACTACTCTCTTCATCCAGAGAAATAACTATGGAGTCTGAATTCAGATTGAAGCATACTATTTTCATCTTGCTTTTTGTTTGTTTTCTTTCTTTCTTGTGTTTATTTTGCTTTTGTTCTGATTCTTCTTTCACAACATGACTAATGTGGAAATATGTTTAACATCATTGTTCACGCATAATCTACATCAGATTGCTTGCTGTCTTGGGGAGGGGGGAGAGAAAGGACGAAGGGAGAAAAATTTGGAACTCAAAATTTTACAAAAATGAATGTTGAAAAGTATCTTTACATAAAATTGGAAAAAATACTATTAAATCCCCCTGGTATATTAAGTAAAAGAAAACTGTGTACATGGAGGCATATGTGTAGTATGAGCTAAGGATTGTAAGAAATGACAGTGACAAATCAATTTTTGTTTGTTTTCAGTAAAAGAACAATTGAGAGGACAGCTTGCTGCTTGGGTAAAATGAGCTAACAGCAACACATAAAAAAAGCAAACCATTTAAATTCTACTTTACTGCTTTTTACCTGTTAATGAAATTAATCTTTAGTTACAAAGAATGGAGCAAAGGTAAGAATGAAATGAAATTCCAAATAATGTAAAAGAATATCTACTTGAGATGGATTCTTAACCAAAAAGGGAAGGGTGGCAGGGATGTGCTGGATCCAGCTTATTCTGTTTGGAAATGTAATTCTTAAATTTTTAGTGTTAACATTTACACTTTAGAAATTGGCAAAGGCTACAAATCTGGACTTGGCTTATTATATAGTTGATTGTCTAAATTTAGTAAAGTGATGGAGAAAATGTTAATGCACATTAAAGCCATGTTTTTTAGTAAAATCTTGGATAGTGTGACTGCAAAATAAAGTAGTTAACTGAAAATATATTGAAAGAGATAGTGAAAAGAGAGAAAAAAAATGGTTCAATGAATTGAATATTCAAGTAACATGCCCAAAAATTTCCCAGAAAACTGACAAATTAAAAACACCCAATTTAACATGAAAGTAAATTAATATAACAAGAAATAGAGAATTTAAATAATCCAATCTCTGAAAAAAATTAAGCAAGACACAAATGATCTCTCAAAAGGAAACCAAAATCCAGAATTGAGATGGTTTTACAAATAAATTCTATTTAACATTTTAAAAAGGTAAATTTCAACATTATATAATCTGTTTCAAGAATGCAGAAAAGTAGAGATCCTACCAAATGACTGCTATGATACAAGAGTGGTCTTGAGAGCTAAACCACGGGAGTCCAAACAGAGGTAGAACACTATAGACTAATATCCCTAATGAAGAGTGATGCAACAGTTTTAAGTAAAATATGAGGAAAAAGGTTACAGAAAACCTTTTGTAAAAAGAAAGTTTAAAATTTGTCAACTCTTAGAGATTATATGATTTGGTCAGCTGGGATTTCTACTACAGGTTCTGAGTTGGTTCAATATTAACTAGTTTAGTATAATAGATTATATTAATGAAAGGAACAACAAAAATAATATATCAATCAATGCATAAAAAGCTTTAGATAAAATGCATCCATCTCTGTTTAAAATATTAGAAAACAAAAATAAATGAACCTTTCCTTAAAATAGTGAGTGATGTATGTATCTAAATATAGCAACCTAATACAACATTTAATCCAGTATCAGTAACATACTTCTCAAACTAAGAGCCAGCATTAGATGTAATGAATTACATGTGTGATGAACCAGGGCCTTTCGTTTTAGGTCAGAAGAAAAGTAAAGATGTTCATTATCACTTCTACTATTTGACATAGTGCAAGAATAGCTAGTATGCTAATAGCTAGTATATCAATTTAAAAAAGGAATAGAAATTGATGGAAAAAGTTTAGGGAAAGAGGAGACAAAATGATTGCTTTTTTGCAGATGACATAATGGAATGTGTAGGACACTGAAGAGTCAATTGAAAATTAATTAAAATAGTAACTTCAGAAAAGTCCCAAGATATAAAATAAATCCAGAAAATCATGAGCTCTTTGGCTCATTATCAATAAAACCTACTGGAAGAATAAGAGAGAAATTCCATTTAAAATAACCACAGAATATATAAAATACTCACGAGTCTACTCACTAACATATGCATAGGAATTGTATGAACATGGTTATAAAACACTTTACAGAAATAGACCTCAATAACTGGAGCAAAATTAATTGTTCCTGGATAGTCAACAAAATAAGAAAGACAACATAAACCTGAATTAATTTACTCATTCAGTGTCATATGCAAACTACCAGATGATTGATTTATTGATCTAGAAAAATAGATAAGAAATTAATCTCCAAAAACAAATAGTCCAGAATCTCAAGGGAAATAATGAGAGAAAGGGTGAGAAGGAAGAGTCTGACATACCAGATTTCAAACTACATTGCAAAGTAGTAATCATTAAAATTACGTGCTACAGGTTAAAAAAAGAGAGAGAAGTTGATCAGTTGAACAGATAAGGTGCACAACATATAGTACCAAACAAATATAGTACCTTTGTGTTAAGTAAACCTGAAGACCTCAAAACTGGGATAAAGACTCACTCATTATTTGACAAAACTCCTGGGAAAATAGAAAGTGGTCTCACAGAAATCAATTTTAGACTAATACCATACTCATACCACATACCAAAATAAGCTCTAAATGGATATATTACAAATAAAAAATTTAATCATAAAGGTCTTAGAACAGTGTTTCTCAACCTGTGGGTCATGACCCCTTTGGGGCTCAAATGATGCCTTCCAGGGGTCACAGGGGTTGCCTAAGACCATTGGAAAACACACATTTCCAATGGTCTTAGGAACCAAGACACTGCTCCTCTATCCATCTCCAGGTGGATCTGCTTGCATGCAGATACGTCCACATACGAGTATTAAACAGTTACGGCCTTGGGAAGGTCGAGAACCACTGTTTTATAAGAATATCAAAGAAATAACTGGCTTGAATCTCTGCAAAGGGGAAACATCATGATTATAGAGAGGATCACCAGTGATGAAATAAACAATTTTGATTACATAAAATTAAAATTTTTGAACAAATAAATAGTGTGATGCAGTTGCTAAATAAACTAACAAAATCTAAGACAGTCGAGCAACAACTGATATTTTATATGATCATCTTGAGTTTGCAAAACAGCTTGCATGTATTGTTTCCTATTATCCTTGTGACAACATTGTAAAGGCAATACTAAAAACATCCTGATGGTAAAATGAATACTTCAATATTTCTCTTTTTTTGTGAAGTGAAATATGCTTAGTACTTCCTTTTTTATTTTCTAAATGATAAGAGCATTCATGACCTAACATAAAAAGGAAGTATGTCTAGAGAAAAGTCTCATATGGGGTTTTACCTTCTATTCAGGACATTACACTTTAAGAGTTACACTGGTGGTTCACAGCAGGACAATCAATGTATTGAAACATAATGTATGTTATGTGTAGATATCTATATAGGTAGATAGAGATTTCATCAGTGAAATATTTGAATGAATTAGTAATATTTAGCAAGAGAAAGTACAAATAAGGACTGTCATTTGGGATAAGACATTATTATTATCATTATTATGAGTTTAGATTTATTTTGTATATCTCAACATTAGATAGAAGTTACAATAATATGAATAGAAATTACTGAAGTTATCTTAATGTAAGGCAACTTTCAAACATTTGCAAGTGTGTTGAAGTGGAATGAATTACCCCTGAAAGTAATGAATTAAAAAAAAAAAACAGGCTAAACAATTATTTGTCAAGGATATTGTGAGGGAGCTTCCTTAACTATTTCTTAGAAAAATTTAATTTTTGCAAAAGAGTTGCCATTTTGAAGAGGCAAAAAGAAACCAGAAGCCGCCTCAGTTCAAAAAGAAAAAAAATAATCACTTCAATCTACTTGTGAGGTGGAAAGAAAAAGGAAAAACATGATTTAAAATATCTTATTTTTGAAGCATTAAGGAGTAAAATGAAATGAAATTATCAGTTATATCATCTTTATAAAAACATGCATACCAAAGAGATGTAAAGTGAAAAATTAGCCTCAAGATTTGTCTTAGAACCAGCTATGCCACATCATTCAGGCAATATTTATGGCTCAAACCAAGGACAAGTAGGTATGTCATGGATCTATTCTCATCAACAGTGATAGTGGAACTACTACATTAAAATTATATTATTTCAGTATGCAATGTACTATGTGAGAAGGGGTCACAGCATACGACAAAGTAAAATATCAGACAATATCAATGCCAAAACACATACATGCAAAAGAAATGAATTTTGGAAGTGAAATGCCTAAAAGCATGCAGCATCACTTTTTAACTTTTAACAAAAGCCAGTTTTTGAAACCTTTGTCTTCTCCATTCCTGTTCTACTAAGTGGAACTTGAAAGAATCACAAAACTGCAGCCTGGGTCTGCTATAAATTATGCTGGTTTTTTAAAACAGGCATCTTATGAGTCAAATCTAGTATGGTCAACTCTCTAACCCACTCAGTGCAGCAGATGTTCCAAATATTGTCTTGTTTCCTTAAGCTTCCCATGCCACTCGTTCCTCCAACACCTTCTGCTGATGACTTTTCATCATACCTCAACAAAATCATGAGGCATCATGATTTTCTTTTTCCACTTTCCTTCTCATCTCTATATCTTACAAAAGAACTCAAGTCTTCCCACCCTTAAAAATAAAAAACCTCCTATATATATACATAATGTTGTATTCTGATTTCTAATCCATTCTGCTATCTGCTTCCATTCACATTAAGAGTTCTGATTACTACCTTCATCCTATTTTCTTCTGCTTATCCTTATCTCTCTCTTTTTATCCTGTCCTTCCTATCCTGTTTTGCTTCTGACCACTGCATTTTTTATCTGCCCTCCTTTTTATTACCCCTATTTATTCCACTCCTCTCCTACTTCTCTTTTGTGATGATACCTATTTATTGCCAATTCAATATTTATATATATACTTCTGTGTTTCATTCACACACATATATACATATACATACACACATATGTATATGTATTTGTATGTATGTTTCTCTCTTTGTATCAATTTAGATGTGAGGTTCAAGCATATCCTGCCTCTCCATTCCCCCTCTGCTTAAAACCTCTTCCGTGTACACCTTTTTTGTGTGAAATAGTTTCCCCCATTTTTCCTCTCTCTTCCTACTTCTTCCAGGGCATCATCTTTTCACCCTAACCATGTTTTTTTCTCATGATCTCAAAATAATTGGCTTATTCTCATACCCCCTTTCTATGTAGAATCATTCTATCTGCCCTAATAATGATATAGCTCTTAAAGGATATATACGTCATCTTCCTGTATAGAAAGTTTAACTTTTTAACCTTACTGAGTCTCTTATGATTTAACTTTCATTTTTACCTTTTTATTCTTGAGTCTTGTATTTGCAAGTCAAAATTTCTATTCAGCTCTGGTCTTTTCATCAGGAATTCTTGAAAGCCCTCTATTTCATTAAATTTCCATTTCCCCCTTGAAAGATTATACTCAACTTTCCTCAATAGCCAATAGGCTATTCTTCTCTGTAATCCCAGTTCTTTACTTGAGAATATCTTCTTCCAAGCCCTTCACTCCTTTACTGTGGTATCTGCTAAATCTTGTGTCACCATGACTGTGGCTCCATGGTACATGAATGATATCTTGCTGGCTGCTTGAAGTAGTTGCTCTTTGACCTAGCATTGCTAGAATTTGACTATAATATAAATCATTTTGTAATCTTCTACAGGTGATAATTGGTGAATTCTTTCCATTTCTATTTTATCCTCTGGTTCTAGGATATCAGGACTGTTTTCCTTGATAATTTCCTGAAATATGAAAATATGGGACAGAGCCAAGATGACAGTGTAGAAGCAGGAAAACTCCCTGAGCTCCCCTCATAACCACCTCAAATACTTATAAAATATGACTCTAAACAAATTTTAGAGCTACAAAACCCACAAAGTGACAGAGAAAAACAAATCTCCTGTTGAAGGCAGCCTGGCAGGTGGACAGGAAGGGTCCATCCCAGTGCGCTGGGAGTTGAGCCCAGCCCTGCATGAGCCTTCAGTTTAGCCCCAGGGCAGCCCCAACCAGCAGCAGCTGGAGTGGACTTCAGGAGAGTGGATCACCAGCAGCTGTGGTGGTTTCCAGAAATATCAACTGATAAATGTCAAAGACAAAGTAAAAGGTCAGTTTGGACCTCTGTTGGAATTGGGGGGACACAAGAGTGGGTCTGGCCCCTGTCCACTGAATGAGAAATGAGGCATGGTGACCATGCAGCCACCTCCACATGGCTACTTCAGAGCCTCATGGCCTGCAGATGGTAGGGGGACCAAGTGACCATTCAGAGGGTAATAGCTCTAGCTTTAAACTGTGTGGATCTGGATCGTGGTCTTGGCTGATGATCCTGAGGTGTGTGACCAGTGAGCCAGAGCTTGTGGGGGTAGCAGAGAGGGCACCCAACCAATAACTCTGACAGCTCCAAAAAACCCAGGAATTTGGGACAAAAATAATTTCCTGAAATATGATATCTAGGCTTTCTCTTTGATCATTATTATTTGGTTATTATATTATATAAAATCATTATATATAATATAAGGATAAAATAAGTGTAAGTATATTATAATTATATGACATATAATTATATATTATTATTTAATATTATATATATTTGATTTAAAGTATTCTTAAACCTCTCACTTCAATAGTATTCCTTAGACAAGATTTTATTGCTTTAATTAACATTAATCAGTCAGTTAACAAGGGTTGCTTACTTTGTCCCAAGCACTGTGCAAAGCACAAATAGAAGTGGAAAGATAGTCCCTGCCCTTAAGGAATACACACACACACACACACACACACACACACACATACTAACGGAGAATACAACACATAAAAAGAAGTTGAAAGGAAAGATATCAGCAGTGCTATGGAAAGAAATAAACATTTGCCATAAGATAAAGTTCTCTAACTGTATTGTATGGTCCCAAACAGTTAATCAATTGATCGAACAATAAATATGTATTAAGAATTTATGGCATGCCAACCCATATTTATATACTATTCATTTATAATTCAATTAAAATGAAAATATCTCTGTCCTCAAAGAGGTTACATTTTAATGACTGAGACTATATGTGTGTGTATACCTAAAAAATATAGGCTAGATTGATATAAAAACTTCGGTTGCTGAAGGGATAGGGAAATACAGTAGGTTATCCTTGAACTGTCTTCTATTTTCCTCTTCTATGTAATCTTAAAGCAAAAGGTATAAGTGATGAAAAGAGCAGAAGAAAAGAAATTAAGAAAAGTGATGGGAGCACTCATGGTTGTTGTTCATCCTTCCTTTTAGAAGAGGACCAATAGCATCGGGGGTGATGTCATGATTTGTACATGAATTGGATTGAGGTAGAGTTTCATGAAGTCATCAGTTAGCCTGACTCTTACAGAGTCATCAAAGTCCAATGGTTGGACAAAAGTCAAGATGACTAGTGATGGCCCAGGATGCAGTGGATGACCTTAGTGTCTTTGATGCCCAACCAAGTTTTAAATTCTACACAGGACCTGCTTCAGCCACCTTCATGGTCATTGGAAGAAATTGCTCTCATCTGCCCATTCTGCCAGTGAAGACCTTTATATACAGGGGTTAGACATTCCCCTAACACACTAACAGGTTTGAAGTCTGTTGGTTACCCTCAACCTGGTGTAACCCATCTGCCAGAGGGTTTACTTAGAGTGGCCTCTGTGCATGCTACAGCTTGGATAACAAATAGATAGCTCTGAAAAACACCAGGAAGCTTTCACACCAAAGGTGTGAATCCTCCCTGCACACCTCATACATCAAACTCCAAAGATAAAAAAAGTAAGTGTGAGGAGGTTACAAGAGATGACAGCACAAGGGAAGGAATAACTGTTAGCAAAAAAATGTCTTGATACTTAAGGATGGAATAAGAGAAAGAAAAAAATCATAGAACTAAGATCTAAAAGGAAACAGATGTCTAATTTGTGGCATATGAATGTAACAAAATATTACTATATTGAAAGAAATGAGGAAAAATGATTTTAGATAATTCTAGGAAGTAGGGAGTGATCCAGAGTGAAGTAAGCAGAAGGAAAAGAACAATTTAAGAACTTAGATCAACTTGTACCGTTCATGCCCTAGTCACCTTCCTGTGGACCTTGAGTGACCCACTTTGGATTTTTCCCAGATTGTCTGATCATTACTCAGTCTGTTACTGCCCACCTTTTTTTAGTTGTGGGAGGAGCGGGACTTAAAATATTTCCTACTACTCTGCCCTCCTTTTTGAACCTCTCCTTTTTTAGTGTTTTCAGCAGAATGGGTGATGTATTTTGTCAGAAACTTTCTCTTTACCTATTGACATAATCTTGATATTTATTGGTGTTGCTAATAACATTGCCTTCTGTTTATAGTTTTTCTAATATTTAACCAGAGTTCCTGGTTATATATCCAGCCTCACAAATATGAAGGATTACTTTCATATCTTGCAGAAGTTCTTTGCTAATATTTTAGACAATATTTTTTCTCAATATTTATTAGGAAAATGACCTCTCTGATTTAGTAACACATTTATTTATTACATGGTATTTGGTATGAGCCATTTGTTTTCTGTTTTTACAATTTGTATAATATATAGAATTATTCCTTGAATGTTTATAGAATTTACTTGTAAATCTATCTGGTCCTAATTTTTTTGCCCCTCACTTCAGAATACTGGGTAGGTGTTGGGAAGACTGTCATAACTTATCTTATTTTTTAATATAACATGTCTTATCTTAATACTGAAACTATTTCTGAATGGAGTACTGAAGAAATGGGGAGCTGCTTTACAGTTTTGTCAATCATTTAATCAGTGGTTAACTTATGGACATTCTAATCATGATTTCAGGAGGCAACCCTTCAATGTATCAGGAACTACCCATAAAATGAATATTTTAATGAAATTGTTAATTACACTGATGTTTTAAGAGCAAAAATCATATTTTAAAAAACCATTTAAATAATTATCTAAAATAGTGTTTGGTTTTTTGTGTGTTTGTGTGTAAACATGGAGAGTGTGTCAGAGAGAATGCAACTTTTTTGAAACTTTACATTTTTCATTTATAAGTGTACTCTGATTTGAAAACAGTTTAAAGGGTGAGTATTTGAATTGCAAAGCAACTCAGCACAATTTTACACAATGATTTTGTAAAGATTTCATCATAAAAATAAGAGTCAATTGTTTAATTCAATATAAAAAAATTTCAATTTTTCCTTAGCATTTCAGGAATTTTTTTTCAATTATAGTACCTACAAACTCATTCAACTAAAACACATTTAATAAGCTCCAGTTATGTGTCAAATAATGTGTTGGTTACTAGATACACAAAGGTAAAAATGAAATATTCTCCACTCTAAAAGTTTTATGTTCTATTAGAGAAGGCAATATGAACAAGATTAATATATACTAAATTTATGCAAAATAAATAAATGATTATTTCTTTCAGGAAGGGCACTAGTAGTTGAAAAATTCTGTGAAATTTTCATATGAGACATAATAGCTTAACTGAGTTTTGAAAGAAACAAAGAATTCTGTGTGGAGGTGAGAAATAAGTGCATTCCAGCTATGAGTCATGTCTAGTACAAAGGACAAGAGAAAAAAATTCAGCTGTGTGACTATAGAGTGAGAGAAGCAGAAAAATATGAGAAAAAGCCTGAAGTTGAAGTGTTCTTGGGGAAAAGATAATGGATTCTTTTTTTTTTTTGCATTGTTATGTTTGAAGTACTTGTGGGACAGCCAATTTGGTATTTCCTATAGGAGGCTGAAGCATGAAATTGAAGATTGGAAAGGAAAGTAGGACTATATATATATAGATCTGAGAGTTATATGCTCAGAGATGATTATTAAATTCAGGGGAACTGGTGAAATCACTCTCTAAATATGTTGAGATTGGACAAAAAGACTCAAGAGAGTCGGGCCATACGCACAGATAAGAAAGTGTCATGAACAATGAATTAACAAAGTCTGTTGAGAAGGACTTATCAGACAGGTAGAAGAACCAAGAAAGAACAGTACCACCAAATGGAAAATATCTAGGAACTGAGAAGGATCAACAGTGCCACATACTGCTGAGAGTTCAAGAAGGATGAGGACTGAGAAAAGACAAACAGATTTATCCACAAAGAGATCACTAGTATATTTGGACAGGGAAGTTTTAATTAGTTAACGAAGTCCGAAGCCAGATTACAGAGGTCTCAGAAGCAAGTGAAAGGAGTAGAAATGGAGACTATAAGTGTAGTTAGCTTTTTCTAAAAGTTTGATTATGAAAGGAATGAAAGACGTAGGAAAAAATAGATTGAGGGTATGGTAGGGACTAATGAGGCCTTTGTAAACATGTGTGAATCTCAGTTGTTTCTGTACTCTAGGGAAGGCACAAGGAGATAAGGAGATATTGAAGAGTGAAGATAAATGATTATGGGAGAAGTTTGTGGGAGAAAATGGGAGATGGGATCATTTTGGGGTTTGTTATATCAACAAACATTTTTTGAGCATATGCTATGTGAAAAACTTTGCAGAACTTCCCATGCTATATCTGGGAAATGCGATAACTAAATAAAACTAAGTTTGTGTCTTCATGAAGCTTATAGACTACTGGAGGAATGAGGTCTCAAACCAGATAACTAGACAGGACTGAAACAAAGTTCTATGTGAATGGGAGGTCCTTACTGACCAAGGAAATCAAGGCTATTGCAAGTGTCATTTTAGTTGTAGGATAAGTAGGAAATCAATGCATTTAGAGGAAAAGAAGATGGTATTATAGGCATAATGTTTTTGTTGTTCAGTCATGTTCAACTCCTCATGACCTCATTTTGGGGGTTTTCTTAGTAAAAATACTAGGGTTGCTTCCTTCTCCAGTTCATTTTGCAGTTGAGGAAGTTGAGGCAAACAAGGTTAAGTGACTTGCTCAGGGTCGCATAGCTAGTAAATGTTTGAGATAGGATTTGAACTCAGGTCTTCTTGATTTCAGGCCTGCTACTCTACCCATTGTACCACCTATGTGGATGGTGAAGAACCAAAGAAAAGGCACAGAGGCGGGAAAGGAAGAGCAAAAACTTTCTATAAGGAAAGAATAATACATTTTGGCTAAGAAAACATTTTTAAGTATGAGGTTAAGATTAGAAAGATAGAATGGTACCAAGGTTTGGAGGCCCTTGAACAAGGAACAAAGAAGTTTAAATTTTATTCAATAGGCAATAGTTCACCATACGTAATACATATAGTAAAAGTCAGATAGTAAGACTTACCAAATAAAATGTTGGATTTTGACATTGATATTCAATGTTGCTGTTCTAAATATTCTGGCAAATATGTTGTATAGCCAACAAAACTACTAAAATTCAACAATGTTAAAATCAAATAGACAAGCTATATCCAGTTCCTAAGGACACATTTCAAAGAGTGGAAATAACCTAAAAGGAAGATGAAAGAGTATATTTGGAAAAGATAATTCAACATATTCATATAGTATTTTTTGTTTTTTCTTGCTGTATGGGTGGAAGTGTATTTGGATTTTGGATAAATCAATTGATCTTAAAATGATAACATGGTAGAAATAAGGAATATACCAAAGCTAGCCCATTTTATAGATGAGAAAATGGAGACCCAGAGAAATGATGTGATTTGTCCAAGGTCATGATGTTAATTGCAGGATAACTCTAAAATCCAGCTCTCTGATCCTCACTCCATTGCTCTTTCTGCTTCCTGGTGTTACCTCATTAGGCCTTTCTGTCCTTCCTCAGGGGTAGTCACTGGAATAGTGCCAATACATTGGTAGTTATAGCAGTATGCTTTTTCAATATTTTAACGAATTTGATATCTTAATGATGTTGATCTTCCCGCCACCCACAGAATGTATATTGTAGGAGACTTTCTTGTTGGGAGAAAAGTTGGCAGAGAAATGGAGAGGTTCAGAGGACTATTACAACTATAAAACAAGGTAAAATGAGTTTGGGAACTGATTAAAAAATTAAGATATTAGTGTTTAAGGAATGTAGACAGAAAAAGGAATAATAATGTGAAGTAAATAATGATGTACAGATATGCCTAATTTCATCCATGGCTTATGGTGAGAAAACAATAGGGATTAAATTTAAAATTCACTGTAACTATGGATGAGATTATCATTAAACCTGGAACTGGACTCATATGACCTGCTTTTAGCTCTGCTACATATAATTTATTTGACTTTGGGCAAGTCACTGCACCCAAGAAGATTTTAGTTCTAGGCCTGGCTTTTGTCATAAATTATCTGCAACTTTGAAGAAAGCATTTAAACCCTTTCAGCAATCAATGATTTCTATAGCAATTATGCCACAGTGCACACAAAGTTTATTTCGACATTTGGTGTTCTCTATTGTTTAGCACAGTGTTCTGCATGCAGTAGTTGCTGCATCCTTGATTAATTTAATCATTAATGAACAAACTGTCTTAACCTGTCTCTAAAAGTATATTTTAACTTTTGTTCTTCCCAATTGTTTAGCACAGTGTTCTGCTCACAGAAGTTGCCTAAGAATCTGTTAAATTGAATAAACTTGAAGCTAGCAGTAAGATATTCTGCATCCTTGATTAGCTTAATTATTAATGAACAAACTGTCTTAACCTGGATCTAAAACAATTTGATCAGAAGTTTAGTTATAATTGCTTTGGGAATTTTCGTATATAGAACAACAACAAAGAAATTGAACATCACATAAACATCTCTACATTTGTTTTATTCACCTAATAAAGAGTGTTGAGTCTCATCATGCTGAATTCTGACATCAATAGACAGGGGAATGTTGAACAAGTTTTTATTTATCAAAGATTTGATGTTTAATTGTTTTAAACTGTGATATAGTGGGATCAGTGTTGAGAGCAGCCTTTATAAGGGTACATTGTAAAGGCACCCATGTAGAACCTCTCTCCACAGAAAGCTCCCACCGTCACTCTTGTGAGGGAGATTCTGCCCAAATGACCCTGGCTGTTTACCTGTACATTAGGTCTTGATCAGGGGTGTTCACTACATGGTCTGAGTAGGATTGCTCTAGAGACCATTCCAAGGCAACTTGCTTCATAAAGAATCCCAGAAGTAACATGTGTCCAAGTAACTCCAGCCATAAAAGTTTGTGATGATGCCTGCGATTCCACTTGAGTGACTTATGGAGACTACTCCTCATACAACTTTAAAGGATGTAAATCAATGCCAGCTTTTAGTTAACCAGCAAGACTTGTGTAACATTTTTTTCCAAAGCAGATTTATTATCTCAATGTGGAAAAAAAAACCTGTAAGTTTTCACAATAAAAGATTATGAACTGTTAAGTTAGTTGAGAATGAAGTGAAATATTTTGAACACCTTGTCTTCTACTCAATTAATACGCTATAATGATTTTCACTTTCATTTTACATTTTCCCAAAAGAAATATTTATTATGACAAAAGTATGAGTGATCTCTGAGTGGGAGAAACTGTTTAAGTAAGACATCTGTGAAATGATTATCTGAATGTTTTATTCCAAATTGGTTTTTTTAGCTTTTTGTATGACTGAAACAAAAATATATTCTTGTTACCATTTTTCATATTTCCCTACTTGTAAAATAGGAAAAAATAAATAACTTTTTATCACAATGTAACATCATCATATTTCAAGATAATATGCGAAATGAATTCTTTGGAATAATGATGACAAAGGAATAAAATACTATAAATACTGATTCAATCCCTTCATACTTACTTAGGTCTACATATCCAATGTCCACATATATTTTTCCACAGAAAGATAACAGCAAGAAGCTGTAATTGGACCAATTATTGCCAATGACTGCACAATAGCTGAAACCATTCAAAAACAATTAAATTATTCTAATACAAGTAGTGTATGTCTTCAACATATTTTTATAGATATAACAATATGTGATCATCAACTAAAGAAATGGTTCCTCACAATGATTATGTTTTTCAGCAAAATAACATGTCAATGGAATATTATTATGAGGATAAGTTAAGGGTAAATAGATTTAAGGCAGTGACTATAGTTACATGTTCTAACAGAATGATGCTAAAATTTCCC